>JAMPIV010009120.1:0-47500 GCA_024509875.1 Oreohelix idahoensis
GCCTTGCTTTTCCAACTTTGTTCTCTTCAACAACTGACTTGAAGGGAAGCAGAAGTTTTGACTTTTTGCAGTACAGTGCTACATCTGACAGACCTGGTGGTACCCCTAGCCATTTTCTCATGAACTTGTTGACCTTCCGCTCTATAGCTTCCACTGTACTTTAGCTTACTTCATATATAAGCAGTGGCCACAGCAACTTCGGTATCAACATGAACTGGAGGCACCACAGTTTGAACTTTCCCAGGAGTCTGCTTTGGTCTATGATCTGTAGTCCTCTGTCTGCCATTTCTATTGTCTGTTGCACTGCCTTCGAGTCTTTTAAAGAGGCATCGTACACCCTGCCAAGACTTTTAACAGGTTCCTCAATGACAGTAGGGATTCTTTGGCTGGAAACTTTGAATATGACCTCTGCTATCTTCCCTTTCCTGACTGATAGGCTTCTCGACTTCTTGGGTTTGAAGCTCATTCTGCACCAGCTGACTAGTTCATCCAGGCGTGCTAACATCCTCCGGGCCTGATGTTCATCTGATGTCAGAATTGTTGTGTCATCCATGAATGCTTTGAGCGGTGGCATGTGACACATTCCACCGAGCTTTGGACCTATAGCCATTCCCTCAGCCGCATTGAGGATTACCTGCATAGCCATGACGAATAGTATCGGAGAGATGGTACATCCCATCGCAATTCCAACTTCAAGGCCAATCCACTTCGTTGTGTACTCTCTGGTTGAAAATCTGACAGAAAACCCTGCGAAATACAGCTTCAGCATTGCTGCAATCTCTTGTGGAACATGATACATTTCTAGGGCCTGCCACAACATCTGGTGTGGAACGGATCCATAAGCATTCGCTAGATCCAACCAGATTACATGGAGATTTGTTCTGTCAGACTTTGCCTTTTGGATTGCTTCCCAGATCATTGTGGCATGCTCTAGACATCCTGGTGTACCTGGGATACCTCCTTTCTGAATGGTAGTGTCAATGTACCCATTTGCCAGGAGGTATGTAGTGAGTCTTTTCGCCATTACTGAGAAGAATATCTTCCCTTCCACATTGAGTAGTGAGATTGACCTGAACTGACTGATGTCTGTGGAATTTTGTTCCTTCGGGATGTAGACTCCGTTTGCCTTTCTCCATTCCTTGCTTACGAGTTGGGTTTTCCACGCATTCTTCAGTAGACGGAGCAGTCGTTTGAGAACCTCAGGGCATCTTTTATACACCACATATGGAACACCATTAGGACCTGGAGCTGACTTGCACCGAGCTTTCTGGACAATGCTTTCTACCTCTTGCACCGTTGGGGGCTTGGTGTTAAATTCAGCTCCTGGCTTACCCGGCCATTTAAGGCCTGCCATGATGCTGAGCGGCTCATTTTTGCGACCATCTGAATATGTCATCCTAAGGTGTTCTTCCAGGTCTTCTTTCCTGATGTTTAGCGTACCCGACCGTGGCTGCTCAAACAGTTCTTTGGCAAACGTGAAGGGCTCCCTAAAGAATCTTCCCTATCCCTTCGAGTCTTCCTTCTCTTCCTGCACAACCTTTCCGCTCTACAAAGGGCATTATGTTGGCCTTTCAGGTGCTCCCAAACTTGCCGTAACCCTTCCTTCTCTGTGGCAACTGCGTTCTTGAACAGTTTTCGGGCATGCTTCTTCTGTTTCCTGATTTCATCTATTTTAATTTGTCTTCTACTTTTCCGTGGTGGGTTACTTGCCCTTGCCTCCCTCACTCCGAACACTTTGCGACAGTGCAGATATATTATGTCGCCGAAGATTTCCAGCTTCTTCTCCAAAGTTAGCTGCTTCAGGCTGTTATCCAACTCTTTTGCCAAGGCTTCGTCCAGCTGTTCCCAAAGCCCTTTTGCACTGGCAGGTGGAAACTTTATTGCATCTCTCTTCCCGTCCAAGAAGTGTGTGAGATCATCATCTGGCAGATCAACTTGAATGTACTCAGCACTGTGGATTGACTCCTGGCTGCGTTCTTCTAACGTCTTATCCGTCGAGACAGAGCGCTGTTGATCTCCCCCTGATGACCTCCCACACCCCTTTTTCGTTCTGTGGATTTTCATTCCTCTCTGAGTAGAGAATTCCCTACCACAGGCACATGGAAATTCCAGCCGTTGTTCAGAGCTCGACGTCCGTGTAACGGGTCTGGTCGATTCCATTGAGGCGCCTGTGGATTCATCATCCTCCCCCCCTTTCGGTGAATCCTGGGGGCATCTATCGTTTTTGGGTCCTATAGCAATTGAATACAGCTTACGGGGTGCTAACCCGGTCAGCCGGTTTCTAGTCTTTCCCAGTGTCATCTGTCTTTCCAGAAGTCAATCGGTCTTTTCCCGATCATCACTGGTTTGACCATGCAACTATGATAGGAAATTCTTTACAGAGCGATACAACAGGAAGCAATCTGATCATCAGAAGAAGTCCCCCCATCTGACAAGTGTTTCGGCCCGATTACTCCTTTACACTCTAAGGGGGCGGGCCCACTTGGGTCATGACTCCCAGCTTCCTGTTGTCTTGTATCGAAAATGAACCCATTTCACTTACGGTAGCAACTTTTAATCCACAACGCCAGCCGTGGGGGCAATTGTGAAAGTAACAAAGAAAAGACAAATTATTCCGTTCGTTCCGCTAAAGTTTAGTCCACGAAAAGTGTGTGTCAAAAGGTGGTTTTAGTGCAAAGACACTAAGAGTTAAGTAGCCGAGAGCCAAGAGCCGCACGAGATGGCTCAAAGAGCCGCATGCGGCTTACCAGCCGCGGGTTCCAGACCCCTGTCTTGGAGGCTTCAATTTCTTCTTCTTTGATCCATAACTGCCAACCGCCAAAGCAGTCAGTGGCGTCTTGTAGAGCAGCAACAAATTGATTCTGGTTCATTCTTTGCATCTCGGCCTCTACAGTTCTCCGCCAAATTGTTTTTGGTCGGTGATGTGCATGTCCTCCTGGTTACTCCGAATAAGTAGTTCTTGGTTACTGATGGTGTTTGGCCAAAAGATTCGGAGAATTTTCCTTAGGCAGATTGTGTGGAAGGAGGACAGTTTCGACATTTCCTTCTCTGTTACTCTCCAGCATTCCGCACCATAGAGAAGCACAGAAAGTACACAGCTCTCATACAGTCTTAATTTGGTGTTTGTGCTGTATTGGGAAGACTTCCAAATGTTGTTGAGACTAGCAAAGGCTGTTCTCGCTTTATTCATTCTGTTTTTAACGTCCTTCCTTGTTCCGCCGTCAGGTGTTACTATGCATCCTAGGTAAGTAAATGTGTCTGTGTTCTAACTGCTGGTTCCTTACTGTTATTGGCTCAGGATTGCCCACATTTAGTGTCATGACCTCTGTCTTCTTCAGATTGATGTTCAGGCCAACCTGCTGGAGCATACTTATTCAGTCTGTGGGTTTTTTCTTGGATGTGTTGATGTGAATGAGCGAGTAGTGCAATGTCATCTGCATATTCCAGGTCTTCCAGTGAAGAAAACGTTGTCCATCTAATTCCTCTTGGACTGCCCTCTGTTGTCTGGCGCATCACCCAATCTATGGCTGTCAAAAATAATGTTGTTAATAAGGGGCATCCCTGTCGTACTCCTATTTTCACTTCGAAAGTTGCATTACTCAATCCAACACTGCACGTAAAAGTTAGAATAGAGGCTTTTTTATGATGGAAACAATGCAGCTGGGAATTCCATAAGCCCTCAGTATTTTCCATAGGCTATCCCTGTTTATGCTGTCAAAAGCTTTTTCAAAATCAACAAAGTTAATATATAGCTGTCTCTGCCATTCTGAGCACTGCTCTATAATGTTCCTGAGGGTGAATATATGATCTGCACATCTTCTGTTCTTTCTAAAACCCGCTTGTTCTTTCCTCAGTTTATGGTCAACTGCTTTTGAAATTCTCTGGATGATTATCCTGCCTAATATTTTGCTGGGAACTGAGAGGAGAGTAATTCCTCTTCAGTTGTTGCAGTCTGCAAGGTCGCCCTTCTTGGGCAATTTGACAATTATTCCTTTACCCCACTCTGTTGGTGTTGTCTCAGTTTCCCAGACTTGTGCAAATAGTGGTTCTAATAGTTCTGCTGGTAGTTCAGGGTCTTCTTCTTCTTCTTCTTCGTACACTTTCAGACGTCCACTTGAATGTTCTCAATTAAAGCAGTAGTCAGTTTGAGGCTATTTGAATCCCCGTAAAGTTTTTCCACGAAAGGAGCTGGCGTCGGCCATATGCAATTTCTCTGTACCACATATAAGGGGCAACTTTGAAGCAGATGTTCAGCAGTCATTTTATCAGTGCCACAGTTACACTGATCGGTAGTTCCTATCTTTAGCTTGTGGAATAGATGGTATCTCAATCTGTTGTGGCCAGTGCGGAGTCTGAAGATTACCACTTGTTCTCTTCTGTGGAGCTGGTAGTAAGCATCATTCTGTGTGTGCCCTGGATGTTCAATTGTCCATTTGTTTCTGTATCTGATTCTGATAAAACTCTTTGCCTCCTCAAAAGTTATGCTTGCATCAGGCTGAGGTAGATGTTGTCGTAAAGTAACTCCGTGTAACACCCCGCTCAAATTTACCCGATTCAAAAATCTAGTAACGTAAATTCACAACCTATAAACCACTACTACTATATTTGAAAAATTGCCAAGGGCAAGGTCAAACTTACCGCTAAAAATTGGACAAAATAATTTGAATTTTCCACTATTACAGTTAAAAATCTATAAATAAATTCCATGCTTGATCTTGGTCTCAAGGCCATCGTAAAATCAAACCGCTAACATTTGAAATAAAGAATTTGAATTTTCTAACGCCAAGTGTAAAAATACCACCCCTCTCCCCCATCTTTCCCCAAACACACATGCACACGCTCGACCCTTCCCAATATTTATGACGAAAGCCGTAAATCTTGGCAGCGAACCAACTCGTTACCTCGTTTTATAGGGGAGAGAGAAGGTGGATTACAATGGAAATCAAGCCTAACTTGTGCGTTTGAAAAGAAAGTTAGATAATTTATTTCTTCATAAATAACAGGGATGTCTTGAAGGGTAGCGCTAATATTGGTTAATATATATTATAAAATTTTCCCTTATAATAAATTATCTGGCCTTAGAAAATTATTTTATTAATATTTTAGTTCAGTGAACAGAGCACTATAAATTATAAAAAAATTACCAAGATGAAAACGGGGATAAATGGGTAAAGGAAACCTATATAAGAAGATAGAGGACAGTTGTCCTTTTAATAATCACTTTTAATATTAAAAATTGACCCAGTAATAACAAAGATATTGTATAAATAAAAATTGAGACAGACGAACAAACACACTTATCAACTGCTCAATTTGGTTGCGTGAGAAAAAGTTAGAAATTTCTTGATACGCGTTCTGATTGGTTAAGGCGTACGGTAGCTTGGGGCAATAAAATTAACATTTCGCTGGCAACAACCGCCATTTGAAATTAAAACTATCTAAAGCTGACATCAGCGGGAGAGCCTGTGTGACCAAAGCTTTCACCGTCTGGACACTTAAAACAGTGTTAGAACCCACTGCCAAAGTCAAGCTTATGATATGTGATATTCTTGTTTGAGGGTAAGGCACAATAAGTATTTGTATTGATTTAATTAACATGCAGGCCACAATTTGTGTTACGATAGCCAAAATAGGAATGCAGTCTTTCGGAGTGAAAGAAAGGCATAAAATATTTGCTAGTGGCTTACAAATTTTGCGCATGCCAATGCAGTAACCCAGAAGGGATATTGGCTTTTGCAGTGCCATAAATGTTTAAATATTATGTAAAATCATGTAGAGAATGTTAGAAAGAATTTATCCACAGGTTTCAGTGCTAGAGTAAGCACACCCTATCTATTGTATGAACGAAAAACCCTGTATAAGATGTTGTAGGGGAAATCATTAAAGGGTCACAGGCTATGTATTGTACACCCCTGTCTATTATATGGAAGCGACAACTTGGAGGAAGGGATCAGGGCGTTGTACTATCACTGAAGAAGGTTTACACAGCAGTGATGTTAAACAATGACAAATAAAGACTGGTGTAATGATCAGCACACATAGCTGATCAAGGTGAGTTGTTACAGTGGTTATGTGTGGAAGTATTATAGATGAGAGTTATATGGGAGGGAATGTTCCTCTCATTTCAGGTTATATGTCAGAATACTTATTGGTGGCAGGAAACCTGGTGAGGGACGAAAATCCTGGGAGTGATCGCTCAGCATTCAAGTTGTAGCTAGCCCCACACCTTCGACCAGGAGCACCACATTTGTTGATTCTGAGGACCTATGGGCCAACTGTTTTCTTCAATCCATGCCAGTTAAGTCCTTTAGAAAAGGCGCTGACAAATTATTAATATCATAAAGTTACACCATAATAACCATAACCATAATAATAATCTAATCACCTTGAAGTGATGAACCCAACAGTCTTTCCAACATATTAACAGTGATCAGTACAAGCCGGTAAACAGAACAGTGGGTGGATTTCTTCAGTGATTTTCTTTTGTATAAACAAGAGATATGGACAGAGTTCCAATTTATTTATTTTAAATAGTGTAAATAAAAATTTATTGAGTTTGACAATCCCTATCCCAGAAAATTGAGGTACAGGGAAATTAAATTGTAAAATAATTACCTAAACTTTAACAAAAGTCTTACTCACTTTAATATTATTGAGTTACAGTTCTGTTTACATTTTATTTCGTCCTTATATTAAATACATTACCCTAGACACACTCAGTCACACAACATCACAGAGCCTATTTTACAAAGAGTGAGATCTGAGAGGTGGCGGATAAGGACTCTGATCATCATCATCAACAATTAGACTCATGGAACTTACACAGCTTGACCTCACTCTGTTTATCCTTAATTAATAACACCAGTAACCTCTTTTACCACAGATGTGAACCTTCTTTTTCCATTCTGTCAGCCTCTTCACTGCCGGTGATGTTACAATGAGATGGGATCCATTGGATCACAACACTTTTGAATCGTTGACAAAGTTTGTGGAGCACTATTCTGAGATCATCCAGGTCTGTATTATTTTGGCTTTTCAACGTTGCAATTACTGACTGTGCATCAGTAAAGAAAGCAACTTGTCTCTCTGCGCTTTCTTCTGTCAATATAACTTCTGCTGCAGTTTTCAAGGCCTCTGCCTCTGCTCTGAAGTTGCTGGAGAATCGTCCTGTCGCCACTGACAGCCTTTTTTTCTGCACCAGTGCTTAAGGTCAGAAAGACACCCCCACCTCCATTTTCTGTTGCATTTGTTGCTGATCCATCTGTGTATGCATGGGTCCAGGTGTTGCGTGGGTAATGTTTCTCTATGTATTTTGTCGCTATGGATTTTCTATCTGTTGCAGTTTTGCTCTTTTTTCTTTCAATTCCAGGAATGTTTTCTATCATTTTAGGGAAACGATTTTGTTTCCAAACTGGAAGCTTGTGTGCAGTGTAGATGGGTTTAACAGTGGATATTTCATCTATGGATACTGCTCTCATTTGTGGTTTGGTTGATTCTACAAAATTGCTTCGTTTGAGTCTTTGCCTTCTAAGAGCATTTATTCTATGGCACATTGGGTGGTCTGTTAGTCTTTTGAATTTTTCGGCCTGTTGCTGAGCCCTGCAGTCTCTTCTATCTGTCATTGGCTGGAGGCATGTAATCTTTTTAAGTTCTTTTATAGGTGTTGACTTCATGCCTCCATGTTCAGGGTCTGCCTTGAATAACTCGGCAATTAGATTGTCGTGACCAGGCGCTTTTCCATTTTTTATCCCTGTGATAGCTGTGATGATTTCTTCTTTTCGTGGAATGTCTGTATTTACGTCTAAGTCACTTTCAGCCTCAGGAACATTCAGCTGAATCTGGTGGTTCCTTATTCAGTGTTTCTCTGAAGTGATCTGCCCATTTTGTTTCCTGCCCCTGTGCTGTGGTGATGAGATTTCCTTGCTTATCTCTTACTAACGTTATGTTGTTTGCACCTCGTTTTCCACTGACAGTTTTAGTTATTTTATAAACTGTGTTTTGTTCATTTCTCAGTGCCTATCTTGCAAGGTCATCCAGAAATGTCCTTTTGTTAGCACGAGTTTGACGTTTTACTTCCTTGTCCAGCTGACTGTACTGTTCACTATATATATATTGCCTTTAACCTGGGAGACTTAGCTTCTGTCTTCTTTCTTTTCATTTCCTTTCTCTTCGCTATGGTGTTTAGCGTTTCTGGTGTTATCCAGTCTTGGCTCTTTCTTTCCTGGAATCATAAGCATGACTTGCTGCTTTCCTTGTATTTTGTTGAGATGGTGTTGAATGTCTGGTCGACATCATCGATCTCTGTTCTTTCCTGGCTTTTGGTAATCTGATATCGTCTCTTTACGTCGACCACGAAAGCGTTTCTGGTGAGGGGGTCCTTAAGTTTCGTGATGTTATATCTTTTCTGTTTACCTGCAACTGGTCCAGCAGCTCTGAGTTTCACCTTCAGTCTTGCTACTACTAGGTGATGATCACTTCCCACATCTGCGCCTCTTCTTACTTTCACGTCTTGTAGTGCATGTCTCCATCTGCCATTGATCATTATGTGACCTATCTGGTTTCTGTCTCATCCGTTTGGTGATTCCCATGTTAACTTGTGCACTTCTTTGTGTGGAAAAAGTGTTCCTCCAATGACCAGGTTGTTAATACTGCAGAAGCTTATTAATTTTTCCCCATTCTCATTTACTGTTCCACTGCCGCATTTCCCCATTACTCTTTCGTTATAATTATTGTGTGTTCCAACTTTCGCATTTAGGTCTCCCATTACTTACTTACTTACTGTTAAGGACAGATTTGGGATGCAGATAAAATAGTGTGGCATGTTACTACACGCTAGCACATTTCCATTTACATGTGAGGAAATGTGTTCGCCTGTAGACAAACTACGGTTTGCACGAAGCGTTCACCCGTGTTCAGCGACGGTCAACTAGTGACGTTTTCTGTCACATGTCGTGGAGTTCAGTGTGTTAATTAACGGGGCTTCCGTCTTCGTGTTTGCGTCCGAGAGGGATGTAATTTTTCGAGGCTCCGGGATAATGGAGCGTGATTTATAAATATATATTGTGGCATTGTTGATTCTCGGAGGCTGCCACGTTATGTGCAAGATGGTTCATAAACGTATCTAGAAGTTCATACCATAATTTACTACAAGTAACTTTGAGATATGAGGCAACTAATATTTGGTTTGCACTGATTGCTTCTGCCGCATTACTTTGGTTTTCGTGGATTACCGAACCTTTAGTACAACGGCCAGAATTGAGTGGAGATGAGAGGATTGTATTATTATTATATTATTGCCACTTAAAGATGCCTAACGTTTGAACCTTATTGACGGACGAGGGATAATCTACTACGCTTATCCATTGCTATGTACTTTTGATGTGTTGATGGATACTATTGTGAAGTGACTTTATGTATTAAATGTCAACCATGTTTTCCCGTGGACCTGTTCACCTACCGGCTTTGTTATGTGTACTGACCATAATGTCCTGAATGAACACCTGCTATCATTCGAGTATACATGCATGATCCTCTAATTTATCCCAACGTAACACCATATAATTTGGTGAGCCAGTATGGTTTTGGATCGATACTTTCATCAGGACATAGTTTTTAAATTCACGTAAGCAAGTATAGCTTCGTACTTTGCAAAAATACAGCTGACATTTAATCTGTATATGCGATCGTCACTCCTGTTCAGCGTGTTATTGTGAACACACCGCTTCGTGAACTCAGTCATTATCAACGGGTCCAGTTGGATAACGAACTCTGCCACTGTGCATATCCAATGTTCCAGTTTCAATGTCCTATTGTTCGCTGTAACGTTCAAGATTACAATTTCAAAACAACCAGTTTCCAAGTTTATTTCGTGTTCCAGTCTACACCACAACGTTTGTACGATTCTTTCAAGTTTCAAGTCCTACCACGGCGATGTCAATGTTATTTTGTAACAAGTCAACACAAAGTTTCAAGATCTACACAGTTCATGATGTCCATCTGATTCAGACCGTTTACTATTTACATTTTATCAGTGCTTCACTTGTATTGAAGGACAGCGTTTTCCAGTGTTGACACCTTTTTCCGGACTTGCATCTGATCGGATCGCATTAAGATAAGTGCCTGTTAAAACACTCTTGTGTCTTTGCCGTGGCGTAAGCCTTTTTGATATCTATGTTATTCGTTTTCTTCGTTTCTATATCTTTGTACGGGACCCAAAGATGCAGCAATAGAGAATGCAGTCAGCGACCCATAGCTTGACTGCCTGCGTCAGGGTCAGCGAACCAGAGCTGACCAAGACCCTACTCCACCTCCACGTGGTGGTCCTGGAAACAGGCTGCATCAGTGCAGTCTGGCTGAGAGAGTAGGGATCGAAGAGGGAAGGCAAACCCGGTCCCAAAAAATGCCGTGCTGAAGTCGGATGTGTCGGCGAAAGGCGCAGATATCGCAGCTCCGGCGTAAACAGACACAACGCAACCAACGTCCTTTTCAGGACGAACGAGGAAGAAGAAGAAGAAGATATCTTTGTACAAATCTGTTGTTAGCGACACATGTCATTGGAAAAATGACCGCGCAGCAGATATTTCTATAGGTTTTGCTTATATTTCTCAAGCAGTGAAATTTCCGGCCTGAGTTTACTCACCGACATGGTTCACTGCCTGTTTAGTGTGACCTAATTTGTTAGGTGTGCTGCCCCGTCCTTTTAGTTGTCAGTTCTTGTAGTGTGCTGGTTTTGTTTTTCTTCTCCTTAGTTGACAACCATTCTGTTCGTGATGCTAATCTAACCTTCTATCACTTGTTTACATTTATATGTACATTGTTACAGGTCCTGTCCTGTATTTTTTTTTAAGCAGTAAGTCTGTTCTATTTGTTGTTTCTCCTTAGTTTCCCATTTGCATTCTTTTTCGTTTACTTGCTGCTGTTATTACATTATCTTGGTCACTTGTACTTGTCTTTTTGTTAAGTTCCATCAATTCTGTTCTTGTGCATTATTTTTTTTTTTCCTCTCACCAGTGTTTTGGTTTTTTCATGATACATTCTGATATTATTGCTTAGTAATATTAAGAATCTATTTGCATTGATAATATTGCAAAGCACAAAGCTAGTGAATTGGTATAGGCGGACTAATCGAGATACATTTATTTAAAAAATTTATAATATTGATAGTAAGATACTGAAGAAGTAAATAATGGAGTATCAAGAATTTATTACTATGGGCCAAGAATATGGTTACAAGGCGAAGGAATTAATGGACTTTGCCAAAGCGGAATTCAATGCCAAAGAAAATCAAGAAGCCCTAGAGAATAAGAGACAAAGAGATGCACGGTATGAAGAGCGAGAGCTCAGAAAAGCAGAGCTACTTGCAGAAGAGAACAAAAGGATTGCAGAACAGCAACAAGCTGCTGAAGCAGCAAAACTTGCACATGAAGAAAAAATGGCGACTTTACGTATTGAAGAACAAAGAGTGCAACATCAGAGTAGACAAAATGACGACTCTGAACGTAGAGGTTCCTCTAGCAACCACGATAGCGGTTTTGTTAAATTTCGTTTGCCTGAGTTTAAGCCAGAAATAGACGATATTTCGTCCTTCCTACAACGCTATGAAAATGTTTGTGAAGAAAATAAGCTTGATAGATCACATTGGTGTACAAGATTGATGGATTTCATGAGTGGTGAATCCTTAACTGCTCTGTGCCAATTGGACGGGCCGAATAGACGCAATTATGATGCTGCTAAAACGTTATTATTAAAAACTTCATCAGTTAGACGCTGAAGGTTATCGTATGAAGTTCAAACATATGATTCCTGAAACGGGTAAAGATTTTACACAGTTTGTAGCTGCAACTCGTCTAACATTTAATAGATGGATACAACTTTCCGGCATTGAAGAGAATTATGAGGGCCTTAAGGACTTGTTATTGCGAGACAAAGTCTTGTCTTCCGTGAGCAGACCACTGCGAGAATATCTACAGGAAAGAAAGCCGTCAAGTTTGAGTTCAATGGAGGAATTATGTAGGCAATATTGTAACGCACATCCAGGAGTTTGTGTCAGTAACAACAATATTAAGGAAGCTTTACCTGTTGCCGCAGCTACAACTTGGAACCACAACAATTATAGACAAAGATCCTACAGTTGTGATGGGAATTTCAAACCAAACAAATTCAATAACTCACAACCATATAGAGGTAGACAACCATATAGAAACTATTCACCCCAAAACAGAGGTAATTTCCAACAAAACTCAGGAGAAAGAAGGAATGATAATTTTGGTAACTATAATAAGAATTGGAATAACTGGGGACCCAATAACCAAAATTATTCAATTCGTAATAGGTCACAAGACTATAGAAATAAAGGAAACAACAATAGGAACCAAAGAAATAATGACGGGAGTCAAAATAACTCTTTTTACAATAAGAGACATAGATCACGCTCTAGAAATAATGCAAATTCGAACTACCATGCGAACTCAGCAAACACTGCTGCAACACCTGAGAACGCGCAAGACAACAATGTTGTTAATCATTCAGCATCATGTTGTTCGTTTGACTTTGATACTGCTTCACAGTGTCCAGATTGCCAAACTCTATTCCAGTCTAATGTGACTTCCTTGTTAAAATGTGGTCATCCGCTCCCAGCAGTTACTGCTTCATCAGCACATGATGGCACAGGAGTACTACAGCTTCATAAAGGTTTATTGAATGGCACTCAAGTTACAGTACTCCGTGATTCTGGTTGCACGACTGTCGGAGTGAGACAGTCATTAGTACATCCGTCTCATGCAACGGGTGACTTTGTTAAATGTGTAACTTTCGGCGGTACAGTGGAATTTTATCCCACAGCCGTGGTGGATATTCACTCACCATTTTTTACACCAGTGTTTTTTAAGGAATCCAATAGCGGATGTCACATTGCCTCACGGCCAATGAAGAAGAAATTGTTCAATGGGAACGTCAAAATTTATCAACTGCTCCTGCAGTTACTACGCGTGCCCAGGCCAAGGCACAAAAGGAAAATGATGATACCGGTCCTGGAACTCAGGACGATTTTCACGTTCACTCTGAGATAGACAAACAATCCTTTATCAAACTTCAAAGAGAAGACAACTCTTTGAAGAAATTCTTTAGATTAGTCAAAGATAATGATTACGTTAATGATAGTTTGTCACCAAAACAGTGGTACACACTTAAAAATGATGTATTGGTTAGGAATTTTAAAGATTCATCTTTAATCAGACATCAGGTGATGGTTCCCCAAAAACTTCGTCTGTACATTCTACAACATGCACACGATTCACACTGTGCTGGCCATATGGGCTACTCTAGGACGCGATCCAGAGTTTTGTCCTCTTTCTTTTGGCCGGGAATTTCCAGAGACACCTCCATATATTGTCGCTCTTGCGTTATTTGTCAAGAGGTAAAATCAAGAGGAGCATATCATACGGCCCCGATTCAGGCGTGTGATATACCTGTACGCCCCTTTGAGAAAATGGCCGTAGATATTATCGGTCCTTTACCTGTTATGTCCGCTAGAGGACACAGGTATGTGCTCACATGTATCGACATGTGCACTCGATGGCCCGAGGCCATCCCTCTTAAGAACATCACCACTAATGACGTTGCTGATGCCCTTTTCTTGATTTTTTCTAGACTTGGTTTTCCTCGAAAACTTCTTTCAGATCGAGGTACCCAATTTGTATCTGACACTATGACTGCTGTTATGAAACGCCTCAATATCGACAGGTCTCTCAGTAGTGTTTACCATGCGATGAGCAATGGCATGGTGGAACGTCTTAACAGGACGTTAAAGCAGTTATTGGGCAAAGTTACAGTTAAATATCCTCAAGATTGGGACAGGGTTTTATCCGCCGTGCTGTTCGCATACCGTGAGGTAGCGAATGAACAGACCGGTTTCTCGCCTTTTGAGCTTGTGTTTGGAGCTCAACCTCGAGGTCCCATGTCACTTATTAAGGACCTGCTCATAGACTCAGAGATGACTGAGGACATCCAGTCATCGTATGAATACGTCGTTAACCTCCGCCGTAACATTATAGATGCATGCCAACTGGCTACAGCTTCTTCCGAGGCTGCTAAAGCAAGATCACGCCAGTTCCAAAATCGCAACAGACGATTACGTCAACTATTGCCTGGCGATGAAGCTTTTGTATTGCTTCCAAGGAAAGAAAATAGACTTTTAATTGCTTGGAATGGTCCATATAAAGTGTTGTCACGCATTTCTGATGTTGACTACATTTTAGAGATAAAAGGAAAAAGGAAGACCTTTCACATAAACATGCTTAAAGAATTCCACACTAGACCGGAACATCTTCAAGCCATCTTTCAAGCAGTTGATGACCACCCTACACCTGGTACTCACTACTCTGCGTTATCTGTAATTCAAGAGGAAGAACCGGCTTTTCCTGATGTTCCCATGAACTTACCTGTCTTTCCTCACCAAGCGACTGAGACATGGAAGGATATTACTATTTGTCCAGCTTTGTCTTCTGAACAACATTCCCAAGTCTCTAATCTTCTAGAATCCTTTCCAGACGTCCTCACAGACATCCCAGGGCGTACATCAGTCATTTCGCATGACATCACCCTTACAGATGATCGACCAATTCGTCTACGCCCCTATCCTATCCCTATTCACTACCAGCACCAGGTGGAAGAAGAATTAAAAACAAATGCTTAATTTAGGAATTATAGAACCTTCCAATGCCCCTTACTCATCACCTATGGTCATCGTTCGTAAGAAAGACAAAAATATCAGATTGTGTGTAGATTACCGGAAGCTGAATAACATCACAGTCTTCGATGCTGAACCCTTACCCCTACTTGAAAATCTTTTGTCTCGTCTCGCCAAGTCTCTTTTCTTTACTAAAATTGACCTTACCAAGGGATACTGGCAAGTTCCCTTGACTGACAGAGCTAAACCACTCACTGCCTTTGCTACACAACAGGGTCTTTATCAGTGGAACGTAATGCCTTTCGGACTTATGAACGCCCCGGCAACGTTTGTCCGTATGATGAGAAAAATTCTCTCTCATCGGTCCGATATAATCACATATATAGACGACATCTGTCTATTCAGTTCCACTTGGGAGGAGCACTTCTTAGGTTTACATTCTCTTTTGGACACTTTACGTCTCCACCACCTAACAGCCAAGCCCTCAAAGATCTTTATTGCTTTTGAGGAAATTTCTTTCTTGGGACATAAGGTGGGTCACGGTTTTCTTCAGACCGTGCCACAGAATGTTTCCAAAATCCTAAAATTATCTGTGCCCACTACTAAGAAGCAAGTTCGTAGTCTTCTCGGCTTGATTCAGTATTATAGTAAATTTATACCAAACTTGTCTTCAATCACTGCAGACCTCTCTGCCTTGCTTAAAAAAGGCTTACCAAACCACGTGCACTGGACACCAGAGTGCCAGGCTGCGTTAAATTATGTTCAAAATATTTTTTCTGTGCCACCAATTTTGAGGTTACCAGATACAAATCTGACTTATTATCTCCGCACAGATGCTAGTTCAAAAGGTATCGGCGCATCACTGATGCAAGAGTTCGAGGGAAGATTACATCCAACCCTCTACATATCCAGAAAGCTCAATGATGCAGAAAGAAAGTACCCAGTGATAGAAAGAGAGTTGCTGGCTGTTATCTGGGCGGTAGTCAAGCTGGAGCGGTATTTGTTGGGCGCCCCTTTCATCATACAATCAGACCAGAAATCCCTTTCCTCATTGAAGAAGGCGAATCACAAGAACCCAAAGCTAGCCCGTTTCGCCATCCTACTTCAACCTTTTCAGTATGAAATCGAGGCAATACCAGGTTCTGCAAATGTGGTCGCAGATGCTTTATCGAGATGCCCACAACTCGAACTTGAAGATTCATATTGATTTAGTTAATTGACTTTATATCATACATGTGTGAAGCCATGGTGTTTATCCACTACTAGTCATTATGACAAAGGACGATAAATACATGAACACTAAGAAGATTTTCAAATCATTCATATTAACATTTGTGATTTAAACGACTTTGAGATAATCATTATTCACTTTAACTAGTGGTACAATGAACAGTATTATACTACTTGCAGACACGAACAATTTCCAACTACAACATCATGTTATTATTCTGTAATGCACATTCACATTAATTAAGTTTGCTATATTAATGCTACAAATCTAGTCCTGACACGGATAGTTTGGAGTATGATTACATTATTGCAAGTTTGTTTTGGACATTACTTGTCTTGCCAACGTACAAAAGGTACTTAGAGTAGAGTAGAATAAGTAAGTAATGTAATAATTGTGTTAATTAGTTATACTTGCGTTCTTGTACTATTTTTTTTTTCCTCTCTTCTTTCTCTTTTTGTGAGATATTCATGTACTTTAGTTACATTAATTTCATATCGCATTGCTTCATATCTTATTTGATTTGTCATGTGTGAATTGCGTTTAAGCTTAATTTTAGGATTTTTGACAGCATTGTTAGTTGGAGATATAACCTTCTATTTTTATTATATTTTATTATTCATGCATTTTGAATTCTTGATTTGGATTTTTTTTTTGGTTTTATTTTATTTTATGTATCTCATACTATTCTCGTATATGCATGCTATTTCTTTAATAGGTTTATCGTAAACTTACATTGATCATACATTTATGTATTTTTTTGTTACATCATTGGAATATCGACTATATATGACTTGTTACTTATTGACATATGACTGTTTATGACTGATGACAAATTCATCTAGCATGTTATGTAATGATAAGTTACATTATGCAGACTGACTGCGACTAGATTAATTTCGATGTGGCCCAATATCTGTGATATAATCAATTTTGGCCGCTATTTCCGCATAGAAAATATTTGAATTGAAAAAAAAACCAAATAAATTTGTTTTTTTTTACACCGCGAAGGGGGTGATATGTTAAGGACAGATTTGGGATGCAGATAAATTAGTGTGGCATGTTACTACACGCTAGCACATTTCCATTTACATGTGAGGAAATGTGTTCGCCTGTAGACAAACTACGGTTTGCACGAAGCGTTCACCCGTGTTCAGCGACGGTCAACTAGTGACGTTTTCTGTCACATGTCGTGGAGTTCAGTGTGTTAATTAACGGGGCTTCCGTCTTTGTGTTTGCGTCCGAGAGGGATGTAATTTTTCGAGGCTCCGGGATAATGGAGCGTGATTTATAAATATATATTGTGGCATTGTTGATTCTCGGAGGCTGCCACGTTATGTGCAAGATGGTTCATAAACGTATCTAGAAGTTCATACCATAATTTACTACAAGTAACTTTGAGATATGAGGCAACTAATATTTGGTTTGCACTGATTGCTTCTGCCGCATTACTTTGGTTTTCGTGGATTACCGAACCTTTAGTACAACGGCCAGAATTGAGTGGAGATGAGAGGATTGTATTATTATTATATTATTGCCACTTAAAGATGCCTAACGTTTGAACCTTATTGACGGACGAGGGATAATCTACTACGCTTATCCATTGCTATGTACTTTTGATGTGTTGATGGATACTATTGTGAAGTGACTTTATGTATTAAATGTCAACCATGTTTTCCCGTGGACCTGTTCACCTACCGGCTTTGTTATGTGTACTGACCATAATGTCCTGAATGAACACCTGCTATCATTCGAGTATACATGCAAGATCCTCTAATTTATCCCAACGTAACACTTACTTAGTCGTTCCCCTTCTACCGTGAGGTGTAGAGGTTTGGAAGAGAGAGCGCCAGACCATTCTATCAGCTGTCTTCTTCCTGGCCTGGTTCCATTCTAGTCCTCGGTCCTTCAAAGATTGTCTAATGTTGTCCTCCCAGCGGACTCTGGGTCGTCCTGGAGGTCTGGATCCCTGGCTCTTTGTTTCCCATGCTTGTCGTGGTAGCCGATCTTCTCCCATTCTGCAGACATGGCCAAACCATCTTAGTTGGGACTGTTCTATTTGGGTCTGCAGCGGATGGGATTTTAGGCCTTGACGGATCGTCTGGTTGCGGACCATGTCTCTTCTTGTTACTTCAACCACTTTCCTCAGATACCTCATTTCTGAGGTTTGGATCTGGCTTTTGTGGGTTGTAGTCATTGCCCACGACTCGCATCCATATGTCAAGACTTCCCATTACTATAATAAGATCGTACCTGGGTACAGTTTCCATTTCTTTTTGTAGCTGTTGATAGAACTCGTCCTTGATCTCTTCATCGCTGTCGTTTGTTGGTGCATAACATTGTATAATTGTGGTGTTGGTGAATCTCCCTCTCAGTCTTGTTCTTATCAGTCTGTTGCTGATGGGTTTCCATTCCAGTAAAGACCGTTCCATTCCTTTCTTCAGGATAATGGCTTCACCTTCGTTGTGCTGACCATCCTCTCTACCAGAAAGAGTACTGTTTCCCCTGTAGCTGTTTTTATTCTCCCCATCCCTGTCCACCTGCTTTCGCTTATTCCCAGGATATGTAATTTGTAGTTTCTCATTTCTGCTGTGACTTATCTCAGCTTTCCTGCCTCATTCATAGTTCTGACGTTCCAAAATCCAATTCTGGTTTCGTGTTTTGAGGTCAGGGCATCAATTTATTTCTTGCTTATTTCTTTGTTCACAATTAACATTTAGCCCCGTTTCTACCGGCTCGATGTCGGGTTTATCTTGTGCAAGGCAGTTTATTTAACACATCGTCAAAACGTTACGCCTCTCTTTTCATACGATGTTTCGTATTACGAAGCAAATTTCCTTTCGTTTATGGTTTTTTTTCCTTCGTTAATGCAAGTTGTTTGGGTATATTTTAATTTCTCCCCCTCTTCTCCCACCGGTAACCCACTGCAAAAACAATGAAAAAATCATTAAACATCGTCAAATAATAAGACAAAAGATATATCGCAGCTTACATAATCGCTGTTGCACATGGTGAAGAGCGCGGCTTTCTGTTACACATTTTATTGGCCTATGATCACTGTTGTGTTTTACACGTGACGATATTTGATTGATCTGTTGTAAGACTGTGATATCCATTTTATTTCTCTGCGTTATTCTTGTTGTAGTATTTGTATATCTAAGCATCATCATGTGACTTCTCGATCTTTATGGAGCAATAGCCACCGCTCAGGTGGCCTCCTTGCACGAAGCACGTGTCAAAACTTGTCACGTGCTCTTGTAGCGGTAATTTCTATTGCAATGTGTTTAATATAATGAGAATGAGATTGTCCTCCCTATTCGAAACCTCGCTCTTAAAAAATGCTTGCGAATTTTTCTTTATCTCTACAGAGACCATCGGTAGCTTCATGGGACTGTTTATTTAAAGCGATTGCAGAAAATCAATTTAGTTGTTATTTAGCGTGTATCATTAGATGATGATGATTTGCTCTTACGGCAGTTATTTAAGTAGCATATCCTTAAACATAGTACGGTTACCTTCCTACAGACAAGACAAGAATTCATGGTATCTTACCATGTATCTGAAGCAATTCTAATCCTATTATTTCTTTCTCTCCTTAGGGACTCCCGCGAACAACAAGTGGCAACAACTCTAAGCATATTCTTGTTTGTAAATCAGATCTTTATTGAGAAAGTCGAATAGATCTTCTAACGTGATTGGCTTCAAGTGTTGTCATTATTTATTTGCCAATCAAGAAATAAATTGTGTTATTGTCTTCAACAATGAGAAACTCAACGACAATGCCGTATATCGCAACTGGCATCCTCAATGACCCTATCAGCAATCAAGCACTACAAATTATAATGATTGTCGACGTCTGCACCATCATAGGTTTAATTAGTGTCTTTGGGACAATCTGTAACATCATCAACATTATTATCTTCGTCAAGCAGGGCATTAGGGACACAACTAACATTTCTCTACTTGGTATTGCTGTAGCTGACACTGGAGCACTGGTCACTCTCTTATGGGGCAGTATTTGCATGAACCCTTTGATGATCCAGAAATTTGAAGTCTTCGAGATGTCAGAGATAAGGCTTGTGACCTCGTCCTGGCCTCACGTTTACTTCGTGCGTGTCTCAGGATGGTTAACTGCTCTAGTAACCATTGAGCGATATTTGTGTATCGCTTATCCTCTGAACGTGCGAAGTCATGTAACTCCTCAAAGAACAATTGTCACAAATGTCGCTGTTTTTGTCATTACATTGGCAGACGTAATGTCTGTCTTTACTTCAACAAGTATAGGAAAGAAATTTAGTTTGAGTAAAAATCGAACTGTAATTGGAGTTATGTACACTTCACACTCCATACAGGAAGTATTTTCAAACTACGGCAACATATCTAAACTAGTTTCATTTCTGATTGTAGCTATCATGACCATCATGCTAGTCCACAAACTAAAATACACTATAAAATGGCGACAATCAACTTCGACTGCTTCTAAAACCGGAAATTTATCTGCACGTGATCATAGAGTCGTGCTGCTGGTCGTATTCATTTCTGTTATCTTTATTCTTTGTTATTTCCCGCTCGTAATTTTTTTTATTGCTACGACGGCTGAGAAAGAGTTTAATGTTGCAGGCAAATATAAGAACCTCTTCACTACCGTTGGTGTCTTTATCTTTCTATTAGAAGCTGTCAACTCTACTGTAAATATTTTTGTTTATTTCACAATGAGTTCAAGGTACAGAGAGATATTTGCATCTTTGTTTACTTGGACTTCAACTAAAAGTTAGTTGTTACCTATAAATTCAACAGCTAATATACCTTATCACAAACGTCTTTGTTATTTTTTCCCAGCAACTTGATAATGCTAAATATTTCTGTCGATACTGTATAAAGTCTAACAACTAATACAGGTTTCATAATTATGAAACTGTGTCACAGTAATTCAGAATAGCTTCTTCATACACCCTCAGGCGCCATCTTGAATATGTTCAAAGAAAGCGATGGTCAGCT
The DNA here is from genome assembly GCA_024509875.1 of Oreohelix idahoensis. Taxonomy (NCBI): domain Eukaryota; kingdom Metazoa; phylum Mollusca; class Gastropoda; order Stylommatophora; family Oreohelicidae; genus Oreohelix; species Oreohelix idahoensis. Next base: position 20,913 of record JAMPIV010009120.1, read on the forward strand.
TGAGGCTATGTGTATCTCCATTGAGTTTTTCCAGTAATGGTAAGGGGAATGGTCATATATAAACTCTGAAATAACAGTTTTATAATTAGAGAACGTGATAAATAAAAAAATGTAACTCAGCTTGAGGACATGACATTCTGAGCTATATGAAATGTTTAAAAACGTTACACAAAAATACATTGGAAATAATTGCCTTTCTATTTAACTATGTATGGAACACAGAGAACATACCAAAGGCCTAGAAAGTAGTAGTAGTGATACCAATACTAAAACCAGATAAAGAGGCTCATGATGTGAGTTCCTACAGACCAATAACATTGACATCTAATTTGAGGAAATAATGGAAACTGTTATGAACTAAAATTGTGACTAAAATTATACATGAAAAAAAAAATTATACAGCCCAACCCAATCTGGGTTCATGAAAAAAAGAAGCACTAGGGACCAACCTGTTAAACTAGAACATGAAATAAAGTCAAGTTTCAAAATGAATGCAAATACAGAGGCCATATTCTTAGATGTAGCAAGAGCATATGATGAAGGCTGGAGAGAAGGAATACTCTACAAGGTTAGCAAGATAGAGATAGCGGGGAAAATGTACAACTACATAGAAAATTTCTTACAGGAAAGATACTTTACAGTACAAGTAAGCAATAATATATCAGAGATTTACGAACAACAAAATGGCATCCCTCAGGGATCGGTATTATCACCAACTTTATTTGCTGTAATGGTAAATTACCTAGGGGGTGAATTCACAAAGATTAGAAACAAGCTATTGCAATATGCTGGTGATGCAGCAATCTGGAGGACTGGAAAAAAAACCTTAAAAAAAATATATAAAGATCTACAAGTTCAAATAAATAAGGTCTCAGAATGGATGACAAAGTGGGGCTTCCAATTAAATGATAAAAAACTGTAGGAATGATATTCATTAGAGGCAGAGTAATAAAACAATAATGCAGTATTCATAAAGACCCTGGGACAAAAGACAAACACAGTAAAAACAACAAAATATTTAGGTATGACACTAGACCAACAACTCAACTGGAACATACAGATACGCTGGTGGAGAGCTGCAGAGGACTCACTAACATGATGAGATACCTAAAAGGTTATGGGTGGGGAGCAAGCGTAAAGGTTATGCTTATTTTCTACAGATCATTTGTCAGGGGGATTATAGATTATGCAAGTATAGTATACGACTTAGCATAGCACTAGGAATAATACCACTAAAATTGAGAAGAAAAGAACTTAGGTTCAATTATATGGCAAAGGTACTAACAGACAAATATCACTTGACTAGATCAATGTTTGTGAAGAATCACCAAACGGTATGAACACCCCGCTAGACCCAGGGCCGGATTAAGCTAGTACGGGGCCTGTAGCATATGTTAAGAAAGGGGCCCTATATTTAAAAAAAAAACAATAAAACAACACAAATATATTTGAACACATACATTTTTAATTTGCATAGTAATTATCATTATCAAAAGTAACAACACAGTCACCATTATTGTTTAAATATTAATGTTTCTACATTTAGCATGAACAAATTTGTTGATGATATAGGATGTATCAATTTCACGCAGAAGTTTATGTTCAATGCTCATTAGTGTGAGATTGTTCAATCTCTTTTGACCCATGGTGCTCCTTAGTTCATTTTTAATAAGTTTCAGTTTTGAAAATGATCGTTCTCCACTGCAGTTGGTTACCATTAGTGACAAATAGATGCGCAAGGCGATTTCTACATATGGAAAACAAGACTCCAAAGAATTGTCAATTATCAAACGGTAAAACTGTAACTATACAAGGTCTAGAGTAGTGCCAATATGAGAAGCAAGATCAGTTTTCAACAGTTCTGTAAACTGCACAAGTTCTTCACAAAAACTTTCTTCCAGATCTTCCGGATATGATTTAATAAGATTCGATGATCTCGTTACCACTCTTCAGGTGTAAACTACTGTAACTGACGAAAGAATCCAAATACATCATTCAACTTTTGATAAGCTTTCTCTCGTTTTGGCAAGGAATAGAGAGCAAGCTATCAATAAGGACAAGAAATGTTCGGCTTTTAAACTGCTGAGAAGGCGTTTGAGATTCAACAAGTGGATCAAGTGTGCTTGAACCACTGAAATCATCATACTCTCGATTTCGTTTGTGTTTTCTTCGAGTTTGTTCTTGATAATGTTCACACTCAGATCCTTGGCCTTTTGCTCTATGACTGCAAAAGTAGACCGCATAGCTTGAATATACCCCCGCAGGGATTCATAGAGTGCACAAGCTGTATTCAAATCTTGGTCAGAAGATTGCAAAGAAGCACTGGTCATTTGAAAACGCTGTAATACTTGATCCCACAGTATGATCATTATTCCTGTTTCCAACTTCATCATGGTTGAAAGTAGACCACGAGCCTGTTGACGACACTCTACCTTCTGATCATTGTAATCTGAAATATCATCCAAGACTTGTTTTATTGCAGAAAAGCTGTGTAAAATGCTTTTGTTGCATCTGCCCGAGCAGACCACCTGGTATCTGACAGTCTTTTCACAAAGGGCAAATGGGACTTATTATGAGTACCGCTAGCACATAATGCAGTAGAAAGGAGACCCCACCGGTAGGTACGTAGAAGCAGAAAAGAAGGTGTACCGGATTTCAACAAATCCTAAGAAAATGACTGCTTCTTGACAACCTTCAGCAGCAAATTTTCCAACCAAATTTAGTGAATGTGTAAAACACGGAATGTAATGCGCAAACTTATTCATCTCTTTAATTCGAGCTTGTAATCCTATAAACTTGCCACTCATGTTGCTGGCGTTGTCATAACTTTGACCACGGTAGTCTTTAATATCAATGTCATTTGCCTTTTAAAAATTAAGTAGACTTTTAGTAAGCTGTTCAGCACTATGACCTTCCATATCCAAAAATGTCACAAATCTTTCAACTGGTCCAGATGGCAAAACATAGCGCAGAGTCAAAGTCAGCTGGTCCATATTAGATATATCTGGAGTAGAATCCAATGAAACGGAATAATACTTGTATTTCTTTACTTCACAGAGAATGTGATCCAGTATGCTGGATCCAATCAGATTGATGAATTCCTCACACGTTGTTTTAGATAGATATGATGTATGTCCAAATCCTTTGTTTGCATGAGTACTTATATGCCTTGCATGAGTACTTATATGCTCTGCCAGCAAAGGGTCAAACTTGGCCAGTAATCCTAACAACCCTAAGTAATTCCCATTATTAGGGGACCCAACAATTTCATCACTGCCACGAAATGAAAGGCCTCGTTCTGCTAAAAACTTCACAACTTCAATTATTCGCTCTAGAAGTTTGTGCCAATACTTTTCTTGAATGTCCATTTGTTTCACAAGTTGGGAATCGACACGTTCACCTTTGTTTTTACGCATCAACAGTGAAATTAAAGCTTGTCTATGTGAGGAGCTTTCTTCATGTCGACGCAATAGAGTGCTTGCATTTTTCCAGTCATTAAACCCTTCCACAGTAAACTTTGATGAACATTCTGAACTCATAAGCTTGCATGGGAAACAGAATAGGTGCCCTTTACTTTCTGAATAGCATAATCATTTTCTTGCATGTTGCTTGTTTGTTAGTTTATGAATATGTGTAAAATAAGGCTTCTGACAGTATCGAGTTTTCTTTTCAGTGTCATACAATCGCACGGATGAAGAGAAGGCACTATCAACATGTTGACATTTTTCACTTCCCTTGGATATTCAATATTCACGCTCAGAGTCATCTATATTGTTCGGCCAGTCACCAATATCATTAGAGTACGTCTTCGTTTCACTTATTCTTTCACATTCAGACTCAGTGTATACTGGGTTTTGCTGTATGTTTTCTGCTGCACAGCCTGCACTAGTACTAGTTGTTCCTGTACTTCCAGCTTCAGCGGTAAGAGTACCACCATCATGAACATCAAAAGATTCTGTCAGCTTACGCGTTTTTGATATCACAAGTTGATCTCTTCTTTCTCTTTCTTCCTTCGCTTTACGTTTTTCACTTCCAGAAGCATAATTACGTCCAATATCTCTGTGTCTACTGCTCATTTTTTGAGTTTTCAAACCTTAAAAATGTGACAGACAACTCATCCGTCCCTGGATTTGTTAAATGATGGTAAGAACCCTCTCATAACATCGGTACCCCTGAAGTGTTGGATGATATAGTACGACCCTTTGTAATGACCCCTTCGTATAGCATCAGTGCCCCCGAATATTGTGGTAACTTTTCGTTAAACGGGATTTTTTTTTCACCTGGACTCATTAGCTATGCAACCGTTCCACACAGATGGTCAACACGTTTGCTGATTAATATGTAGACAGTTTATCCACCGTACATTCTGGTCATCGCATTGATTTAAGGAGAGATTAAATCACGCCCACGGACATCTCTTGCGCAATCATATGCAGTATTTTCATTAACTTAGCCCAGTGGGGGCGGTGCCAGAATCAAACAGAAAGTAGCGGCACACGATCAAACAGGCTGAGGGATCTCAGAAAAGACTATCGGCGCTATCAAAGGCAGTAGTGGTCCCTGAAACGAGCGACGCAAGTTTCCTGCCGGTATTTCGCATCTCGGTGTTAAACACGAAACCGATCGCAGTGGGAGCGAACGGGAAAGCCGATGTGCAAGCAGCGAGCGGAGATACGTCAGACCAGGGGCGGCTTCTCTCTTTAGTCTGGCGGTCAGATCCCCAAAAGTCTCCTGAGATCTAAAAAGGTGTCAAATTTTCACATGTCCCACTCATCTTACATTTCAGTTACATATATACAGACCACGTAGAAAGCCATGTTATCATTCGATCGCCAGAGATTTAATATTCACTAGCTATAGTAGAAATTCTGCTAGATTTCCATCTGAATTGGTGGCTACATTGGAGTGATTTCTGTTTCTGTGCACGGTATAATATATTTGTTAAAGTGATCAGTGGTCTAGTGCTTTCATTTTATTTCACTGGATTTTGTGTTTATTTAAATCTACTAAATTAAACTCATCCCAAAAGTTCCACTGGTAAAGTTAATGATATATCTATTATAATATTTCCAAAAATAATAGATGCTTTAATGTTAAAGTAACTTTTAAAGTCGCGAAGGAATTTATAATTAATAAATTTAGTTAAGTCCTATATATATAGATGTGTATTTTAACCATTAGACTCGAGACGTGTTTTCTTAAATACATAATTAAATACGCGAGTGTATATAATAGCCTTAACGGTAAATTTATCGCACGTTAGAATATTATTTGATTTTTGAGGTATGATTATGTTGTCATGGGTTTTCTATCTTTTTCTATAGAATGATCACCTTTGCAATCCCAGCATAAAGAAATCATACAGAGAGTTTCAGACTCGGTTCTTAAACTTCCAGACATATTGATGAAACATTTTTTAAATTTAATCTGGTGGCGGTCCGATGCGACATAGCTATCATAATTACATGAAAGAAAGCCTACCCAAGAACATTTTTAAAAATCATCAAATATAAATTACAATCTGTAAGATAAACTGGAAGATGAACAGTGCCAGTTGCGATATTTTATTTACTGCTCTGTTGTGAGAGAGTACCGATTTACCTGACTGTGACTGAGCCTAGTTTTTCCTCACTGGATTAAAAACTTTACCGGACAGTTGCTATCATCACGCATTGAAGGAATTTTACCACCACTTCATTTTCACCCCTGTGTCGAACTGTGTCAGTGCCATCCCATAGACTCTTTTTTTTAACAATAAAACACAAGAACTCTTAGGCTTCAAGTCCGGCGATAAGTGGGAATATTTGCTATCAGCAAACCTCGCAACATCTGGGGCGGGACATCGAAGTACTAGACATTTTCATACGTCAAGAGTGTAATTTCTGTTTATATAATTCTATGGATTGTCTGATGCTGCAATCGGTAAGTGTGTGTGAATATATGAGTGTGGATCCTCACGCACGTGTATGAATGACAGGAGATTTGATTTGTTTGAAAAAAAAACCATTTGTTAACTTGCCTACCGGGTAATACATTTTCTGTATACCCTGCATTGTTCTTTAGGTGGAATATTTTGTTAACTCTGTTTAACCCCCCCCCCCCTTTCCCTTTCATTTGCTTAGTAAAGGGAAGAACAATTGGGAATAACAGGATTTTTTCTACCACCCATACCTAATATTGTAACCCCTCTTTCAGAGTAATTAACTCCACTGTTAGGTTACCTTACCTATTGTCCTGATAACTTTCTATCTTTGGACTGGGTTTATCTTTGTCTAATACAAGCTGGAAGGGCTTAGTCGATACCAATCTTCTTCACCCCCCCCCCTCACGTTGTTAGTTGTATTTTCTGTACTTATGATAATTTTATGTAACACTTGATATTTGTTTGTGATTTGATTTTTAAGGTTAATAAACATCATAAACTTATTTAGTACTGTGTTGGAATACCCACAGCCCAAACTTCCCCTATTTGTTTAATATAGTTTGTATTCACGTGCGTCTGTGTGTTTGAAGCACCAAATCGGTGTGAGCGCAGGTGTGTGTCTGGAAACTGGCAAATAATTGTTTGACCAGGAGAGTCTGAAGAGAAGATCGAGAGAAACGATTTGTCTTAAATAAGTCTGTCTTTACTCTCCCCAGCACTCTGTGAAGCAACTATTTACTCTCTACATTTTCTATGACTGAGCTTTTCACCACCATTCTCCACTCTAAACCGGACCACTATTTCTAAGACTCTTTCTCTCAAAATAAATTTACGACATTATTTGTGGGCTGGTCCTGGGATCTTGAGCTACATTTGAGGCAATTGCATAGCCGGGATAAAGATATTTTTGAGTCTGATTAAGTCTGGGTCTAACTAGATAGAGTGTGAATGATCTGTCTTTGTGATTTAGGGAAATTACAAAAAATTCATTACACCCCTAGACAACGCCTTTTAGTATGTGGGTCGTCCACACAGCATATTTACAGGTTGTTTTGTTTCCACAGCAGTAGAAAGTACGGATAATCATAAATTCGTTTAGCTAAATTATCCTCTGGCAGAGAAAATTAAATTTTTTCTTTATAGGATTTGCTGGGATTGCGTGATTGTTTTTACAGTCACTAAAGGTTTTTTGAAGTTAAAAAGAGTTGAGCTTAGCTAAAGACGCCTTGTTCTGGCTTTTTAAGTCTAGTTAACACGTCTCTTCTCATAAATTGACTTCAGGGGCGGAGTTTTGTGACGGAGAATCAAAATTTTAGGGAAAATTTTTTTTTTCCTTTTAAATTGTTTAATATAAATCTTTCTCTACTGTTAGTAAAAGTAGATTCTTTTCTAGTGTAACTTACCATTTTAACGTGGCATAGTCGCTTGCGTTAAGAGTCTTAAGTGACAATAATAGCGGCGATAAGTTTGCACACTACAGAATAGGAGGTACCAAAAGTAAATTTATACTTTGTGGTTTTTTTTCTCGTAGCGGCTTTGAGTTTTTTCCCTTCTTGTTCTTTCTTACTATTCTCTAGTCTTAGAATCATCCAGTTCTTTAGCATGGCAGAGAGAATTAGGATAAGATCCATTTTGAGACAGGAGGCGAAGGACTCAGGATTAGAAGGAGAAGCTGCGAACCTGTTTGTCAACAGGGAACTTGAAAGGTATGACGCGGAGCAAGAGAGAGCAGAGAGGAAAGAAGCACAGGATAGAGCAGAGAAGAAAGAAGCGGAAGAGAGGGCAGAAGCTAGGAAGAAAGAAGCGGACGATCGTCAATTGGAGCAGAAGAAAATTGAGGCAGAGATAGAAGCCCACAGGGAAATATAGAAGGAAAGATAACGTGAGGAGAGAGAGAGGGAAAGACAGCATGAACTGGCGCTTAAGGCTTTAGAGAGTCGGGGCGCCTCTACTTCGAATAACGGAGAGCCGTCTTCGCCCCAGTCTCAGTCAATGGATCTCTCCAGCACTCAATCTGCCCAATTAACGGCGATGTCTTTTGCTTTAGAGTCTTTTCCTAGCCCAAATGAAAAAATAGACACCTTCCTAGAGAAATTCGAGAGGCTCGCAAATCTGTATGGGTTAGAGAGTTCCCGTTGGGCACTTAAACTCTCAACTGCGTTGAAAGGTAATGCGTATGACGTGTACACAAAGCTGGGAACCAACCAACATGATTACGACATGCTGAAGAAGGCCTTGCTAGAACAGTTTGAGATGACCACCCGAAAATTTCTGCAAATGTTCAGAAACAGCCGGAAAGAGAGCACGGAAACTTTTCCGCAGTTCTGTTCACGACTCACTGGCTATTTGACAACATGCATTGAATTATCTGACCTACCTCTTACATATGAGGGACTACTTGAACTTGTTCTTGTGGAACAGATAAAGTCAACTTTGTCAAACGAAACCCGTAGATTTTTTGGCTGAACAGGGCGCAGTCAGGCTTGAGGACATCCTCAATAAGGCAGAACGCTATACCAATGCAATGGCCGAACTTCCCAGCACGAAACGTAAACCCACAGATGAGCCATCTCGTAAACAAAATCTAGAGCAGTCATCCTATTCCTCTAATTCCTCTCAGAATTATAACCAACGAGAAAGTAATATCCAGAGACCTCCCCAGGAAAAATCGAAATTCTACAAACCCCGATTTTCCCCAAATAATAATTCTGATCATCCACCAAGCCTTCGTGGCAGCGCGGCCACCAAGGTCAAGCAAAAGAGAAGACCCCTACACAAGGAACGTCTGATCAGGGCAAACAAACCGGTCCAAACCGCATCGGATGTTTGCATACAGCCTCGAAAGGTAGAGTCAATGTCAGTGATTCTCAACCTGAGGGCGACCGACCCTCAACGCGAGGAACTGTAATTTTGAATGGTACCTCAACTACTTGTCTCTTTGACACTGGATTAAGCTTTAGTTGTATTGTCGCTAGGCACCTAGTCAAACCAGGTCAGGAGACAGAGGAAACCGTCAAACTTAGTGGAGTTTTCAGGAGTGATGCACCCATGACGCTTCCTATCGCACTGGTAGAGATACACTCTGATTTTGTCAGAGGTGTTATTAAAGCGGCCATAATGGATGATCCGATCTACCCAGTTATCCTGGGATGTAGATACGTGTTTATTGGGAGACCTAAAAAGCCGATTGTGGCAGCGGTAACCACAAGAGGGCAAACCAAGAAGGAGAGGGAGCCTGCGCCAAATTTGTTGTCGAATGAACTGAAGGAGGCGCAACAAAAGGACCCTACTCTGGAGCTCTGCTTTAAAAAACTGCCCATGGCTAAGGACCCCAGACACAACGGAGACATCTTTTCTAAGGATGGCGTATTGTATCGTAGAACGGGCAACCCGGATACGGGGAATAACCAGCTCCTAGTACCGACGCAGTACAGAAGCCAGATCTTAGAAATGGGGCACTCTCTTCCCTTTAGCGGACATATAGGACAAAACGCAACTATTCAGCGAATAAAAACCCACTACTGGTGGCCAGGAATGAACTCTGACATTATCAGGTATGTGAAATCCTGCGCCCAGTGCCAACGGGTAGCACGGAAGCACTTGACACCCCAGTACCCATGGGGCAAATGCCAATAGTAGGGACTCCATTTGAACGGGTTGCTGTCGACATTATTGGACCCCTGGAAAGGACCAAAAGAAGGAACAGGTTCATCCTGACCTTAGTCGACACTTGCACTATGTGGGCCGAAGCTGTACCGCTAACATGCATAGATTCCAAGCATGTCGCAGAAGCCCTCGTGCAAATCTTTACACGGTTGGGATTCCCTCAACAAGTTTTGACGGACAATGGATCCAAATTCCGTAGCCTGTTAATGGAGGAGATCTTTAAGATCTTGAGGGCCAAAATATCCACACAAGTCCCTACCACTCGGCCGAAAATGGGCTCGTGGAATGTTTTAATTGCAGCTTCACTACCATGTTACATAAGCTGGGTCAGGAGAAACCGGAAGACTGGGACCTATATATATCGGCTGCCTTATTCGCCTACCGAGAGGTACCCCAAGCGTCTACGGGATTCCCGCCTGCTACATTTTTATTTGGCAGACCTATTAAGGGGCCACTAGAAGCCTTACTTCGCTCCCTGACAGACCAAAAGGCTGACGAGACAGTCGTCTCTGCAAGCAAGTATGTATCTGAGCTCAAGGAAAGGCTAAAGCTAGGATGGGATCTAGCTACTACCAACCTTAAGAAAGCCCGCTCTAAACATGCTGAAAGATACAACAAAGCTGCAAAAGAGAGAGAACTACGACCAGGGGAGAAAGTTTTGTTGCTACTTCCAACCGGAAGCAATAAACTTCGCATCGGATGGCAAGGGCCGTTTACCGTCCTTAAAAAGATCTCACGTACCAATTACAAGATCTCCATTAAAGGAAAGGAGAAGGTCTTCCACATAAATCTGCTTAAGAAATATTTGGAAAGACCGGTGCCATCCTCCGAGCATCTCCTGGCTGTCGCCATAGCAACGGAAGACAAGGAAGATGATGATGGTTGCATGGAGTACCCATTGCAACCCACAGAATCCTTTAAAGATGTCAAGTTTGGCGACAATCTCTCACCAGAACAACAAACAGAAACCAGGGCGCTACTAAAACAGTACAGTGCAGTCTTAACGGATGTACCTGGTCGAACAAATCTCATCGAATTTGATATGAAATTAACAAATGAGACCCCTGTTCGAACCAGAGTTTACCCCATCCCGTACGCTAAAGCTGATGCACTTCGCGGAGAAATAGACAAGCTGCGTCAGGCAGGAATTATCAGTGAGTCGACATCTCCTTACAGTTCGAGTGTAGTGCTGATGCAGAAGCCCAATAAGGAAGTTCGGCTGTGTATAGATTACCGGCTGCTAAACGCTGTTACGGAATTCCAGCACGAACGTCTCCAAACGGTTCCTGAGTTGTTCACCAAGCTCAGCAAAGCAAAGATTTTCTCCAAGATTGACCTCAGTAAAGGTTATTATCAAATACCAGTCAAGGAGGAAATTAAACCTTTGTTAGCTTTCAGCACTAGTGAAGGACATTACACATTTAACGTGATGCCGTTCGGATTGCATAACGCACCAGGAGTGTTCACCAGGATGATGAGGAAGCTTCTAGAACCTTTGCAAAGTTCCCATATCCATAATTTCATGGATGACATATTAATTGCATCGGAAACCTACAAAGAACATATTGCTACGGTCGCTATGCTCCTCAGGAGACTACAGGAAACCGGTCTCACAGCCAGACCTAGCAAATGTCTCATCGGGTTTGAACAGTTAGACTTCCTGGGGCATACTATTTCTCACGGATGCAGTTGGCCTATTAAGAAGAACGTGGAGAAAATAGTGGCAGCAAAAAGATCCCGAACCAAGAAAGACACTCGTTCGTTCCTATCACTATGTGCGTATTATCAGAAGTACATCCAGAACTTCAACGGACTGACGGCCCCTCTGACTGACCTCACAAAGAAAGGTTGTCCTGATAAGGTCATATGGGATCAAAAGTGCGAACACTCGTACAGCACTTTGAAAGGACAGTTGTCTGCATACCCCATTTTGAGGTTGCCTGACCTCAAGAAACCTTTTGTACTGATACGCGTCAGGTCAGGGCATCGGGTCAACACTGCTTCAAGCCGATGACAGTAACCCGAACATGCTATTTCCAGTTGCCTATGGCAGTCGGAAATTAAATAAAGCTGAACGGAACTACAGCGTAGTCCAGGGGTCGGCAAACTTTTAGTAGTGTCGTGCCGAAGTAATGTTGCAAAGTCACTCAGCGTGCCAACCTAAGTCCATCATATTTTTATATACAACAATTATTGAAACAATTTAAAAATGATCTTGTATTAACATGTTTCCGATAAATTAAATAACTATTCTATTCTTTGTATATTATTCAATATTTTAATATAAATAGCAACAAATATCAATACAAATATTATGTTTTGCAAAATTTAAGTTCTGAACACATTAGTTTGAAATTTTATAATAAAATTGCCATATGTATATTGTGTTAAGACAGAAAGTCCAATAGTTTGAAGAACAAAACAATTAAATTAACCAAACATAAAACACGTTATTAAAATTTTAATATGAGTAATCATTGATTATTATTGATCTGAGTCATTAATCAATTAATGGGACCCGTGTCCTTGCTTCTCCTTGGTTAATTGTTCAATATCAGGTGTGTGTTTTGTCAATTTCAGCTTCACACAGGCTTCTGAATGCAAAAGTGTTAGGCGACTTCTCTGTGGACTTAAAACAGCTTTCATGTGTGAGAAAATTTGTTCTCATGTATAAGTTGACCCAAAAGCCGAAAGTAGAGCAAATGCAACTTTCTTCAAACAGGTGAACGCTTGAAGCAGGGATGTCCAGCAGTTGAGGATGGCAGCTGACTTTTCCAAGCAGCTTCCTTCAAGAGTTTTTCGCAATTCTACAAATTTTATCGTCCATAACTCTGATGCTTTGAATTCGATGTGTTGCATTTCAAAATTGTCAACATCCATCCACTCGAAAAGAGATAGGTCAAATGGGATGTTAGTATGATCAATTAAGTCGGGCTTGATGAGGTAAGAAAACATGGGCCCGTGAATTTTGAAGTCTTGACCTCGTTTAGCAAACTCTCCTTTGAGCGCTTCAACGTACTTCTGAAGCTCATCTCTGTTGACAGTAAATCGATTTGAATGAACCTTTACGTTTGGAAAGTACTTGTATGTGTTAGTGGTAATATCTCTGCAAAATATGTCTAATTTTGACGCAAATCCTTTCCAGTGCTCAAAAAGATCAAGTATTGTTTGACCCTGCCCTTGTAAACGCAAGTTTAATTCATTCAGATTTGTAGTATTATGTCAGCCAGAAACATCAGCTTGCACAGCCAGTCCTCGTCATTCAATTCCGGGAAATGTTGTTCCTTTTCATCAAGAAACACCTTGATTGCTTCTAGACATGATACAAATCTGTTCAAAACATTACCTCGACTAAGCCAACGAACGTTGCTGTACAGCGGGAGGTCCGCATATGAGCTCTCCATTTCTTGTAGAAGAGACTTGAATTGCCTGTGGGTCAATGAAGAGCGAGAAACTATGAAGTTAACTATCTTGACAACAGTTTCCATTACAGAGTTCAAGGATAGTGACGAAATCTTCGCACACAAACTCTCCTGGTGTATAATGCAATGGAAGCTCAATACTTGACGTCCAATACGATCCTCAAGAAGTTTAACAAATCCTTTGTTCTTTCCAACAAATGCAGGGGCGGCATCAGTAGTAACACAGAATATTTTATTCATGTTAATGTTCTGATTTTCGAAATAGCTTACAAATGCAGTCATAATGTCCTCTCCCTTGGCTGTACCATCAAAAGGTATCAAGCAGCACAGTTCTTCATAAATACGGTCGTTGTCATAATATTGCGCAACTATAGCTAGGCGCGCCACGTCATTCACATCGACACTTTCGTCAAGAGCGACACTAAATACAACAGCTTGTTGTAACCCGGTTGTTTGTTTTACCGTTACATTTTCAGCCATATCAGTTATGCGCCTCTCGATTGATCTTGCAGAAGCCGGTATTTCTCGAATCCGAGACAGTATTGTTTCTTTATTTGGTAAATCACTAAACAAAATTTCAGCACTGCTCAAAAAAGTTTCCTTGATGTATTCTCCATCTGTGACAGGTTTGCCCTTCGAAGCCACACACTGTGCAATTTTGTAACTACATTCGGTAGCTTTATTTTTGGTTCCAATAACTTGACTAAAAATACTACTTTGTTTTTTTTTTTGTAGCCAGAAACAGCCATTTTTATGGCTTCACTTTTCTCCTGAGTTTTTAAACATGGACTGATGTTTGGTTTGATAGTGTCTTTGTACACTTGACGTACGGCACAAGACAATCTCATAATATAAAGCACAAACAGCACGATCCTTTTGTTGTATGAATCCATATTCGTTTGTCCAAAAGTCTTGAAACGAGCGTGTATCAAGTTTTTGTCTTTTTTGATTCATTTTAACGGCACCGTATTACTTAATAATAACACCAACTTTTGTGCTGCGGTCAACGGACTGTACGGGCATGAGTATGCGACAGCCGAGAGAACTGTAGAGGTGGTGGTGGTCGGGAGAGAGGGGCAGGATAGGACGGAAATATAACTTCGTTGAGGTCAGTCATTGTTGCTCCAAACTCACACTGGGAGTCAAAAACTGCGATCGAAAACGAAATAAATACGCTCGTCCAGGCGCTAGCCAGACACTATTGCGTAATTATGATATTACGTCTCCGCTTGCCCGTCAAAATTTGCTTGGGACTCTTTTCAAGAATCTCATCCTGCAAACTACGGTAGCAGGTAGACGCCAGACTAGCGGGCGCCGCAAAGTATAACCACTCCCTTTGAAATTCGTTGAAGAATGTTTGTTCTCGGAAACGGTCCGTAAAAACGAAGACTTACGTGCAGTATAGTATGATCAGGCCTTTAGTTTTCATCAGATCGCACATTCTTACCTCCAATGTCTAAAAACTTTCGTTTTGAAGGGTTGTAAAAACAGGTATAGCTTTAAAAGAATTATATGCTTCTATTTAATTAAAAATTCAATTTATTTAAAAATGAGATCATATTCTGTACAGTATTTTAATTCACTCAGCGTGCCATTGAAAATCGTTCCACGTGCCACGCTTGGAACGCGTGCCGTAGTTTGCCGACCCCTGGCGTAGTCGAAAGAGAATGCCTCGCTCTGATTGACGGTATCAGACGCCATCATGAGTTTCTCTATGGTACATCGTTCACGGTGCAAACAGACCACGCTCCGTTAGCCTTTCTTGGTGCCAATAAAGAATTTAACGCAAGGATCATGCGTTGGGCCCTTCTTTTAAGTGTTTATTCTTTCAAAGTGGAATATATTCCGGGAAGACATTCTGTCGGGACTGATTTCCTGAGTAGAAACTGGACTACGGAGGAAGAGGAGGAAGTTGAAGATACCAATCATCCTAAAGCTACCGATCAGGGCAGCTTCATTGTCATAAATCAAACATGAAAAGATGTTTTCGTGTCTCAAAAGAGGGGACGATTGTGACAGACAACTCATCCGTCCCTGAATTTGTTAAATGATGGTAAGAACCCTCTCATAACATCGGTACCCCTAAGTGTTGGATGATATAGTACGACCCTTTGTAACGACCCCTTGGTATAGCATCAGTGCCCCCGAATATTGTGGTAACTTTTCGTCAAACGGGATTTTTTTTTCACCTGGACTCATTAGCTATGCAACCGTTCCACACAGATGGTCAACACGTTTGCTGATTAATATGTGGACAGTTTATCTACCGTACATTCTAGTCATCGCATTGATTTGAGGAGAGATTAAATCACGCCCACGGACATCTCTTGAGCAATCATATGCAGTATTTTCATTAACTTGGCCCAGTGGGGGCGGTGCCAGAATCAAACAGAAAGTAGCGGCACATGATCAAACAGGCTGAGGGATCTCAGGAAAGACTATCGGCGCTATCAAAGGCAGTAGTAGTCCCTGAAGCGAGCGATGAAAGTTTCCTGCCGGTATTTCGCATCTCGGTGTTAAACACGAAACCGATCGCAGTGGGAGCGAACGGGAAAGCCGACGCGCAAGCAGCGAGCGGAGATACGTCAGACCAGGGGCGGCTTCTCTCTTTAGTCTGGCGGTCAGATCCCCAAAAGTCTCCTGAGATCTAAAAAGGTGTCAAATTTTCACATGTCCCACTCATCTTACATTTCAGTTAGATATATACAGACCACGTAGAAAGCTATGTTATCATTCGGTCGCCAGAGATTTAAGATTCACTAGCTATAGTAGAAATTCTGCTAGATTTCCATCTGAATTGGTGGCTACATTGGAGTGATTTCTGTTTCTGTGCACGGTATAATATATTTGTTAAAGTGATCAGTGGTCTAGTGCTTTCATTTTATTTCACTGGATATTGTGTTTATTTAAATCTACTAAATTAAACTCATCCCAAAAGCCGCGCTAGCGTAGTGGTTACAACACCGCTCTGGCGACCGGGTGATACAGGATCAAACCCGGGCGACGGCATTTGTGGATTTTTCGTCGACCGGGATTTGGACTGGATTAACTCGAGACCTGGCGAGGACATTTGAAGGAGTGTCGTTGACCAGGGACTGGCGGCTCCTGAGCCGACCCAGCTGCAATGGGTACCTCCGAAATCGGCGAGTATTTGCCTGAATGGCGAGGGACACCTGTCTCTGTACAAGAAATAAAGGGATACTCACATAAAATCAGTGTCAGGTTAGACATAAAATAATAACCTGAGATTTCGCCTCGAGTATTAGCGGGCGAACGCAACCAAAAAAAAAAAAAATCCCAAAAGTTCCAGTGGTAAAGTTAATGATATATCTATTATAATATTTCCAAAAATAATAGATGCTTTAATGTTAAAGTAACTTTTAAAGTCGCGAAGGAATTTATAATTAATAAATTTAGTTAAGTCCTATATATATATATAGATTGTAGCAAAGTTGATTTTGCTGGGGAGGTTATGATGGTATCCTAAAAGAATGGAAAGGTGTCTGCTTTAACCGTGTGAGGTCAAGCACATGAAGGCCTCTGACTCTATAAATGATGATGATGAATTATGTGCAGAGAACC
Organism: Oreohelix idahoensis; assembly: GCA_024509875.1. NCBI lineage: Eukaryota > Metazoa > Mollusca > Gastropoda > Stylommatophora > Oreohelicidae > Oreohelix > Oreohelix idahoensis. The sequence goes on from JAMPIV010009120.1 coordinate 37,506, forward strand.
TAACGCTACCTCCCTAGGTCTCACACGGTCACTCTTCTGGCTCTAGTGTATGGTGTATGGTGTACCTAGTGTCTAGGGGAGAAGTGAAATGATGGTACACAACAGTCAAACACTTTAAGTTTCTATAAAGAAGATAATAAAACTAGCAGTTAAGTTTTTCTTTGAACAAATCTTTACAATTTATTTTGCCTGTCCATTCATATCTTGTGGACAGGTCTTTGAAAATAAGGACAAGATAGTTTACAGAAAAGAACAATTAAAATTTTGGGACAATTTGCCCAATAACTAAAAAATTTATTATGTATTTTATATATGTCTTTCCTGTAGGAAATATTAAAAGAATTCACTTTATTCATCTAAATGGAGAGTCACTGTATATGAGGGCTGTAGTTCATCCTACCCCATATAAACGTCCTGTGTATTGTTTTGAAACACAAGAAACTGTCAGAGATGCCCCAGATGTCTAACTCATCACCTGGGAGTCCTTGTTGTAAGATATTTCAATGTGTAGTTGCAGAAAGTTCAATTTCACCACTCGCCAAAGCTCCTACTGTTATCTTCGACAGCATATAAGACTGGTTGGAGACTGGTTTGGCGTTTATTAGTACTCAGCAGGTTTCCTGTCACCAGCCGGCAACAGGAACATAGACCCTCTGCAACAAAAGGACACCCTGGCCTTTTATCTCTGATCACTTATTCTAACACTTAATTTCCTACGTGGGTATGGGGTCAGCCTCGCGTGCCTTACAAGTGCACTCGCCCCGAATTTGACAGGACTCCCACCTTGCTGTGACCACACCTCAGGTCCTTATAGTAGATACGCCACTGTACGTTCACATACTTTTCCTCCATACAATAATGTGGAGTAACCACATTTCCTTTGATATGATATTCTCTTCTTTTCTTTTTTAAATATATTTGCTTCAGGCATGTTAAACAGTGTTCATTGAACACAGAGGCTTACTAATCTATTTTAATACAATAATATGACAACATAATCATAACAACATACATCAGTTAGATACCGTTTAATGTGAGGACTCAACAATGTCTGCTTCCGACATGTCCTTCACTTTTTTCCCCATAGCAGTATCTAACTTTGTAGTTGGACCAAACATATTAAATTTCATAAAATATCCTTACCAAAATCAAGAAATATATAAACAAATGACGCTGACTTTGTGAAGAAATGGCCTCAGCTTCCTCCGAACTGCACAGACTGTGAATTTATTTTTTATTTACGTTTAGAATTAACACAGCTGTTTTTCAGCGTATCTGAATACAATTTTTAGTTCAACTGGCAATAAATAGTCAAAGCCTTTTGCTAATATTTACTAGCACTGGCCAATCGAAACGTTCGACTACTTGAATTCAAAAGCAGTTTGAATGAAAAACCAAAATAATTTCGAATAATTTCTGCGTCTGGTGGTCGATTGGCCAGTCTGCTTTTGTCATGCCCAATACAAAAAGATGTTTCGTTAGGATTACATTTCTCCTACCGCTCCCCTTTCCCATTCATACTCTTGTTACCCAAGCGAATTTGAATGTACCTCCCTGCCTCTTTTCCAAGCTCGCGTCCCCCTAACGTTACCAAAAAAACATAAGCAGGAACGCCAGTCTGTCTGGTCGAGTGTCCGTAGATATTAGTATTTCTTCAATAACTTCTCTAATTCTGGGACTATCATATTATTTAAAGTACATTCTTACTCAGCGAACTCTACGTCATACTACCATATAATTTTCATGGGGAACTTCATAATGGTTTAAAATTTCCAATTTTTTTCATAGTCACTCGTCAAATAAAATTTTACACAAGTCCGCCATCTTTCCTCTCCTTCATCTTGCTAGCATGTATTTTTCAAATAACTAACTTGTTTTAGTTACGTCAGAAATGCTACCACTAGGAGGAAAATAAAATTGTCTGCGTGGTTTTGCTTTGGCTGGCTTTTTCGCAGTGTGTGTATATGCGTTGCAGACTGTGTCAGCGAAGCGGGGTGTAGACGGGGCGGGTTAAGAATTTGCGTTACTAATTAGTATTGTATTGTGTAATACTACCAAACAATGTAAGGATTATTACTAAATTTTTGCGTTACAGTTGACAGAAAGCGTTACTTCAGATAGTTATTTTGCGGCACGCTTCCGCCAATAGTTAATTATAAGGCTAGACTACAAAGTATATGCAGCAGATTGGGCAAAAGTTAAATATTAGTAGTGTTTCTCGAAAACGAAACCAAAAGCGTGTCAGACTATTACCGTGAAATCGGTCTATAGGCTTAGCACTGTGCAAAAAGCAGCGCTGCTGGCTTCGAAGATGCCAACCGTCAGCCACATGCGGGCTAATGTATTTATTATCGTTTTATGCCTAAATCTTACTGAATTGAGCGTTTATTCTCGCAGATTTTGCTACACAGATGTGTATTTTAACCATTATACTCGTGACGTGTTTTCTTAAATACATAATTAAATACGCGAGTGTATATAATAGCCTTAACGGTAAATTTATCGCGTGTTAGAATATTATTTGATTTTTGAGGTATGATTATGTTGTCATGGGTTTTCTATCTTTTTCTATAGAATGATCACCTTTGCAATCCCAACATAAAGAAGTCATACAGAGAGTTTCAGACTCGGTTCTTAAACTTCCAGACATATTGATGAAACATTTTTTAAATTTAATCTTGTGGCGGTCCGATGCGACCTAGCTATCATAATTACATGAAAGAAAGCATACCCAAGAACATTTAAAAAATCATCAAATTTAAATTACAATCTGTAAGATAAACTGGAAGATGAACAGTGCCAGTTGCGATATTTTATTTACTGCTCTGTTGTGAGAGAGTACCGATTTACCTGACTGTGACTGAGCCTAGTTTTTTCTCACTGGATTAAAAACTTTACCGGACAGTTGCTATCATCACGCATTGAAGGAATTTTACCACCACTTCATTTTCACCCCTGTGTCGAACTGTGTCAGTGCCATCCCATAGACTCTTTTTTTTTACAATAAAACACAAGAACTCTTAGGCTTCAAGTCCGGCAATAAGTGGGAATATTTGCTATCAGCAAACCTCGCAACATCTGGGGCGGGACATCGAAGTACTAGACATTTTCATACGTCAAGAGTGTAATTTCTGTTTATATAATTCTATGGATTGTCTGATGCTGCAATCGGTAAGTGTGTGTGAATATATGAGTGTGGATCCTCACGCGCGTGCATGAATGACAGGAGATTTGATTTGTTTGAAAAAAAACCATTTGTTAACTTGCCTACCGGGTAATACATTTTCTGTATACCCTGCATTGTTCCTTTAGGTGAGATATTTTGTTAACTCTGTTTACCCCCTCCCTTTCATTTATTTAGTAAAGGGAAGAACAATTGGGAATAACAGGATTTTTTCTACCACCCATACCTAATATTGTAACCCCTCTTTCAGTGTAATTAACTCCACTGTTAGGTTACCTTACCTATTGTCCTGATAACTTTCTATCTTTGGACTGGGTTTATCTTTGTCTAATACAAGCGGGAAGGGCTTAGTCGATATCAATCTTCTTCATCCCCCCCCCCCCCCCCCCCCTCACGTTGTTAGTTGTATTTTCTGTACTTATGATAATTTTATGTAACACTTGATATTTGTTTGTGATTTGATTTTTAAGGTTAATAAACATCATAAACTTATTTAGTACTGTGTTGGAATACCCACAGCCCAAACTTCCCCTATTTGTTTAATATAGTTTGTATTCACGTGCGTCTGTGTGTTTGAAGCACCAAATCGGTGTGAGCGCAGGTGTGTGTCTGGAAACTGGCAAATAATTGTTTGACCAGGAGAGTCTGAAGAGAAGATCGAGAGAAACGATTTGTCGTAAATAAGTCTGTCTTTACTCTCCCCAGCACTCTGTGAAGCAACTATTTACTCTCTACATTTTCTATCACTGAGCTTTTCACCACCATTCTCCACTCTAAACCGGACCACTATTTCTAAGACTCTTTCTCTCAAAATAAATTTCGACAACAAATCAAGAAATTTTAATCAAGATCGAAAGAGAGTGCGAGCACGCCGTCTACCTCAATTAAAACAGTTTCCGTTTCCTAAATTCTAGTTTTTATTGTTAATGCAAATTCATTTCACAAAGAACGAAACAAAATTAGAGGGGCAGTCGCCTAGAGCCAAAAAAGTGGCTTCCATCCAAACGTGACCAAATTTTCAACGCCACTTAAATGGCTTCCGTCCGCAAACAGATAAGATAAAAATAGTGAAGAGTCACACTAAGTCACCCTCTTATGCTCTTTCTCTCACAATTTAGTGACACCAAATGAAAAGGCGCTAAAGATGGCATAAATCACAAGATCATTGGTTTAACGCTCGTATTAGAAGTTGAAAAAAAAAATTATGTACATATTTATTGGCGCGGGGCCCCTAAAAGCGCGGGGCCCGTAGCATATGCTACTTTTGCTACTACGTTAATCCGGCTCTGGCTAGACCCAACCAGATATCCAGTAGGATGGAAGTGCCGTCAATAAGCAGAGCAGCAGCAAACTATAATTAATGCAATAAACTATAATAGCAAATACACACGATCAATACCACCAAGGGAGCTCAAGAAACCAGATATCGACCATCATCTAGCAGAAATAATTACTAAAATAGTAGAAAAAAGCTGTATCAAAAACATGGCCAAGGAATACATTGATCAAATAACTAAGGGTAGCTTAAAAGTATTCACTGATGGATCTAAAGCAGAAAATGAAGAACTAGGCATAGGTATACATATCCCAGTATTGAGGCTAAAGAACAATTATAGTTGTGGCGAGATGGATAACACTGGCTAACAAAAAAAAATTTTTGATTTTCTCTAATATTTTTATGTTTTTCTGGTCAACTTTAATGCGCTGTTTTTAAATCTGCAAACCGTTTTTCTCTATCAGGTCGGGATCTCTAGAAATACGCAATTGAAGTTTTTTAACAACACATACAGTATTACAACATCATTCGTACAAGAAGTATAACAGTTATGTAGGCTTGAATTTCTTAGCAGTCGACTTTCGTCGGTGAATGGCATGTGGTACATCGCGATGAAGCATCCAACAATAATCGGCAAGCATGGTCACACTCCACCGTCCTTGATAACGTGACTCCATTACGGCGATATCTTGATGGAATCGTTCTCCATGTTCATCGCTGACTTCGCCAAGGTTGTCAGGGAAAAAGTCAAGATGCGGAATCGAGCAAATGGATTTTGAGGGACATGTTACAGCCCATAATTCTGTATGCATCTATGCACTGCTTAACAATATGCACATAGTCGACAGATTTGTGATTTCCCAGAAAGTTATCGACGATCGATTTGAATGCCATCCATGCGCGAAGTTCACTACCATGTAACAAGTTCTCGAATTGTTTGTCTGCAATAACTTTCCTAATCTGAGGTCCTACAAAGATACCTTCCTTTATCTTTGCATTGCTAACTTGCGGAAACTTTTCTCGAAGATAAGTGAAAGCTTTGCTCGTTTTATCTAACGCTTTACGAAATTCTTCATGAGCCCAAACTTTACATGTAACGGTGGTAAAATGATGCTGTCTTTGTTAACTAATGGCTCGTGTATTACATTTTTATGCCTGAGCTGCATACGATCCCTGATAGGCCACACCTTTCTTGCATAATGTTTCTGTCTGTTGCGGCTGTCCCATTCACATAGGAAGCAACAAAATTTAGTATACCAAGTCTGCATGCCCGTGAGAATTGCAATGACCTTTAGGTCTCCACAAATCCGCCATTGGTAGTCATTGTACTTTATTTTTGCTAAAAGTATGGCCATATTGTCATAAGTTTCTTTCATATGAACAGAGTAGGCGACTGGAATTGATGAAAATAAATTTCCGTTATGCAATAACACGGCTTTTAGACTAGTCTTGGAAGAGTCGATGAAAAGTCGCCATTCGTTGACTATGTGCTCATGACCGAGGTGCACCATTAGACCGTTTACATCTTTGCAATAGCAAATGTCATCATCCATCTCAAAGTATTGAACAAGTTCTCTGTGTCTATGACGAAATTTAGATATCGGAGTATTGGGCGCTAAAAGATTCCATTCTTTGAGTCGCGAACCGAGTAATTCCGCTTGTCCTTTGGTAAGAGCGAGATCACGTATTAGATCTGAAAGTTCTGAATGGTTAATTAAGTGAACACCATCATTCACCGGTATATAATCCGAGTCAGAATTAATTTCTGAAGCAGGTAAACTATCACTTTATGATGGTTCATTCACGTCCAACGGATATTTTTCTGGTGAAACTGGGAGCGGACACGTGATTGGATCATGAGGCACTGGTTTCGAAACCGATTCAATATTTGGATAAACCACAGACTTTCTAGTTTTAAAAGTGAAACCATGGATATTTGTCAAGCAGAAGTAACAATCAGTAGCGTGATTTGTCGGTTCAAGCCATATTACTGGCACTCCAAAAGGCATCGACATATGCTTTGGCGATTTTCGTAACCAACCTGCCAATGTATTTGCATAAGTTGAACAAACTGCATTTGGCTTCCAAGATTTATTTGCATCATCAACTTTCGAATCGAAATAAAGTTCATATGCTTTCTTTAGTAATGGTGTAAAGTTTTTCTGGTGAACACGATCGGTAAAATATCCACACACGTAACAGAACAGATCAGCCGAATTTCTACAACTTTTAGAAGCCATATTTCGCTCAGAATTATTTCAAAATACAGTAACTATTTGAAAAATAGCGTAACATATATCATGCATCTTTTAGCAATATAAAAAGTAGAATTATTTTGCATTTTATTAATTTTTAATAAGTTATATAGTAAAAATGGAACGGAGCAAATAACGGTTTCCCAAAAATATATTTATTCACAAATATCTTAAGAACCCGATGTGATAGAGATAAACGGATTTCAAATTTGAAATCAGCGCAAGAAACTGACCTAAGAACACTTATTCTTATATAAGAAAGAAAAATGTTGTTTGTCAGTGTAATTGTTGACGAAAGATAGTATCAAGTAGTAAAATTGAAATTGATAGAATAGTTTTTCCAGATTCGGGAAAGAGAACTGATGAACTATAAGTTTGGATGGCACAAGGTAAAGTCGGGTAGTCAACCTCACAGTTCAGATGATATAGAGGTAAAGACCAGGCAGGTATTTCACCATTTCGCTAGACCTATCCTACGCCTCTAGGGAATATGAATGAAGCTCGAGTTTAATCCCTACCACTTAAAATTAATTTAACAAAAATCAAAACAAAAAACACTAAACATTGAAAATAATTTAATAACTTCAGATGTAAAATTATATGATTATTTTTAATGATTAATTGATTATATTGTAAAAATAAATGTGTCATTCATATATATATATATATATATATATATATATATATATATATATATATATATATATATATATATATATATATATATATATATATATATATATATATATATATATATATATATATAAAACAAAATTGCACAACAGAATTTAATAACGTGAGTCACTGTCAATACTAATCTGTTTCATCATCTACAGCTTGTTAATATTTGGTTTGGTGGTGTTTTTTTCTTCGTGAAATGCATTAACTCTTGGATAGGATCCTGGTTCTCGAAGACACAATGCTGAAGACAGATAGAAGTGACGGTCCACTGGTTCTCGATTTATGTACACATTTTGAGGTGAATAATGGCTCCTGTCTAAAGACACAATGCTGAGGCCAGGTAGCAGTCGTGGTCCACGGATTGAACTGATTACGACTCCTGGTCCTAAGACACAATGCTGAGGCCAGGTATTATCACGTGGTACACTCACAGATCGAAACCTGAAACAAAACAAGCCAGTGCATGATACTTTTTCAGTGAAGATGCCCCCTCTTCTAATGATTAACTACTGTAATCAGAATTTTTATGTTATGACACGCTGTCAGGAGATGATATTGTCCATTAAGAGGAGTATGCCGTTTCCTTATTTATAATACAGCGTCATGGAGTCCTAGAGTCCGTCAGTGTAAGTATTTCGTACATGATTTAACACATTATTAATACATTAACTATATAGACAAAAGGTGCCCAGTGAATAAAGAAAGGCGAACTCTTTGTGCGCAGCATTAAAAGCCAGCTCTGAAAAGGGCTGATAGCTTTATGTGCTAATCAACACCAATCCTAACGAGGACTCTAGCATACATCAATACTGTATAAGATTGAGGTTATATTTGTGGTGAACCATGGTTCATACGGGCAAAAGCAAGAATATAGACATGAAGAGTCAGGCACAAAATACACATCAAAGCTAAAATAACGACATGAAAAATCAAGCACGAACTACACATCAATTTGCAGTCATACATTAATTTTCAAACCTAATATATTTGACAAGATTAATAAACATAGCCTCAGGTTCACAATGACTACGACGACTAGAACAGTTTAGAAGTTGCTTGTGCACAATGGCAGTCTTCTAGTTAGAACTTCTATGCTGACACTAGCTTTTGCTCACATACCGATGTCAAAATTCTATTGTAGCGTGTGTGTCAAATGTTTTTTTTTTTTTTTGGTTCGGTTTTTGCCTTCTTCTGGCGAGGCGCGTTCCTTTCAACCTATTTGGTTATACCAGAGAGCATTTACCATCCCCAAAAAGTCAACACTTTTCACCGCTAACCCGATCAGCGTTGATAGATACTAAGTCATGAAAAGGACTAACATTATCTATCTGCTAGACTAAAGCCCTAAAAAGGCCTCGCCAGCTACGCCAACGCCCGAGCTTACTTACTGTTGTTTAAATCTTCTGTCAAATTTGAATTTCACCACCTCTGTATATATTGGCTAAGCGGGCGACTAGATAATAATAATAATAAATTCTTTAAGCGCCAAACACGGCGCATAAGGCAGAAACCAGTGCTCTCCAGGTTGTTCGTTGTGACGCCACTCCTCTTAGCTCTTGCACATTATTTAGGCCCAACGTTCTTCCTTCTCTTATTATTGTTCTTCTGAGTGTTTCTTTTGGTCTTCCTTTTTTCCGCTTACCCTCAGGAACCCAAGTGAGCGCCTGTAGTGGTATTCTGTTGTTTTGCATTCGTAGGACATGACCGATATATGACCATCGTCTTTTCCTTATATAGTCGGAGACATATTTTTCTGCCTAGAGTCTTCTCTTATTTGTCGATTAGTCTTGAATTCTTTCCAACTGATGTTCATGAGTTTTCTAAGACATTTTGTTATTTTCCAACTCTCACAGCCGTATGTTAACACTGAGATAACATTTGAATTAAACAGACGAAGCTTGGTATGTATATTCAATGATCGTAATTTCCAAATGTTAGATAATCTATTGAAGGCGCTAGCTGCCAAAGCAATTCTAGTATGGATTTCTCTTGTTGTGTCACCATCCTGAGTCATTTTACTGCCTAAATAATTGAAACTTTCAACTTTCTGTAGTTTTTCCCCGTTCAAGATGATATCAAAGGTCTCGTTAGAAAAGTTCATAGCTTTAGTTTTAGAGGCATTTATTTGGAGACCAATTTTAACCGAGAGATGACACAAATTATTTATTGCTTCTTGGGATTGTCTTGGTGTTGAACTTAAGAATGCTACATCATCTGCGAAATCCAGGTCCCCCAGGAATTTTCCATTTGTCCATTTTATACCCAATTGTTCATTGTGGGTATAGTTTCTCATAACCCAATCAATAGCTATTCCAAAAAGTAGTGGTGACATAATACAGCCTTGTTTCACCCCTGTTTCTACTGTAAACCATTCTGTATTCCCTTTATTTGTTCTAACACAACATCTTGCATTGTCATATAGCGCTTTGATTATATTCACATATTTTGTTGGAAAACCATAGATTGTAAGTATCTTCCACAATGATGGGCGGTGTAGACTATCAAAGGCTTTTTGAAAAATCGACGAAGGTGATAATAAGTGGCGATTGCCTTTCCACTGATTCTTCTATAATTGTTCTTAGTGTGAATATTTGATCAA
>JAMPIV010009120.1:52500-429784 GCA_024509875.1 Oreohelix idahoensis
AGTTTATGAAAATAATCGGCAAACAGTTAATGACCTAAAGGCAGAAATCGTCACCCAGATCCAGCAAATATCACCGGCCATTATCCGGAAGGTTTTCGAAAATATGAAGAGGCGAGTCAACACATGTCTTGAGGCCCGTGGTGGACATTTTCAACACATGCTGTAGACCAGAGGTTTTCAAACTTTTTTGGTCCGCGGCTCCCTTGACCTGTTCATAAATCACCGCGGCTCCTCTCTATACTACGAAGATCTATATTTATTGATGGACCTTGGCTCATAATATCGAGCCCAACACTTTTCCCAAGCCACCGCGACGCCCTTAGCCGAGGGCCGCGACGCCCCTGGGAGCCGCGACGCACAGTTTGAAAACCTCTGCTGTAGACACAACTTTACAGAATACAAGCCAGCCAAGAGCAGTAGTGTCTATATATATATATATATAATATATATTATATATATATATATATATATATATATATAATATATATATATATAATATATATATATATATATATATATATATATATATAATATATATAATATATATATATATATATATTTATATATATATATACTTTCTCTTTCTTGTAGTAGATTGCTATCTTTTATCAGCATTTTTTTACTTAATGTTTTTTAAACGGTTTTCAATCAATGTGCGTGTTTTTTAAATCTCTTGACTTCAACCTTTACCTTTGACCTTTTACAACTGATAGTAATGGAGCACAAAAAGTGAAAGTAGGTTTAGGCAACGTGACGCGAAAAATTAAGACAAATAAGTGGGATAATTTGTATGTCATTACAAATAGTAAAATATTCAACCTTCTGGCATTCTTTGCCATGTTGAAAATCAAACTGTTAGAGATTTCATTGATTAGTAGTCTGTTTCGCACCATTGCGTAGTGGCAGGGTCAAAGAAATACAAATTTGCAAATTGGTATGTCACTTCTCGGAAATGTTGGCTTCGTATGTTTGAATGACGAATCTTGAAATAACTGTACGTATCAGAACCTGTGATGTGCATTCTGTTTTTCTGTCAAAGTGAAATATGTCACCCAGACGGTTATCAGCTCATCTTGACAAACAACAGAGATGAGGCATGGTGTCGGCCAACACAAGAGGCACACTTTTGGGGAGAGCATGAAGAATGCATAAGTGGTGAGTCTCCGAGATATACTTTAAAATTAAAAGGTAGATGACGAGGACAGTACACCAGGTTCGCCGTGTTGATAGACTGGCTATCCATATTTACTATGTAGTTAGCCTTACCCTAACCCAGTTTCGAGCTTTGTAAAACAGCAGGCCTTTAGCAAACACCAACCCTGTTTCGAGCTTTATCAAAATTTAAAACGCCAGACAAACACTTAGACCGTTTTAAAAATAAAAGCCCAAATAGCGGCCTCCAGTCTACTTTCCCCTACAGAATCAATTGAAAAATTGTTTCCAAAAGTTCTGGTCGAATCATAGGGTTCACCGTAGCCAAGCGACGCCATCTTTGTCGCAAACAGGAAAAACAAGAAGGCTAGGCCTATATACCGTAGGCCTAAATACATTACTTCCTACCTGGTCAAAACAATATGAACAACAGAATGCCCTGAGAATCAGTACTACTCCTTCATTATTTACTATAATGGGAAATAATTTAGATGAAGAATTTAAAGATGTTAAAAATACATCCAAACCTCAGAAATGAGGTACCTGAGGAAGGTGGTTGAAGTAACAAGAAGAGACATGGTACGCAACCAGACGATACGCCAAGGCCTTAAATCCTACCCCCTGCAGATCCAAGTAGAACAGTCCCAATTAAGATGGTTTGGCCATGTCTGCAGAATGGGAGAAGATCGGCTACCACGACAAGCATGGGAAACAAAGAGCCAAGGATCCAGACCCCGAGGACGACCCAGAGTCCGCTGGGAGGACAACCTTAGACAATCTTTGAAGGACCGAGGACTAGAATGGAACCAGGCCAAGAGGAAGACAGCCGATAGGATAGTCTGGCGTTCTCTCTTCCAAACCTCTACACCTCACGGTAGAAGGGAAATGACTAAGTAAGTAAGTAAGTAAAAATACATTTTTGCAATTTGTAGACAATGTTGATATGGAGAATTGGAAAAAATCTACATAAATTATGTAAGGATCTACAAAAACAAATGAATAAAGTAGGCCACTATAATTGTTATTGTTAAACAGAATCGACATCATTGCACTCCGGGCAAACCCATAGGTGCTCAGTCTCCCTCAGTATATGTCAAAGAGTGTGAATTCTAACTGTTCCTGTAGTTTGCTGGTTGTATACATGATGGATGCATCCTCTCATACGTCCATCTTTGCTAGCCATTCTTTTGATGCCCAATTCCAACAGTCTTAACCTTGATGATTCATCTATTGCAGTGTCGTTCTCTAACAGGCAATCATTAATTGTTCTCAGTATCTCTCTCTTATCCATATCCAATGTCTCCACTGTGGGTGCTCTTGATGCTAGTCTGTCATCACTCTCATTACCGCATACGCCTGCATGACCAGAACAGTAGATCCACACCAGTTCCTGTAGATTCAAAGCTTCAATGAATGTTTTCCATTCAAGGCCGCTATAAATGGGTGGCAAAATGTGGATTCTAGTTAAATGCAAAACAGACACTGGGAATGATATTTAGTAGAGGTAGGGTTGTTAAAAATAAGATAATAGACATAAACATACAGGGGCAAAAAAGTGAATACTGTCCAAAACATTTGGTACATAAGAATGACACTAGACTAACAGCTGAGCTGGAATAAACACATAGATAAACTGGTGGAGTCCTGCAATGTTGAGATATTTGCAAGGTCAGGGATGGGGTGCAAGCACTAAGACAATGCTCATGTTCTATAAATATTTTATTATTGGCAAAATTGATTATGGAACCATAGTGTATGACTGCAGCATATAGTGACAAGATTAAATTAGATAGAATTGAGCACCAAGCATTACAGCAATTAGTAACAGTAGTGACTACAAGATGGAGTTCCACCCTGTGAGCTCAGAAAGCAAAACACAGACTAACATCTGGCAGAAATACTTAATAAAACAACTGATACAGAAACTATAAAAAAAACGAAGCCAGTAAATATATATATCAAAGGGCCACATTACAGTATATGCAGATGGGTCCAAGGAAGAGATAACAAATTAGAGATAGAAATACTTATTCAAACCTGGAAAATGGTAAAAGGATATAGTATCACAGAAAATACATAAGTTTTCACTGCAAAGATGGTGGCAACACTAAAAGCACTAGAAAACTTCTCTAACAACCCTCTCCAGAAACTGATAATTTTAACAGACTCACTTTCATTCATTCAAGCTCTAAAAAATGTAAGAGAATGCAGTAGACCAGATATAGCAGAGGAGATATTTCTGACTGTACACACTTACACACCAGAAGATGTTCAGTTTTAATAAATAGTCACAGCAGTTACCGGGTTCTGTGATCAAAATGTGGTAGCACCATTGCACAGTCTACCCAGCAGTAAATGAGTACCTGACTCTGCTCTTCAGGTAGGTAAGACAAAGGCAGTGAGGAAGGGAACTGGTCAGACCACCTCATAAAGCTGGACCTAGTATGGTGAAGTCTCTAACACGTTACTCCCCTATGGCAGTTTCTGCTACGGACTACACACCTTCACATGTTGGCATAGAAGGAAATGGATAGGCAGATAAAGAAACTAAGAAAGGTAGATCTGATAAAAACCAAATAAATAATTAACCAAAGCTTAATTACAAGAATGATGACATACGAGTGGACACTAAAATGTGATACAAATTTAAAAGGAAGACATACATGTCAGCTATTCAAAGCTCTGACAAAGAACATGTATTTAGGGAATTAACAAATTCCTAGCAATAAGAAAATACTTATAATACTACAGTTGGGAACGGAATGTTTTAGAATAGAAAAACTATACTGTGCAGAGTGTCTACAAGGCAGTAATGCAGTGTTATAGAGCATTTCCTACTAAAATGTAAGAAGTATGAAATGACAATCCCAATGTTAGATTATTTACCAGCACGCCATAATGTTATAAACAGGTGTTGATAATAGACAGACCTAGAGAACTGCACAGTATTTAACAAGATAACAAATTAATATATGATGATTTGTAAACAAATGAAGGTCTAGTGATGCTTTAGTAATACATATTACTAATGATAAACTGTAGATTATATATCAACTCAAATTTTCACACCCCTTTCTCTCCCCACCCCCATTTTTTTTAAAAACACCATAAGAAGTATGAAGAGACTAACATTTTAGGACAAAGAAAAAACACACACACATACACAAACATTACTTGGACATTTCTGTTTACTCTGTTCAGCATATTGGATAGAAGAGATGATGCCATGATCAGGTATCAGCAATTGAAAATACTATCTGGAATTAGAGATACTATATATCCTATTTGTAAACCATGAGAAGTTGAACAGGATATTTTCCTTCATAAATTAAAAAAAAAAAGTGAAATTATTGCAAGTCCTAACATGGATTCTTTATTGACTTTTTAAAGTGTTTTTTTTTTCTTAATGGTGCAACCTTAATAAAATAATGCAGCAGTGGGCATTATATGGAAAAAAATGGGGGGGGAAATGATAGTTTAAAAAAAAAAAATGCTGAACATAATTTGATTTATTTTGACCTATCCAAAGTCAACATTTTAAATACATGTTAAACTCTGGTAAAATTATAATATTTTAAGTATCAACAGGGGATATTTTGTTCAGTTTATCTTTCCACTTTTTGCCAATAAGTGTAACATTTGACTGAAGATTGCCACTGCTGAGCAGGCAGTGAATATTCAATACCACAAGATTAACCACATTTTGGGTCATCAAGGAAAAAAGATATAGGCATGTCACAAAAGGTCATATAATTTGCTTTTTTGAGGGGTTTTTTTTCTCTCGCTTTAATGTGTTTGAAAAATGCAGTTTTCACTTAAGATGTAAAATATGTTATTTGTTTAACTTAAATATTAGAATTTTTAACTTTAGGTCATATTTTTCCAGGTTTGGATCAGGAACCTGGTCGAATAGGTGGCACCTGGTTAGGAATGAGCAAGTCTGGAAAGATTGGAGTATTGCTTAATATACTTGGGTTTATGGATCCAACAAAGTTAGGCAGAGGTGAGAAAGACAGAAAAATGTAAGATTTTATTTATAGCTCGCAGTTGATCCAAGTAGTGCAAGAAATGTCAGCCCCTACAGAACCACCAGTGAATCTCTGCATCATGCCATGTAGTGAAAGTATTTATTTTATGT
Source organism: Oreohelix idahoensis (assembly GCA_024509875.1). NCBI lineage: Eukaryota > Metazoa > Mollusca > Gastropoda > Stylommatophora > Oreohelicidae > Oreohelix > Oreohelix idahoensis. The sequence goes on from JAMPIV010009120.1 coordinate 57,791, forward strand.
TTCATTTTTAAAAAAAAATGTATATAATATCTAGGAAACCAAATTAAAAGGCTTTTGAGTTGATGCAAACAGTATTGTTTCTTATTCAGCATTTTAAGCCTTGGTGTTTAATTTTCCACAAACGTGATTTTTTTTTTCTCTCACTACACTTCCGTCTTATTCTACATATTTGATTTAGACGTTTCTGGAAGAATGTGCTTATTAAATTAATACATTTTTGGAGTAACATAGTTAAACTTGCCTCTTGCTGTCACCTATTCAGCTCACAGCATGGCAGGTATGTACTGCCTGGTTAGGTAATGTGCAGTACATCATTAATGGTCTTCACAGAGCTGCCGTCTACTGTTTTCTAGTTTCCTTATGCGACATCTTTGCTTTGTGATTATTCTGATAACCTTCCTCCTCAACCCTCCCTCTATGCCATCTTGGGCAGGCAGAAGTTACCAGTCATCTACATAAATTTGCAGTAGTTAGTTCACAGGCTTCCTAGCTCAGTGGTATATGGTTTGATTCCCAGTTCAGGTGGGATGTTTTAGACTGCAAATGGCTCCGGGGTCAACCCAGCCTCATGAATTGGGTAACAGAGGAACTCTGGGAAGGTTAATGCGGCCGGTGTGATGCTGATCACATCTCTCCTAGTGTACTGATGGTTAAAAAAATGTGGGCCCAACACCATTTTCCCAATGTGCCTCAATGTGCATGTAACGGGATCCTTTACCTTTTACATAAATTTTAGCATTTACATTCAGTTAGAGATTTTTAAAAAAAAACAAACTTTATTCAAGATGTCTTTACAGTTATTTCTTCTTTTTTAAACTGCATTTTAATTTCTTGAACCAGGAAAATAAGCAGTTGAGGGCTGTCACCTCAGGGGCGCATTCCCATAGTCAGTTATGACTGAAGGGGCTATTATTAATTACTTGAGTAATGGTAGTCATACATTTTAAATGTTTGTGTAATGTAGACAGTTATATGGCTTATTCCCAAACATTTACAATTTACAAACATTCTCAGGGAGTAAAAAGGCATAAAATATTTGTAATTTATCTGTTTTTGAGCGAGACACATTTAAAAGAATGTAACAATGATGTAAAACAAGAATTTGGTGTACTTTTTTTTTTTTTTCATCTGCTGTCAGATTGTCTTCTCTGTGTAAGTTTCCTCCAAGGTTGCTATTGTGGAGACTGTTTAGCTCTTGAGCCTTTCATTTAATACAGTTAGATTTGTTAGCTTCAGTATGATGGCAAGAGTTCTGCTTGTCAGTAGAGACAAGTATTGATTATCATTAGAGACTACTAGTAATATTGATTATCAGTAGAGACTACTAATAATATTGATTATCAGTACTACTACTAATATTGGTTATCAGTAGAGGTTACTGATAATATTGATTATCAGTAGAGATTACTGATAATATTGATTATCAGTAGAGAATACTGATAATATTGATTATCAGTAGAGACTACTATGTGTCGTTCGGAAATTTCTGAGGAGGAGAAATGAAAAGCACCACTACAGCCTTATGAGGCATATTGTAAGAGATAATGAAAGAGAAGCAGTCCATGGAGCTAGCAACCTCATCATGTAAGACAAACTACTACAGAATCTGCCACTAGACGAGTAGATAATGTGCTTTACTGCATGCTTACTGCAAGGGCACCCATTGCAGTGGTGGCCCATTCCTTTTAAGGAGTGAAAGAAAGAAGAATCAATGGAGACTTGTGTAGTAGTAGTAGTATTAATATTTGTTCTTATTATCCCTTTGCTGTATTCATATCCTTCCTATATTCATATATTCATTGGGGGGTTTGGGATGTCAGGGCAGCTCAGCCACCTTTGGTCCAAACCTGGCATCCAGCTCTCACCTGTGGCTCCTCGTAGCTGTCAGCATGCGACAGCGGCCACCCCCCGGGAAATGGCTTTGACAGGCCGGCTAAACTAGGTGAGGGTAGCCGACTGGTTATAAACCTTCTGTGAGTTAGGGTCTGTCTACCCATGCATGCGAAGACTGGATTCGATAGACTGCGCAGAAGAAACCACCTGTTGGTTCAACGGAGCATGACGGCCATTACCAGCAACGCGCTGTGGAGCGTAAGGAGCACGGTGAGGCACGTAGAAAGCCCTATCATCCACTGCACCTGACTTCCATCTCCAGTCGTCTTGATTTGTCTTGCCACTGGATTTCAGATGGACCCAGGCGAGAGAGTGAGGTCGACGAATTGCACAACTCTTCCTCACTTTAAACCAAATCACTGCGCAAGTCACTCTTTCATCCACTCATCCATCCACTCACAACAAGTCCTGTGGCGATGGGCAAGCAGCAGGCGTGGGTACGCTGGCAGTCGTAGTCGCAGACCTACACACAGGCGGCTCAGGCCATATGGTCGTCTTCCACTGATCGAAGCAGCAGTGGGATTCGGCAGCCCCCTGAGTGACTGAGCAGCCCTCTTTAGGAAAGCACTGCTCACCTCCATAGCATGAGGAAGGGGCTAGAAAATGAGCCCTAAACATTGTCTGCTTCACCATTACCTAACCAGCTTACCACGGTTGGTGGGTACCCTACTTCGGCGGACGACACATAAGAAAAAGAAAGGATAGATTTTTCCCCCTTATTCTAGGCGCATGGAATGTGCGCACTCTCCTTGACAAAGACTTTAACACAAACAGACCTGAGAGGCGAACTGCCCTGATTGGGAGAGAACTGGCCAGATACAATGTTGACATAGCAGCACAGAGTGAAACTTGACTTGCAGGCGAGGGCCAACTTTGCGAAAAGGGTGCAGGTTACACATTGTATTGGAGCGGAAGAGGAACTGAAGAAAGACGAGAAGCAATTGTCGGATTTGCAATCAAAACAGCAATTGTTGGCAAGTTAGCGGGGGCCCCAAAGGGAATAAATGACCGACTCATGACGGTCAAGATCCCCCTGCTTTATGGAAGGAAACATGCCACCATCATTAGCGCGTATGCACCAACTATGACAAACCAGGATGACGTCAGGGATAAGTTTTACGAAGAACTACATGCAGTCATTGCATCAGTTCCTAAAGCAGATAAGCTCATCATTCTTGGTGACTTTAATGCAAGAGTAGGCTCAGATAACATCTCCTGGAATGGCACTATCGGAAAGTACAGTGTGGGTCGCTGTAACAGCAATGGACTTCTTCTCCTCCAGACTTGCGCAGAACATGACCTCCTTGTCACCAACACCATTTTTCGACTTCCTACCCACAACAGAACCTCCTGGATGCACCCTCGCTCAAAGCATTGGCACCTAATTGACTATGTAATTGTTAGGAAGAAGGACAGGCAAGATGTCCGTGTGACCAAGTCCATGTGTGGTGCCGAATGCTGGACTGATCATCGCCTCATTGTGTCTAAACTTAAAATTCGTATCCAACCAGCCAGGCGCCCTCAGGGGAAGAAAACTCAAAAAAGGCTGGATGTCACCAAACTAAAGAAGACAAAAATCAAACAGTCATTTGCTGACACCCTAGAAGACCATCTCAAATCTATCTCGTTAGACGGCCAAAGTGTGGAAACAAATTGGGCAGCCCTAAGTGAGCAGATCTACAACACTGCTACAGAGTTCCTGGGTCCCGCCATCAAGAAACAAAATGAAATGACTGGTTTGATGAGAACTCAGATGATATAAAGAAGATGTTGGCTGAGAAACACCATCTCCATAAAGCATATTTAAATGATCAAAAATCTACATCCAAGAAAGACGCTTTCAACAACATGCGTAGAATCGTCCAACATAAACTACGTCAGATGCGGGATTCATGGCTGAGTAATAAAGCAGATGAGCTCCAAGGCTTTGCTGACAGCCATGACTTGAAAAATTTTTACCATGCACTCAAAGCGGTCTATGGTCCAACATCATCAAGATCATTTCCACTCCTTAGTGCAGATGGAAAAACACTAATTACAGACATGAAAAAAATTCTCCAACACTGGGTCGAACATTTTAATAATATTCTGAACCAGCCATCATCTATTAATGATGAAGCCATCATCCGACTGCCCCAAATTCCTATAAATGAAGCACTAGATGATATACCAACTCTGGAGGAAACTCAAAAAGCGATTCGTCAGCTTTCTAGTGGAAAGGCCCCCGGCTCCGATTCAATTCCTGTTGAGGTCTATAAAGATGGCGGTACAGTTCTGATAGAGAAACTTCAAATGATCTTCCAGCAAATGTGGCAGTGAAACCATCCCACACGATCTCAAAGATGCGTCAATTATACATCTATATAAACGTAAAGGTAATCGCCAAGACTGTAACAATCATCAAGGCATCTCTCTATTATCAATCGCTGGGAAGATATTTGCCAGAATCCTTCTGAATCGCCTTATGGCTCATCTTGACAAAGGTCTTCTACCTGAAAGTCAGTGTGAATTCCGGAAAGAACGTGGAACCACCGATATGGTGTTCGCTGCAAGACAGCTACAAGAAAAATGCCAAGAACAGCACTGTGACCTGTACACAGCTTTCATCGACTTGACAAAGGCGTTCGACACGGTCAGTAGAGAAAAAACGGTGAGCTATCGGAGCGTTTCCCCATCTCAAATGGAGTTAAACAAGAGTGTGTACTTGCACCGACTCTGTTCAGTATCATGTTTTCTGCTATGCTGACTGATGCTTTCAGAGACGGGGACACAGGAATCGACATCAGATATCGTATTGTTGGAAAATTGTTTAACCTTAGGAGGCTTCAAGCAAAAGCCAAGGTCAAATCACACACCATCAGAGATCTTCTGTTTGCTGACGATTGTGCCCTCAATGCTGGTTCAGAGGCTGATCTGCAGCATAGCGTGGATAGATTCTCCGAAGCCTGTTCCAACTTTAGGCTTACCATCAACACGGTGAAAACAGAAATCATGTACCAACCAGCTCCTGGCACAATTTATACTGAGCCAATCATCAAGGTAAATGGTGAGAAACTGAATGTTGTGAACAGATTCACATACCTTGGTAGCATACTATCCCAGAACATCGTCATTGATGATGAGGTGAACACCAGGATCTCAAAAGCCAGCAGCACATTTGGCAGACTATACACCAACGTTTTATGAATGGTCATTCACCTCTGTCAACGAATGATAGTGATGAGGAGGTCAAGGATGAATTCTATCAACAACTGCAGAAAGAAATGGAAGACACACCTAGATATGATCTTGTTATAGTAATGGGAGACCTCAATGCAAAAGTTGGTACACACAATACATACAATGAAAGAACAATGGGGAAATGCGGCAGCGGAACAGCAAACGAAAATGGGGATAAGCTAATAAGTTTCTGTAGCATTAACAACCTGGTCATTGGAGGAACACTTTTCCCACATAAGGAAATTCACAAGTTAACATGGGAATCACCAAATGGTCGGGACAGAAACCAGATAGACCACATCATGGTTAATGGTAGATGGAGACATGCATTACAAGATGTGAAGGTAAGAAGAGGCGCAGATGTGGGAAGTGATCACCATTTAGTAGTAGCAAAACTGAAAGTGAAACTAAGAAGGCTGGACCAACTGTAACTACACAGAAAAGGTTTGACATCAGCAAATTGAAGGACCCCCTTACCAGAAAAGCTTTTGCGGCCACATTAAGAAACGATATCAATTTGCCAAAAGCCAGTAAAAGACATTGACTGATGATATAGACCAGAATTTCAACACCATTTCAACAGTATATAAGGAAAGTAGCAAATCATGCTTAGGATTCCAGGAAAGGAAGAAGCAAGACTGGATAACACCAGAAACACTAAACACCATAAAGATGAGAAAGGAAATGAAAAGAAAGAAAACAGAAGCGAAGTCCCCCAGGTTAAAGCAACTATATAGCGAACAGTACAGCCAGCTGGACAGGGAAGTTAAACGCCAAACCCGAGCCAACAAAAGGAATTTCCTAGACGATCTTGCAAAACAGGCAGAAGAGGCAGCACTGAGAAATGAACAAAGCACAGTATACAAAATAACTAAATTCATCAGCGGAAAACAAGGTGCAAACAATATTACATTAGTAAGAGATAAGCAAGGAAATCTCATCAAGACAGCAGAGGGACAGGAAACAAGATGGGCAGAGCACTTCAGAGAAACTCTGAACAAGGAAATACCAGAGACACAATTGAATGTTCCTGAGGCTGAAAACGATCTAGATGTAAATACAGACATTCCACGAAAAGAAGAAATCATCACAGCAATCAAAGGGTTAAAGAACGGTAAAGCTCCGGGCCATGATAACTTAAATGCAGAGCTATTTAAGACAGACCCTGAGCTAGCAGCAGAACTATTAGAACCACTATTTGCACAAGTCTGGAAAACGGGGACAACACCATCAGAGTGGAACAAAGGAATAATTGTCAAATTGCCCAAGAAGGGAGATCTTGCTGACTGCAATAATTGGAGAGGAATCACTCTTCTCTCAGTTCCCAGCAAAATACTAGGCAGGATAATTGTACAGAGAATTTCAAAGGCAGTAGACTACAAACTGAGGAAAGAACAAGCAGGATTTAGAAAGAACAGAAGATGTGTAGACCATATATTCACTCTCAGGAACATTATAGAGCAGTGCTCAGAATGGCAAAGACAGCTTTACATAAATTTTGTTGATTTTGAAAAGGCTTTTGACAGCATACATAGGGACAGTTTATGGAAAATACTGAGGGCTTATGGAATTCCAAGCTGCATAGTGGCAATCATAAAAAGCCTCTATGCCAACTTTACGTGTAGTGTTGGGCAGAGCAACCTAACCTTCGAGGTGAAGACAGGAGTACGACAGGGATGCCCCTTATCAACCACTCTTTTTTTAACAGTCATAGACTGGGTGATGCGCCAGACAACAGAGGGCAGTCCAAGAGGAATAAGATGGACTACATTTTCTACATTGGAAGATCTGGAATATGCAGATGACATTGCACTGCTGGCACATTCACATCAACACATCCAGGAAAAAACGGATAGACTTAATAAATTTAGCCAGCAGGTGGGCTTGAACATCAATTTAAAGAAGTCTGAGGTCATGACGCTCAATGTGAGCAACCCTGAGCCCATATCAGTAAGGAATCAGCAACTGGTACAGACAGATACCTTCACATACCTAGGAAGCATAGTAACACCAGACGGTGGGGCAGGCAAAGACATCAACATCAGAATGAATAAGGCAAGAACAGCCTTCTTTAGCCTAAATGACATCTGGAAGTCCTCCCAATACAGCACAAGCACAAAATTAAGATTATACCAGAGTTGCGTGCTTTCTGTGCTTCTCTATGGTGCGGAATGCTGGAGAGTCACAGAGAAGGAAATGTCAAAATTGTCCTCTTTTCACACAACATGCCTAAGAAAAATTCATCGAATCTTTTGGCCGAATACCATCACCAACCAAGATCTGCTTACTCGTAGCAAGCAAGAGGACATGCATACCATCATAGCTGGCAGACGCTGGAGCTGGGTTGGTCATGTCCTCAGAAGAGACCCCGATGCCATCACAAGAACAGCTATGCTTTGGACCCCTGAAGGAAAGCGAAAGAGAGGCCGACCAAAAACAACTTGGCGGAGGACTGTGGAGGCTGAGATGCAAAGAATGAACCAGAGTTGGGGCACTGTACGAAGGATGGCCACCGACCGTGCAAAGTGGAATCAATTTGTTGTTGCCCTACAAGACGCCACTAGGCGTGATGGCCACTGACTGCTTTGACGGTCGGTGGTTAAGGATCGAAGAAGAAGATTCACCTCTGTGGGGCTACACAGACAGGAACCCAACAGGAATAGCTATAGAAGAATTCACTAACACTACCACACTCATCCTACTGCAGAATGCTCACACCCCACCGACATTGCTCCACCGCACCAGTGGAAAAAAAAGCAGACCAGATCTCACCCTAGTAACAGCAGATATCCACCCACATTGCTCAGTTAGAGTGCTCGACGACATCGGAAGTGACCACAGACCCATCCTCCTTGAGATCACAAACACCAGGGAAATAAAAAGAAATTGCTTAACATCACCCCCTTGGAACTACAAAAAAGCAGATTGGCATTTCTTCAAGTATGACAACGATTCGAGGCCATCGACATGACGCTGGACATAGACAAGGTATATAGCAAAATCACCACAGCACTACTGCAGTCTGCAAAAGAAGCCATTCCACGAGGATGTATGAGAAAGTTTAAACCTTACTGGAGGCCGCTGTAAACGAGAGGAAAAAAGCAAGATGGCAAGCTGAGAAACATCCAACCCCCGCCAACAAAGCAAATTATAACCGTCTAACTGCAAAAGTTAAACGTCTGAGCAAACAAGCAAAAAAAGAAACATGGGCTAAGAAATGTGGAGAGTTAAACTTGCGGAAAGATGGAAAGAAAGCATGGTGCCTCATATCAAATCTCTCAGGAATTAAAAGAAAGAAAAACCCTGAACCCATCATTACAAGCACTGAACCGCTAACAAGGGATGCACAGAAAGCAGAAGCCTTCAATAAGCACTTTGCCAACGTAAACAAAAAACAACCACGCAAGAGACTTGACAGTGCTATCAGATCACTCACCAAAATGATGGAGAAACAACCAACAGCTAGCTGTGAGGTCTTTGAAAAGAACTTCTTTCTTTCAGAACTCAAGATGGCCCTAAACAAATGCAAGAAAGGAAAAGCTGCTGGACCTGATCGGCTCACTAACAAGATGATCTCAAATCTCTCAAATTATGAACTCTCCACCATCCTTGACCTCATTAACAAGACCTGGAGAGAAGGCAAGTTACCAACAGACTGGAGAAAAGCCAATATCATCCCAGTCCTTAAGAAGGACAAACCATCCAATAAAGTAACAAGCTATCGACCGATCTCCTTGACATCAAACCTAGGCAAGATCACTGAAAGGATGATAAATGAAAGGCTATATTGGTGGCTAGAAAGCAATAAGATCTTAAATACCAATCAATCAGGTTTTAGAAGAAACAAACAGACAATGGATCAGTTGATACGATTCACCCAAGAGATAGGTAATGCCTTCCAAGACAAAAAAAATGTGCTAGCAACATTTATTGATCTTAGACAAGCCTATGATCGAGTCTGGAGGATAGGCCTCCTCTTCAAAATGTAAAGAATGGGAATATCAGGGCGAATGTACAACTGGCTAAAAGGTTTCTTCATCAACAGAACAATCCAAACAACATTCAGTGGAACAACATCAAAACAAAGGACCCTGGAGGAAGGACTGCCTCAGGGATCAGCACTAAGTTGTACACTGTTTCTTATATTTATAAATGACCTCCCAGATGTCATCACCTGCCAAACAGCACTATTTGCTGATGACCTAGTCACCTGGACAAAAGGAAAATACCTCCAAACTATCACCAAAAATATGAACAAAAACCTGACAACCATCTCTGCATACTGCCAGTTCTGGAAACTTGAAATCAATGTAGAGAAAACTGTGTATGGCCTGTTCAGTCTAAATAAGAGAGTTAATGAGAACAACATCGAGGTCTGGATGAATGGAGAGAAACTAGCATATGAAGAATGCCCGAGATATCTTGGAGTCGAGCTCGACTGTAGACTTACCATGAGACCCCACATAGACAGGCTGATTGAGAAAGCATCCACAAGACTCAGGCTTATCAAGCACCTTTCCTCCTGTGGGTGGGGAGCAGACCAGCACTCATTACGCCAACTCTATACTGGATATGTGCACCCAATAATTGACTACTCGCTCCCCCTCCAAACTATTGCAAGTAAAAGCCTCCTTCAAAAGCTAGACAAAGTCCGAAATCACGCTCTACGGTTTATAAGTGGTGCCATGAAGACAACGCCGACAGATGCATGCGAAATCAACACCAATATTGAACCTTTAAACCTAAGAAGAGAACGTTCAGCTGTGGAAACATATGAAAGGTATCTGAGAATGGACACAAAGGAGGAGAATAGGAAAATGATAGAGCAGTGGCACCAAAAATACAGAATACAAAAGACATCTTTTCTTAAAAATGCAAAAGAAGCTAGCATCAAACACCACCTACCAGTAGTTAGAAAGCCAATGGTAACTATCAATAATGAACCACCTTGTTGGCAGGCAACTACTCCCATAGTAAGAACTGAACTCTCTGACCCCTCAGCAGACAAGAACACTCTAGGACCACTACTGAAAACCATCGCTTTAGAAACTATAGACTCATATCCACAAGACATCATCCATGTCTACACAGATGGATCTGCATTTAAAGCTACCACCAATGCTGGATATGGCACAGTGATAAAATACCCCAACCTGCACCCAGAAGACCACCCTCGCATCTTTGGCCCTTGCGGAGAAATTTGTTCCAGCTATGATGCAGAAATAACAGCACTAGAAAAAGCATTGTGCCAGATAATCTCAGACTTTGAAAGTGGCATCACTCCACCTGAGGATATTGTTATATTCTCAGACTCAAAATCAGCACTCCAAGCCCTAGAAAGCAAAATGTCTCCTAATACGTATTAATAACATCTGTAGATTAATTGACCAACTGTTCACTTCCTATTGCGTTGAAGTTACACTCCAGTGGATCCCTGGGCATGTCGGAGTCCCAGGAAATGAAAAAGCCGATAAACTATCCAAATGAGGAGCAGCACTGCCCCAGTTCCCATCAAGTACCACACTGCAAACCTGCCAACAGATCCTGAGAAACAATTATAGGCAAGAATGGCTAAACCAGTGGGCTTCCTCCCAGACAGGGCGTCCATTCTTCATACATCAAGCTAAACCAAACCCTCAAGATCCAGTTAAACAACTGAAAAGAAGAGATCAGAGTCTAATTTTCCAGCTGAGAACAGGCCATGCACCCGTCAATAAACATTTAAATAGAATAGACCCACTACGTGAACCAAACTGTAGGCACTGCCACCACCATGAGGAATCAGTTGAACACCTACTGTTACAGCGCCCAAGACTAACTGACCTGCGACACCAGCTACTCCCATCGCACCCAACCATCCACAAAACACTACACATCATCACAACAACTGAGGAAGACTTGCACCTTTGTCAGAGAGGCAATGGACTGTCAAGAGCTACCTGCTCACAACTAAAGGGATTATATCATCATCACACCAACGTTTGGCATCAAAGTGGCATTAGTCTACAGACAGAGCTGAAGGTGTACAGAGCTGCGGTGCTTCCAGTGCTGCTTTATGCACGTGAAACATGGACTGTATACAGGCGCCACGTAAAGAAGCTAAACCACTTCCATACAGTCTGTCTCAGGAAGGTAATGAACATCAAATGGCAAGACAAGATCCCGGATACCTCCGTTCTTGACAGAGCTGGTATCCCTAGCATCAATACTATTCTGATGCAGTCACAGATTTGCTGGGCCGGTCATGTAGTCCGCATGCCAGACCATCGACTGCCAAAGATACTTTTTTATGGTGAGATGCAGAATGGTAAACGCTCCCATGGTGGCCAAAAGAAGCGCTTCAAAGACACGTTTAAGACTTCATTGAAAGCCTTTGACATAAACCCTGACACATGGGAAGCTGCTGCGCAAGACCGAACTGCTTGGCGCACATCTCTTCGTAAAGGTGCAGCGGCATGCGAATAATCCAGAAGAGCAGCAGCAGATCAGCGGAGACAAGCTAGAAAAAACCATGTAATAAAACCTTCACATGAAGCAAACATTCCCTGCCCACACTGTCCGAGATCTTTCCAGGCCCGCATCGGGCTCATCAGTCACCTTCGTACCCATAGACTAACCTAACATATTCCTAATAATTGGATGAACAGAGTGGTCTTCATCCCCCGTGATGGACAAACAACATATTCATATAAATTTTTCTGGTTGCTAAATAATATAATAACATATTTTTTAATGCTCAAAGAATGCATAGGTTTTAATACCAGCCCATCACAGGATTGTAAATTGTGTTTACTTTATCCTTTCCTGTAGAATAGAGCTCACTGCAAGCAAAATAACACCCCGAACTATTCATCTTGCTTTCTACCTCTCGTTTTGTTAATTTTAATTATTTTTTTAATCTTTTGTAGGTCACATGGTGACAGATTATGTACATGGAAGATCTGACATACAGGACTACGCTAATAGAATTTTTGAAGACAGAGATAAATATAATGGATTTAATTTGATTCTCTTTGATCTTGGGTGAGTATAAATAGATGCATCCAGAATGAATTACTAGATAGAATAGTGCAAGAGCTTTATAAGTTTGTAACATGTTAACATCTTGAAAATGAATTTATACAAGGGGCTTGACATAAGTCTTGGGCCTGACCATGAAGGAGTCACAGGAGGAAGATGAAACTCGGCACATTTAAAGTTCATCATATTTGCACTGAATGTGTGAAGTACGTGTTTGTTTCTTCAATGGGTTTTCCCGCTACGATGCACGGCGCAATGTACCCTGTTGACCGGATCTGCTGCTCCAAAGATTTGACAAAACAATGGAAAAGAAGGAGGCCAGAGCTGTGATAAAATTTCTGATGTTTCAGGGAAAAACACCTACAGAAATACACAGGGAGATAGAACCAGTGTTTCATGATTCTTGTCCTTCATATACCTTGGTAAAAAAACTGGTGTCAACACTTTAAGTGTGGCCGCTCAAATGTTGCTGATCTGCCAAGATCTGGTAGACCAGCCTCAGAGTGCAACGATGAAAATGCAACAAGAGTGAAGAAAATCATTGACCAGGATCGAAAAATGACAATTGTGGAGATAGCTAGTACAGTAAAACTGAATGAAAGAACAGTTTATACAATTTTACACAAAAGACTGAACATGAGAAAAGTGTGTGCACGCTGGGTTTCGCGACTGTTGACACGTGAACAGAAGCAAACGAGGGTAAATTGCTGTCAACAGTTGCTCAAAAAAGTGTCAGCCAAAAAACTTTTTGGAGACCATGGTGACAGTAGATGAAACTTGGGTACACCATTATGACCCCGAATCCAAAATTGCCAGCATGCAATGGAAAACCCTGGGCTCCCCAACACCTGTCAAGCCGAGAGCGCAGAAATCTGCAGGAAAAGTGATGCTGACTGTTTTTTGGGACGCCAAAGGTGTCCTGTTGAAAGATTATCTGCCTCGTGGCAACACAGTTAATGGACAGTACTATACAGATCTTCTCACCAAACTAAGAAAGGTTGTGACCAGGAAACGAAGGATAGCGTGCACTCAAAATCTTCCTTTGCTTCAAGACAACGCGCCCTCTCACAAAACACGGCTTGTGCAGCTAGCAGCCAACGATTTGAATATTGAAATTCTTCCACACCCACCATATTCTCCAGATTTGGCTCCATCAGACTTTTTTCTATTGCCAAATCTTAAAAAACAGCTAAAAGGAAATCATTTTGACAGCGATGAAGAAGTTATACTGGCATGTGATGACTGGTTTAGTTTGAAAAATAGGGTGTTCTACTCCCAAGGTCTTTTCAAGGTCAAGCAGAGATGGCAGAAGTGTGTCAATTCAGACGGTGGCTATATTGAAAAGGAATAAACACTGTACAAAATTTCACCTCTCTGTAACATGTCCTTCATGGTCAGGCCTAAGACTTATGTCAAGCCCCTTGTATGTATACATTTTAGTTGGATAATGGTTGTGTGAACATTATGTCATTACTTTCCCTGTATAATGTTTTTGGTGGGAGGAGCAGAGGAGAGAAGTTTGTACAGATTAACCACATGGCTAGTTTCCAATGGGTAGGTGTCTAACCAGTAATGTCTATTACAGTTCACATGTCTAAGCAGAGTATTCTGCTAGAGTTCACATGTCTAAGCAGCGTAGCCTGCTAGAGTTCTCATGTCCAAGCAGCATAGCCTGCTAGAGTTCTTGTGTCTAAGCAGCGTAGCCTGCTAGAGTTCTCATGTCTAAGCAGCGTAGCATGCTAGAGTTAACATGTCTAAGTGGTATAGTCTGCTAGTTCTCATGTCTAAGCAGCATAGCCAGCTAGAGTTCTCATGTCTAAGCAGTGTAGCCTGCTAGAGTTCTCATGTCTAAGCAGTGTAGCCTGCTAAAGTTCTCATGTCTGAGCAGTGTAGCCTGATGGCAGTTCTCATGTCTAAGCAGTGTAGCCTGATAGAGTTCTCATGTATAAGCAGTGTAGCCTGATGAAGTTCTCATGTCTAAGCAGTGTAGCCTGATGGAGTTCTCATGTTTAACACTTTGAGTACCAAGGCTTCTCAGTAGCAATTACCTTCAAGTACCAAGGGTTTTTAGGAAAAATGTCCCATTTGGGGTGATGAAATTTAAAAAAATCACTGAAACCGAATGAGTCAACAGATTGACATGAAACTTTCAGGATGATATGGGAAGTGGATAAGGTGTAGCGTGGTGACCTAGTTTTGTGTTCAGGTCATGTGATCATGGCAGCCATTTTGAATATTAATGAGGCAATAGGCAATATACGGCTGTGAGAGTTGGAAAATAACAAAATCATTGGAGAACAAGCTGAATACATTTGAGAACAAATGTCTTAGAAAACTCATGAACATCAGTTGGAAAGAATTCAAGACTAATCGACAAATAAGAGAAGACTCTAGGCAGAAATATGTCTCCGACTATATAAGGAAAAGACGATGGTCATATATCGGTCATGTCCTACGAATGCAAAACAACAGAATACCACTACAGGCGCTCACTTGGGTTCCTGAGGGTAAGAGGAAAAAAGGAAGACCAAAAGAAACACTCAGAAGAACAATAATAAGAGAAGGAAGAACGTTGGGCCCAAATAATGTGCAAGAGCTAAGAGGAGTGGCGTCACAACGAACAACCTGGAGAGCACTGGTTTCTGCCTTATGCGCCGTGTTTGGTGCTTAAAGAATTTATTATTATTATTATTAATAGACAAATATTGAAAAATGTATAAAAAATATTATAATCAACTCAAAAGTCATAAGACTTTCCAAGATATAATATTATTGTACATTCTTTCTCTGTGTAATTTTTGAGTACAGTTTAGAGGAATGACGGTGGGTTTTAATGTTAAGATTTTTCACCAGTCTTCTTTCCTCCAAAGTAATTGCGTTCACGTAGGCTTTTCTTTGTAATATAATCGCGTTCATTTTATTTAGTAAGCAGTGAGCGCGCCGTTATTATTAGGCTGGGTGAAAATTTTCCGACGTTTAAAAACACCCACTCGGTTTATTTGGGGAGAGAAACACGACCCAGGTTTCAACTCGGTAATGAATGGAATTACTCCGGTAGGCTAATAGGTCAGCGGGTTACTCTTACATTCTAATTATAGCACATGAGCACGGACTATTTTTAGATTTTGCGGCAAGATGATTGGTTCAGAAGAGCGGCCCCTAAAAGCGAAGCCAAGCGATGACTCACTCATAGCGTGGGCTTGCATCAGCTTTTTTGTAATAAATACCCGCGTCTAATCTGATTTAAAATTTCCTGCCGTGAAAATCTACGCCTGTTTTCATTATACAGATTCGCTTGCTCTAAGTGAGATATTCGAATTGGGTATGTAAAACTTATTAGCGTCGTAATTATAGTTCGGTTTAAAGAATACATCCTAGCCCGATTTAGTATAGTTTTCTTCTGGGAAATTAATTAAAGTTAATTTAGCTCGAAGTGCCATCAATTATTATCTTAATGAAATAATAGAACTGTAAGTGTGCTTATAACTTTCTGTGACGAGTAGCAATATCTATCATGTGTGTAACGGGTTTGTGGAATTAATTGTATAAGGTTAAGTCCTTTGGCTATATCAATGTTGTAATTGTAAGGTCCGATATATATACCTATAGGTAACCTCGATTTGATTATAATATTTGCAGTGTAAAATACGCTAGAGTAATTTTGTGTACGTTATTTTTATTGGGCAGTTAATTTTGTGTACGTTATTTTATTGGGCATTTAATTGTTATGTAGTCGGTTGGTGAGGGATATAATAAATGATACGGAGATGGGATTTATTATTCCTAGAGAGGTCTAGGTTAATTTTGTGTTCATCGAAGACTCACCAGGGTCAGTCTGTAAAATAAAGTAGGCCTAGGTATTTTAGTACAGGAGTTTCCCTTCAGCGAAGGTATTGTTGTGACTAGCGCAAAAGATTTAGGTCAGCTGCGTCTGGGGTTTCCTAAACAGACAGGTTGAAGTGGGGTAGTTTGACCTTAGTTAGGAATGTTGGCTATCGCTGTGCATAATTGAGGAGGGGGAAGATGGGAGAGGTATTTAGGGTGTTTATATGTTAGAGTTGAGTTTAATTTGAAGTTGTTGTACATTAGTTGTTTTCTTTTGGTTACAGCAATTTTCACGGCACACAGGGAGGGTGCATAAATTGCCGTACAGCTCGCCAAGAAATTCGGCCGTTTCTCAGGACAGAAACAGAGGGGTCGAGGCAGCGCCAAAGGTGAACAAAAATTGGTGACGCAGTAGTTACCGGCGCCAAGTACGTCGGCACCAGATCAAGATAGCAGTTCTCATGCAGTAAAGCCCCATGCTTCAGTGGGAACAGGTGCATCTTTATAAAACCCTGAGCTCTTAGCTTGTTATACCACTCCAAAAGGGCACGTAGCCTGGAGGTTGGGTTTGGTTGTGGTTGTGTAAATTTGGCCATAATAAAGCTGACGGTCCTAAACCCGAAGAGGGGTAACAGGGCTATTGAATTAAGTTCATCAGCAGTGAATCAGCTACATTCCGAGTATCCAGTCTAAAAACCCAAGTCATCAGCTACAATATTCGTTGGGAGGAGAAAGGGTCAAAATTCCTTCCAAATGCACTAGAGAGAGAAGGGGCGTAGTGGAGAAGCCACTCAGTAGAAACCAGGAGTGTCAGACAGACACTGAACAGAGACAGAATTTATAAATTAGTCATTCAGTTCGTATAGGACTTTAAAAAAAAGTTCATTCAGCTTTCGGTGTAGACAGTGGTGTTAGTTAGTGGTGTGTATATCGCTAAAGCGTTTGAAGCTGTGTAGGCATTTAATTTAGGCATCGTCAGCAGGACAGTGACAGTGGTAACCTTAGGATAGTTAGTAGCGGTGACTCTAAAGTTAGAGACCTCACCGAGTGAATTCTTTCTTTTGTGTAATCCTTAACTTTCTTCCCTGCAGGTTGAGGGGAGGGTGACTTTGTGGGTTTACCATTTGTATGTCATTTTAATTGTTTTGGGTTCTGTTTCAGATGTGCGACCACGCACGGTATTTATTTTTTTGATTTGTAATTTATTGTATTGTGTAAATAACCTATAAACTTCATACTGGATCAGTCTCTTTATATATATATATATATATATATATATATATATATATATATATATATATATATATATATATATATATATATATATATATATATATATATATATATATATATATATATATATATATATATCTACTCTAGAATCCTAGAGCAGAGACTCCGACGCCTAGCTGAGCCACAATTGGATGAGGTCCAGTGCGGATTCCGAGCAAACCGAAGTACTCAAGACCTAATCTTCACACTCAGACAGCTGAGTGAAAAGGCCCTTGAGTATAAGAGTGAGATCCATCTTTGTTTCATAGATCTGGAAAAGGCGTTTGACAGGGTCCCCTGGAGCAAACTTTGGGACTGTTTGGCAAGGAAGAATATTCCAGCACCTCTGATTCATGCTATACAGAGCTTCTACAAGTCTTGCAGAAATTATGTGAGGACAGCAAACCATAAGTCAGAAGAGTTCAGGACCACCACTGGTGTAAGACAAGGTGATATCCTATCACCTTACCTCTTCATACTCCTTATGGACGATGTCATCAAGGCATGTAAGGAGAGAACAAAAAAGTATTCAGTGGGGTACTGGAAGATGAGACAGGTCTATATTTCAGAGCTGGCATTTGCTGATGATGTTGCCCTGATTGCTAAATCAGAGGCACATCTCCAATCCAACCTGCAAGTCTGGAAGGAAGAGCTGGAGAAGAGAGGGATGGTCATAAGCAGCTCTAAAACAAAATCCATGGTGATATCACGAGAAGAAAGAAAACATCAGATTAAGTTAGGAGAACAGGTCCTGGAGCAGGTCGACCACTTTAAATATCTCGGAGCTATTATAGACCGAAAGGGAGGCATCAAAGAAGAGTTGGCCACTCGAAAAGCAGCGGCTGGGAGACTTTTTCAGGCCATAAATCGTGGATTCCTCAGCAAGAAAGAGGTTGGTAAGAAAACGAAGATGGCTGTATACCGCTCCACCTATGTCCCAGTCTTGACATATGGATGCGAGTCGTGGGCAAATGACTACAACCCACAAAAGCCAGATCCAAACCTCAGAAATGAGGTATCTGAGGAAAGTGGTTGAAGTAACAAGAAGAGACATGGTCCGCAACCAGACGATCCGTCAAGGCCTAAAATCCCATCCGCTGCAGACCCAAATAGAACAGTCCCAACTAAGATGGTTTGGCCATGTCTGCAGAATGGGAGAAGATCGGCTACCACGACAAGCATGGGAAACAAAGAGCCAGGGATCCAGACCTCCAGGACGACCCAGAGTCCGCGGGGAGGACAACATTAGACAATCTTTGAAGGACCGAGGACTAGAATGGAACCAGGCCAGGAAGAAGACAGCTGATAGAATGGTCTGGCGCTCTCTCTTCCAAACCTCTACACCTCACGGTAGAAGGGGAACGACTAAGTAAGTAAGTATATATATATATAACTATACTGTACGTATATATAATTATCTGTATAGTGTGTCTGTGGAGTGTTAGTGAAACCTTATCTCCTTCATTGGTAATCAGAGGTGGTGAGTCTTTAGCTCTTAACAAAGTCACGAGTGGCGAGGGAGAGTCAATCTCGGTTCTCACCCTCGTAGCTATAAGCCTCATCTTCCACATTCACTGTCATTCTCATACAAATCTATCTTCTCAGTCTTTCTCATACTAGGGTCTTGTTTACACTCAGGCAACTCAATAAACTTAAATCCACTTCGTGACAGTCGCTGTCAATTGTCTTCATACTGCTGTCAGTAACATTGTTTGCGTAGACTGTGCTGAACAAATTCTATAATGCCACGTACTAGCAACCATGTTTCCCGACCTAGCAAAAACAGATGGATGGCCACGCTTCATGTTATGTTTTTTTTTTTTCAAAATTACAGGAAACCCCCTTCTGTCTAACAGTCTAACCCTAATCATAACGCTCACAAAGGGGTCATCAAAGCCATACAAGTACCACTGAAACTAATCAGCTGCTTCTTTGCCACACCTCCTCCTAGTAGCAAGTCTTTGTCTACGCCCCTGATTCTCACTATGGCCCTGAAAATCGCTATCAACACCTCTGACAGCTTCACGAATGCTGGAACTAGGGCTGTTGCTGTCTGTTTCAGTAATTTCAGGCTGCCCTGCATCAAAACTAGACCAACTGTTGTCACTTTCAAAGGTCAGCTGAGAGCCAGAATCCAAATCATTGCAATATTCACTAGTTTCACACATTTTTAAAGAAATTTCCACCTAAAGATTAATCAAAACACGTGAAAAAATTTTCCGGCCGCCATTGAGCATTTCTCAATAAAATTGAGTTACTTCCCTGGATATGCGTTATATTTAGACACTTGCCGTGATGACATTTTATGCTGATGCCAAAAGACGACATTGGTACTCTACGGAAAATAATGCTTGTCGCCAATAGGCGCCCATGGTACTCAAAGTATTAAGCATTGCAGCCTGTTAGAGTTGACATGCCAAAGTAGCATAGCCTGCTAGAATTCTCATGTTTAAGCAGTGTTACTATCTACATTTCTAAGATTTATTTCTTTAGGATACACTTTTTGGTTTCTTCCTTATCATTTTGTATTGTCTTTTGAGCACTGTGTAAGCAGTTTTTTGTTGTTAATTTCTTTCCCTTCTGTTGAGTGCGCATCTTGGGGCATAGCGATTATGTTAAAGTGGAGTTGGAGAGAGATCGCTTTGCACCATGCTGTACACTCACCAAACACAAAATAAATGCGATCATTAACTATGAATACGGAGTAGCGTAAAATGACGTAGAAGACATAGTTACAGGATTCCATAGTGTCGGCTGGTGTGGCAAGGTCCACTTATGGCAGTGTAGTTGATTCTACTTTAAAAGTGTTTATATTGGATGTAGATTTCAAGCAGAAATCTAGTGAAATTCTAATTCAATTGAGGATAAACCCATCTCGTCAGGAGTTATGAGATTTCGGGTAAGATTTAGGCGAGTATAGCCAAAAAGACATATTTGTACAGATCAAGGTTATTGTAACCGTCAGAGAAGGGTATGAATGCCCGAAAATTATATATATAATGGCCGACTAGAAGAAGATGTGCAGGAAGACACCGAAGTGAAATATTACGTAGATGAAAAGAAGACAGATTATGTCTAGAGGAATTCCTAAGAATAGAATATATGAAGGAAATAATAATTATGCTATGGAAGCACTCAAAGAAGGATAAGTCTTGATAGCTGTTGGTGTCGTTTTCATAGTGATGAATTGAAACGCGAATGGTTACAACGGAATAAATGTCAACAATGTTTTTCAAACGAAAACCAACAAGTATCTTGAATTGGGTGAACTGGTCAAGTATTGGCAGCACACAAGTCGTTGGTAACTTTACATAGATTTTATTCACCAGGACACGAAGTGGACAAGACGGACATCGTCACAGGCGCAAAGATCACACGACAACATATTAATTATTGCTGCTAAAGTTCCTGAAGATTCTCTTCTAGTAAAGACCTCTGTCCATAGACTAAGGATTACAAAACTGTTACCGTATAATATCCTTCTCAGTCACGACCGTTGACCTTCTTTCAAGGACGTCTATCATGGTAACGTATTCATACTCTGGGATGAAATCTTCCATATTACATTTGTTAAAATTCCCAGACGTTCATCCTACATAGCGTGGTACATCATATAATTTCACACAAAGTCATATACGATAATCCTATCAGTTAAAGGCTTTCAGTTGGCTACCCTCTCTTTACATCCATGCCACGACTTTGGCATTGAAGCATGTACGGCATTTAAAACATGTGCATAAGGTAAACAATATAACTTCTTCTACTCGTAGGAATTCTCCGTCTACGATCCAAATCTTAAAGGCAAGCGACTCTGTAGATCCATTCTAGGAATGATAAAATTCCCGCTAGATTAGTAGTAGAGCGGCCTTTTTATGCAGCATTAAAATAAGAAGTGGGCGATAACTTACGTGACATAACTGCGATTGGCTTCGACCTGAAGACCAATACAAATCACAATAATAAATGGCTTCCTTCAACATGCCATTGGATACACAATATAAAATTACAATCATGGACACAAGCCAGTTCCATGTTTCCACTTCAAAACCTGACGTCACAAACTACTCAACTAGGTTACACGTGCGTCCAAAGCAACTCACACAGCATTGTGCACGTCAGTGCGTGAATCAATCGAACGCACAAATAATATAACTATCTCAAGACTGGTGCGTACATTTGGTAGGACCGACGACTACCCCCTTAGGTAATAAATGTACGTAACAGCTCCCTTATTACCTCCCCTTAAAAAAAATTAATTCTATTAATTTTTTTTCGAACTAATTACTCGAGAGAGGTGAGTCAAAACTACAACAATATATACAATGCATAAAGTTATATCATATTAAGAAAAGAATATTGACTTGAAATTAATATAACTAAATGACAGTATGCATTAAAGCACACATCCACCATCGACCTACTTTGGAACGATGTGGTAATATTCGAAGTAAAAAGAAGTTGAAAAAATGAAAATGAAGAATCAACAAAAAAGATGATAATAAAATTCAACTAAGTTTTCAACAAAATTTGAAACATATGATTTCAAAAATGAAAATGAACAGCAACACTGATGATAATCAATGATAAAAGAATCAGTGAAACAGAAAATTTTGAAATACAATGTGCAAAAATGAAGCAATGCAAAATTAAACACTTTAAGAAGCAACGCACCTACTGTTATCTAGCACTAGTAAGTTTGACTAGTTATCTAAAAGTGAAATATCATGTAGTGGGATACGTGACTACACGTATTGCGAGACACTAATAAAGTTAGTAGATGTGTGATTATATTTATAAATAATCAATTTGATTAAATTGAATTAATCTAATTCTAGTACTTAATTACACATAAATAAATAACTAGTAATTTATTCTAAGTAATTCTAATTTCAGTCATTGTGAATATTCGTTCAGAACTATTTAGAGTCAACAAGAATATGTTCCTAATGTTCCATGCACGAAATAAGTTTACGAACACGATATGTAGTGTAATATGTTCCATAACACTAACGAATGTCTATTTGTTGCTTTTTACCAATGTTTCCATACTACAAAAAAAAAAATGTTACTTTAATATCACTGTTCCCGTTCTAATAAAACGTTACTTCACAAGAAATAATGTTATAATCCATATGTAAGTATGTTCTGAAAGTTATATTTATACGAATACTGCAAAACTATACATAGTCTTCACAGATGTACAATTAATGACACTGTACAAAGTTATTCATGTTTCGGTGAGGACGTTTCTCCATCCAAAAGTAGTTTAGTTTCACCAAGTTCACTAGGGCATCTTGAAAGACAGTCTGCAAATACATTCTGCACTCCAGGAATAGCTCGTATCTCAAAATGGAATGGTTGAAGAGCTATAGCGTAACGCGCTGACTTTGATGACTTAACGTTCCCTGTATTCAATGCGGTAAGAGCTTTCTGGTCAGACTCCACCACAAAGTGTGATCCGAGGAGATAACGATCCAGTTTTGTGATTGCCCAGACAAGAGCAAGGAGCTCTTTGTCTAGAACGGAGTAATTTATCTCGCTCGTTGTAAGCTTTCTGGATACGTACATAACAGGAAATAAGGTGCCTCCGTATTCCTGCATCAAAACTGCCGCAATAGCGTAGGAAGAAGCATCACTGCGAAGAACAAAGGTGAGATCTTTGTTAGGCAACTTTAAAAAAGGCTTATTTGAAAAAATTTGTTTTATATAGTCTAACGCCGTTTGGTGATCCTGCGACCACTTTATTACATTAGGTGTGCCCTTCTTCAGTAAAGACGAAAGAGGTGCAGTTATAGTAGACAAATGAGGGATGAATTTAGAATAGAACTGTATTAGTCCTAAGAGTGACCTCACTTGTTTTTTTGTCTTAGGTGCTGAGATGTTTAAAATTTTAGAGACGTTACTGTCTTCTGTATACATTAAACCGCGACCTATACGGTGACCAAGAAATGAGATGTCATGAAAACCGACAAAAACCTTTGAAGGTTTCGCTGTTAAGTTATAATCCTGTAAGGTAGAAAGTAAAGATTTTAAACCCTGAATATGTTCATCCCAAGAGTCACTAAAAAGACAGATGTCATCTATATAAGTAATGACATCGGGACGATGAGACAATATGCGGCGCATCATGCGTACAAAGGTAGCTGGCGCATTCATTAACCCGAAAGGCATAAAATTCCATTGAAAAAGACCCCGTGGTGTCGAGAAAGCGGTGAATGGCTTTGCTTTCGTAGTGAGTGGCACTTGCCAATAACCCTTTGAAAGGTCAAATTTCGAAAAGAATGTGGCATGAGATAATTTCTCTAATAAGTCGTCTAAAAGAGGTAATGGTTCCGCATCGAATTTTGTAACTTTGTTTAATTTCCTGTAATCTACGCAAAGACGTATATTGTTGTTGTCCTTCTTCCTAATGATTACCATAGAAGAAGAATATGGTGATGAAGATGGTTCAATTATATTTAATTGGAGCATATCATCCAATTCCTTATCAACCTTATCACGAAAGTGTAAAGGAATAGGATATGGGCGAACTCGAATCGGTGTATCGTCAGTCAGAATAATGTCATGTTGGAGGACTGACGTATGACCTGGGATGTCAGTGAGGACATCCTCATACGTGTGTAGAATATTAGAGACTTGCTGACGTTGATCATCAGTAAGAGTAGATGAGATAGTAACATCATTCCATTTCTCAGTGGAATGGAGTGGTACAACTGGTATTGGTAGTTGTACATCATCGAAGGAAGATTCCTCTTCTTGGATGACTGACAAACTAGAATAGTGTTGAATAGGTGGTGTAGGATCGTCAGTTGCTTGGAACACCGATTGTAGATAATCATGTCAGGACGTGAGTAATGGAAACTCCTTCAACATGTTAAATGTGGAAGGTTTTATTATGTTTGCCATTAACATCAACGATGTAGTCGACATCGGATAATCTTGAGATGATCCTGAAAGGACCTCTCCAGGTAATTAAAAGACGATTGTTATGCGCAGGGAGTAATACAAAAGCTTCATCACCAGGTATGAGCTGGCGAAGACGTCTATATTTGTTTGCAGATAGACGAGCTTTTTCTTTGGCATGTTCGGATGATGCAGTAGCTAGTCTACAAGCATCTATGATTTTCTTTCTAAGAGAGATCACATACTCATAAGAGGATTGAGTTTCCTCTTCAATATTCTCATCCACCAATAAGTCGTGGATTAACGACATCGGACCGCGTGGTTGCATGCCAAAAACAAGATGGAACGGGAGAGAAAACCCCCCGTTGCTTGATTTTGTACCTCGCGATACGCAAAGAGACAAGCGGGTAGGACCCGATCCCAGTCTTGGGGATGGTCTTGAGTCATCTTACCCAACAACTGCTTGAGTGTCCTATTGAGACGCTCAATTAACCCATTTGACATCGGATGATAAATAGAACTAAGAGATCTGTCTATACCTAATGTCTTCATAACTTGAGACATGGATTCAGAAATGAACTGAACCCCATGATCCGACAAGATTTTCCGTGGAAAACCAATGCGTGAGAAGATTAACATCAATGCCTCTGCTACACTGGCAGATGAAGTGTTCTTGAGAGGGATGGCCTCAGGCCAACGAGTGCACATATCAATGCACGTAAGAATATGCGTATGCCCTCTAGCAGATGGAAGCATTGGACCAATAATGTCAATGGCCATTTTATCAAATGGTCTAATCGGGATGTCCGCAGCTTGAATAGGAGCCGCATGAAATGGACCCCGTACCTTAACTTCTTGACATATCAAACAGGACCGACAATAGAGAGTAACATCTCTATGGACGCCTGGCCAGTAGAATGCCGAAAGCACTCTGGATTTGGTACGCGAAAAACCCATATGGCCCGCACATTGCGAGTCATGAGCATGTCGTAATATACGAGATCTCATACAGGATGGGACAAGAATCTGAGAACATAAGGATAAATCCTTTTCCCGTATTACTCTAACCAAAATCCCATTTTTAAGTATAAAGTCATGTCTAGATTTTGCAAGTTTGTTGCTTGTATTCTTTTTGTTCACATACTGAAAAATTTTTTTAATGAATTATCATTCTTTTGCAATGTTGCAAACAACTCCCGTGAAATAGGAGCATCATCATTACCAGTGGTATGAACAGTAGGTTCAATAGGTGTATCATGCGACATATTAGTAGCTTGCGCTCTAGTCACTACTGCATTTGCAGTTTGAATATGTCGCTTTTCCCATTCAGCTATTTGCTGAGGTGTACACTCTTTAATACCATGTATGCGACCCAGTATTACATCACAAATTGGGTTAGGCAGAAGACATGCTTGGATCTTTCCTGTAAAGAAAGGAGTATGAAGATCAATAATAGCAGTGGGAAATGTTTCAATTGTGCCACCAAATGTTACACATTTGACAACCCGGCCCGTGGCACAACTTGGGTTGATCAGCGAAGTCCGGACACCGATTGTTGTACAACCTGAGTCAAATAGGAGAGAGCATGAAATATTATTGACAAATCCCTTGTGAAACTTAAGAGAGCCCTGTCCCTGGTGTACTGACGCAGCAGTGGCTGTACAGACTGCAGGCAGGCTAGGCAAGGTATGTCCGCAACGCAGCGTCGTGATCGCCTTAGGCTGGAAAAGAGTCGAGCATTCTGGACAGTCTTTCACCTGGGAACAATCTAGAGAACAAGACATAGCATTGTGAGTTTCAGCTACTTTACCCTGTTCAATGTTAGCCTGTGTATCATTAAAAGCAACATTAGAATGTCTATCTGTATTATTCGACGATCTATCTCGTCGGCGCGATCGATTGTGATTTTTGTCATTAAAATTGCTACAATTGTCGTTTCTGCTAGAGTTAAAATTTGGATTAGTCCGATAATTTGTAGAATGATCGTTATGATGTTGGTTAAATGGTTTATTTCCAAAAAATTGTCTGTTTTGCGGACCCTGAGATCTTGATCTCCAGTTTTGTTTATTATAATGTCCTTGATTATTTTTAAAATAATTGTTACCAAAATCTCGCGATCTGTGAGTTTGGTTCCAAGAAACATTAAATGGAGCAGATTGTTGAAATTGCTTCCCTTTGTAAAAGTTATCATTGTTGAAATTATGATTATTTCCCTTATTGACATACCTATCAGCACTAAAAGAACGATTGCGTGAAAAATTGTTTTGTTGTGCTGCAAAAGCAACAGGCAATTCACTCTTAATCTGCGCATTACTCAGATCCATGGTTGGGTGAGCAGTGCAAAAGTTTTTTTTGCATGTTCTTCTAAGTTTTTCATTGATAAAGGTTTCCGTTCGTGTAAAAATGCGAGAAATGTAGGATTTACCGACGAAAGTACCTTATCGCGCATCAGTAAATCAAAGAGACCTTCATACGACTTTTCAATTTTGGATAATTCGATCCATCTTTCTAATGTTAGTCGTATCTGTGACAGAAAATCACTAAAATTTCTGGCAGATTGAGGTAGTAATGTGTGAAATCTCAAACGATATTCGTTTTCTGTCATTTGGAATTTTTGCAGAAGTGCTGCTCTAAGAGCATTGTAGTCATTTTTCTCACCAATGCTGGTGGTATGATAAACTGCTAATGCATCTCCTGTAAGTAATCTGGATAAATATGTACAGTATAGCGCTTTATCCACGTTATAAGACCCACAAGTGGCCTCAAACCTATCTAGGAAGAATATTACGTCATCAGACGGGGGATTAAATTTTGGTAATGTAAGGTGAATTTCCTTAAAATTATCATGTCTGGATGAAGTTTGGCTTTCAAAAGTTCTCTGAGAATTAGCTTCCTGAGTTAACCTAATTCTCTCATATTCTGACTCTGCTAATTTCAGTTCATGCTGTTGTTTTTTCTCATTCTCTTCCATCTCAAGCTGAAGTCGTTTTACATTTTGTTCCGCTATCAATCTTCTCTCTTCCATTTCCTTTTGTTTCTGTTCCATTTCCTTTCTAAGTCTTTCTTCAGCCTCCTTTTGTTTCTGTTCTTCCTCTCGCATAAATGCTTTCTCTTCTAATTCAGCGGCTAATCTCATTTTTTTCTCATCTTCCTCAGCAGTTAATCTCATTTTTTTCTCATCTTCCTCAGCTATAAATTTCCTCTTCTTTTCATTCTCCTCAGCCTCAATCCTTTTTTGATCTGCCTCAAATTTCATCTTCTTCTCTTGTTCCTCAGCCTCAATCCGTTTTTGATCTGCCTCAAATTTCAAATTTTCCAAACGTAAAGTTTCCAATCTTCTCTGATCAGCTTCTATTTCTTGAGCTTTCTTATATTCTGACAGTGCAAATGCTTTAGCTTCATCAGGAGCCATCTGAAGAGCTTTTGCTTGCTTAATGAAATAGTCTAAGGTAGCCATTTCAAGATTATTATGTAATAATACTATTTAAAAGTGTTACTACAACTAGTGTTCTTCGTTCCTGTTCTAGAACGGTAAAATCAATTTATATAATAGGCAATAATATTAATAATTAATAATGTAATTTATACCATGTAATGGTGTGAAAGCAGTAATGTGACAGACAATAGCACAATAATGACACGACAAGATATTCAAAACAAACGAAGACGTTCGCAGAAATCCAATTAAAATAAAATGAGAAACTAAAATGGAATGTCGTAAAGAATTACGATGATAACTGCGATTAAATAATGCACAAGACAATGGACAACACAGTGTAAAAAACATAGGTTTTGTAAAAAACTAAACGACAGGAAAGGTGAGATGGACGCGAAATACAAACAAAATTCATCATAAAACCAAGGTACAAGTAAAAATAGCTACCAAAAACAACAAGTAAACGTGACACTACAGCTTAAAACAGACAGGTGTCACAGACCACCAGACACAGTGGACCTAGAATCCTTCTACGCTCACGCGTAGGAACATTCCACTGCGGGAAGTCTGCAAAATAATGTCCTACAGAACGTCTGACGAAGAGCCCGAATTGGCTTCGAGATGGATCTCGTTCGTCAGATCTACCTCCCAACCTCCCGCGAAGAATACACAAAACATAACACATAACATAGAAAATATATATATATATAGACATTTAAGGCACAGCTAATTGTAATAAAGTGTATAACGGATACAAGTTATACTTAGCTCGCGTGCAGGTAAAAATCAAAGTGCCTCGTCCCCGTGTATGTACGTCTACAGATTAAAATACTTCGTTCTGCTTATCTAGATTACAGCTCGCACGCAATAATGATGAAGAGATGATCTCCAAGTAATCAGTCACTGTGAAACTTGACGTGGAGGTTGATTGAAGACCTTGAGCATTTGAGTTGATTTTGATTCATATTCCGCTAGGATCCAAATTGAGATGATGTCACCTTGAAAGTAAAAATTCTTCTTTTCAAACGATCAATTGGATGGGTACGTTCCTGAAATTACTTCCAGACCGCACTGGCCTACCAGTTATTGTTGGTGTCGTTTTCATAGTGATGAATTGAAACGCGAATGGTTACAACGGAATAAATGTCAACAATGTTTTTCAAACGAAAACCAACAAGTATCTTGAATTGGGTGAACTGGTCAAGTATTGGCAGCACACAAGTCGTTGGTAACTTTACATAGATTTTATTCACCAGGACACGAAGTGGACAAGACGGACATCGTCACAGGCGCAAAGATCACACGACAACATATTAATTATTGCTGCTAAAGTTCCTGAAGATTCTCTTCTAGTAAAGACCTCTGTCCATAGACTAAGGATTACAAAACTGTTACCGTATAATATCCTTCTCAGTCACGACCGTTGACCTTCTTTCAAGGACGTCTATCATGGTAACGTATTCATACTCTGGGATGAAATCTTCCATATTACATTTGTTAAAATTCCCAGACGTTCATCCTACATAGCGTTGTACATCATATAATTTCACACAAAGTCATATACGATAATCCTATCAGTTAAAGGCTTTCAGTTGGCTACCCTCTCTTTACATCCATGCCACGACTTTGGCATTGAAGCATGTACGGCATTTAAAACATGTGCATAAGGTAAACAATATAACTTCTTCTACTCGTAGGAATTCTCCGTCTACGATCCAAATCTTAAAGGCAAGCGACTCTGTAGATCCATTCTAGGAATGATAAAATTCCCGCTAGATTAGTAGTAGAGCGGCCTTTTTATGCAGCATTAAAATAAGAAGTGGGCGATAACTTACGTGACATAACTGCGATTGGCTTTGACCTGAAGACCAATACAAATCACAATAATAAATGGCTTCCTTCAACATGCCATTGGATACACAATATAAAATTACAATCATGGACACAAGCCAGTTCCATGTTTCCACTTCAAAACCTGACGTCACAAACTACTCAACTAGGTTACACGTGCGTCCAAAGCAACTCACACAGCATTGTGCACGTCAGTGCGTGAATCAATCGAACGCACAAATAATATAACTATCTCAAGACTGGTGCGTACATTTGGTAGGACCGACGACTACCCCCTTAGGTAATAAATGTACGTAACAATAGCCTAAAGAATTGTGAAGAAGCATAGACTTATGCAGAAGTAATCTATGAAATGAAAGAATCGATGATTTGAATGAAACTGTCAAATTGTATTAAGAGCAATGTGTCTCTCACATAAGTTCCTGTGTTGAATAAAGTGAAAGTCATAAATACAGAAGTTTTCGAGAAATGATTTCCAGTTGGAAGCATGAGTTTGTAGAGATATAACCAGTTAGTCAGATGAAAAGACTTAGACCACAAAGAACAGTTCGATTACGAATAGAAAAACTGTGGCCAGAATTTTGGTGACTACATTTCAGAACATTAATACAATATCCCTAGACATCATTCAACATACTAGAGCCAGAAGGAAAAGTTCCTTAACACCTTCCTGCCAAAGAAGCATTCAGAAATTAACAAATAAGACATGTGCATTTAGAGTAGGGCCCCTTACAGTTCACTGGTAATCTCTTGGGAACCAAAAAAGAGGACCATTGCTACTAGCAGCCTCCTCATGTGAAACAAACTCTACCGAACTTATTTCTGCATGAGCACTTAAAGTCCATTGGTGCAAGCTTACTGCATGGAAGTTGACTGCAATAATGAGCCTATGCTCATTAATTAAAGGGACATTAATTAATTCCTTTGAAGAAATGCTCATAAGCTAATGAAAAGGACTTGTATGTTGAAAGTAGGACATGTTTTATGTGTGTGTTTTTTTTAATTAATGAGAGGTTTATTTGGATAATATGAATCTCAAAAAGAATTTTATATGACATGTCTTGGTAGATAAGTTCATTCTCCATCATTTTTATTTGTACTTGCCAGGAAACAAGAGGATTCCCTTACAGTAAAGCCTGTTTTTGTCAGCAATGCAAGTAACTACTCTTCCTGTGTCAGTATAAGAACACTGCCCGCTAACAGTAAGTTTGTAAACATTTTAACATCGTACATACAAAATATTCTATTTTTATGTTCTTAATATCAAATTTGACTTCTGCCTCATTTATTGGTGGTTCTTCCTTATTACTTCTGTCTGTTAATTCAGGTCATTCTGCTTCATAAAGTTTACCTATGTATTCAGTTCATCTTTCATATATATATTTTTTTCAATTAATTCTCTGCCATTCTTTGATCTCAGACATCTTGTATTGAAGTTGTTCCTCACAGTGGTAGATTGATACATCATTTTTATCCATTATCTATACATATTATGTCATCTGCTGTTGTGTCAGAGTCCTTTAAACAATTCCTACTGTTCATCTATGCTTTGTATTTTGCTAAATCATTGTATCTGATTTTGCAATAGCTTTGCATTTGTCTCTTAGTTCTGCCTATGCTTTTAACTCTTTGACTCCGGAACAACGCTCAGAGCATTGCAAAATTGTAACTGCCATGCCACCGTAATGCTCAGAGCGTAGTTTTTAGTTTATCACGAATAAACCCTAAAAATTGTCTGTTTAATGCAGTTCATATTTTAAAACTTGTAGAATGACTTCCGCTACTATTTAAACAACTAATTTGAGTGTAGTTAAGCAGCATGTGTACGTGTTTTGATGTTATTATCACAATTTGTGTGATGGTTTGCGTTTTTCGTTGTTATTGCTACAGAAATGTGTCACGCTTTATATTTACATTTTCTAAGTCTCCTGAGCGAATAGTTTTGACAAACTACTTAGAAACATTGCTGACGTTGATCATGATTGTTTGGTAGTCACAGTTTGTTTTATCAAATAACGGAATCGGTGCAGAAAAGCTAGACACATTAGATTTAGTTGCAGAGTGGGCATAATTCTATTCTGGCCGATTGAAAAGCAACAAAACTAGACCTACAGTAACATCTAATCACTAGTCCTAGGTAGAAGATGAAGCTAAGGATACTATTAAAACATTAAACACGTGTAAAAAGCTTTTATATGACGTTATTCTTCATTTATTTGTTTGAAAATTACTTAATGCAATATTGCATAATTTATTTTATTCCTATAAGGGACCACAGTAAAAACTGGTGTGAATAACACTAAATGTAGTAACTGTGGCCATTATCAATGTTTTTTTTACTACGTAAATGGATTACCTTGATATTTGAAGACTAAAAAGAAAGTTTTATTCTCTACAACAGTAATTTGTCTTTGGTAAGCACGTATTCTACAGTTAACTTTTTAGTGTTTTTTAATTTTACATGCAAAATGTTTTAAGTATACTGAACGTTACAAATGTCGAGGTGCTGTCATGTACTGGCTTTCTGTCATGGTATTGCCTCCCTTTGCTTTGTAGTTGTGGTCCACTAATGGTCACCACGTAAGCATGTCTAAAAGTAGGTCGTCCAAGATATCAATCTGCGCGCAAGATTACTCTTGGCAAAGATGTAGATAGAAGAGGAATGACTTTTCTACCTTAGGGGAGCCTTCACAAGATATTCCCAGAGGTCAAGAACAAAACGCTGCTTAAGGGCTGAACAAATTTGTTAACTTATTATCTGGTCCGTCGCCTTTTGTGAAGGGGTTATGCAATGATTCTGGCCCGTCAAGCCCCCATTTGGATTAATCCAACAAATGCCCTCTTATATGTAATGGCTCTATATTTATATATATATATATATTTATCAAGAAAAATTGGCTCATACGTTTGCTTTCGTACAAATAAACTGAATCAACTATTATTGTTTAGTTTAAAATAACATACAACAAATTTAATAGTCAATTAGTTCAACAAGTTAAAATAAGGATTAAAGGGGGTGAAAGTTATATTAAATTTTTCCTCATTGAGGTTTTGGTAGGGCGTGACTAATACTGTCCGTATTTTTGCTGTAGCCTGTTACACACAACTTAACTCCAGTTGAGTCCTGCAGCTGTGGTTTCCGTCACTTCTTTTTGGTGATGAGTACACTTCTCCACGTAACTCGTCCACTGTAGGCAGGTGGTGGTGATACTCTTCTCTCACACTAGTGGCGAAGGAACTTCAGTACTTAAGTCTGATGTATTGTAACCACGAACTGTGACAAATTAGAAATAAACAAATGCCTCAGTACATTTGTTCTCCACAAACTAACAGACCCATTTTCATGCGTTACACCCACGAATGTTAACCTCTCAGAAGAATTAAATTCCCGAGCACACAATGTAACTCAGGGAAAAGGATGAAAATTCACCAATATCCTTCTGGGAGTCAACTAGGAAATTGCGTCTAGAGTGCATGAATAATGATTTGCCTGAATTACAATTAAAAAGGTATATAAATCTCACAAAATGATTCTATACACTTTAGGCACATGTGAAGTAATCATCACTCATTACTCGTCGCTACTCCCGTCGAGGTCTAGGTCATCTCTGCTGTCGGGTTTCCCCGCACGACTAGTCAGAAACAATCCCCAGCTCTTGCAGTAGTGGTTCATGAATATACTATTTTCATATGTTGAGGTTGCCAGCCTCATATATATAACCACTTAGCAAGAAACCTGTAGAATTTACATTAGTAAATAATTTGGTTACACTTACCCTAAAATTTTGGGAATACACACGTCTCCTGGCACAGATTTAGAATGGACCCACAGCCCTGTAGTTAGATGCTGTTTGAATCACTTAAGTCTGAGCAATTCCTCTTATACGGGTGAGACACTTGGCCTGGAAATCTATAATTCCTCTTATGACGGGTGAAACACTTGGTCTGGAAATCTATAATTCCTCTTATGACTTCTTGTGATAGAATTCCCAAGTTTCCAGTCTTTTATTAAAATGGCAGGTTTACTTGTGAATTCCAAAGTTGCCCAATACTCGATCTGGTACTTATAGTTGTGGAATTGTAAGTCCTATCCTCTTTCTTCTGGCTTGTAGAAGGTGTTTAGTTGACGCTGCGATGCAGTCTGTCTGTGTTGTATTGTGACTCCGAGTTTGTTAGATTATATCTCACAATCCTTAGTTTCAAAACTCAGCTGTGTTTCTGCCAAAAGTTCCAATCAAATCATAGTAGATTCTGGCGAACCAATCCAATCTATCTAGTACTGTTTGGGTGGGGAAATTTATCATTACTCATCCCATGCATATTTGAAAATATTAAATTTAATATACACGCGTGGCCTCTTACACAGTGAAGTCATATCGTTACTTAAGACTTCCGGCACACCTCTGTTTATCAGAATAATCTGCGTGCCTACGCCAGACAGTTGTCTGGACAGCCCGTGTGGTCTTCTTTCATCTGATCACAATACCGGCTTGTGTCAACACGATCAGCCGCTTTCCAGTGGGGTCAAATGTTTGACGGACATGTTACCACAGGTGTTCAGACGGATTAGGCGATAAAATATTATCGCTGGCCGGGTCACCAAACCTGGCAAATCTTAACAACAGTCTGGGATTGGAGTGTGAAACAATAAGATACGCATTACTCCCATAGCAAATTCTGCCATAGGGGAGTGGCATGTTAGAGAATTCACCATGCTATGTCCAGCATAAAGCAAAATAGTAGAAATTACGAATGAAAAGGCATGATTTATGCCAAATAAAAGTGATGAGTAAGAAAAATGAAGAAAAGGAAAGGATATTGCTGGAGGGTTGAAGGTGTGAGAGATCACACAAAAGGACACGTACAGACGTGTCGTCACACCTTCAAAGCATGTATACACTGCTCAGACAGCACAGACTATGCTGGCTTGGCTGTGTACACTGCATGGAAGATGGTCCCTCCCCCAAAGATATTTTCTGTGGGCAACTGGCAAAAGAACAGTCGGGTGACCGCAGCTGAGGTTTAAAGATGTGTGCAAGAGAAACATGAAGGCACTGGACATAAATCTAGCAAGCTGGGAGGATGAAGTTGCCGATCGCACCAAGTGGCGATACTCCCTACAAGGCAGCTCAAGTTGGGTGAAAAGAAGCTCTCACAGCAAGCAGAAAGGAACACCAGGAAAACAAAGCAGCTGAGGGCTATTACGTCAGGGGTTGCATTACCATAGTAAGTTATGACTGAAGGGGCTACTACTACTGTACATAACATTCTTCTTTGGAAAAGTATTTCAGTCATTGCAGTTGATTTTGTTAATGATGTACAGCCATTTCACTGGAATGTTCACTTATTGTGCACTTACCTGTTCAAAATTTGTATACTTTTGCAGCATTTTTAGGTGTTTCCAACTCTCCCTTAGAATATCCTTTCCAGAAGGCATCAAGGGGCAAAGAATTGTTTGGAAAAATAGTGACACAATACCCAACCACTGCTGGCAAGGAGCATTTGATAAAGAACCTGATGAATCTTATGTCTGATCGCACACCGTAAGTATCTGAGCAAATGATTTTGATTTGAAATGGTGATAGCATACAGACAAATTTCTAGGAGAATTTGGGGTGGCTCTGGCAAGAGAATAATTCCACATTAAACCAAATGTTTAATTTCAGTTATTGTAAGAAGAGCTAGGTATATAGACACAAGTGCATAGCTTCATTAACAAACATTAGAAGATTGAGTAGCCACACCAGATGAGCCCAACATCTTGATTTCCTCTGTGGTGAAACAACGCTGAGAAGCCGGCACTGTACACTAAGTGTGGGGAAGTCAGTTGAACCCAAGACTTAACTGGCTGCAAGCAGGAGGATCTCACAATGAATAGATGACAGGAGAGGGGAGCTGAGACGTGGCTGTGTGCAGGACATGATGATTCCTTGGGAGAGCCCTAAACCAGAGCACAGCATTTTAACCCTGTGTATTTGGAGACTGCCATCGATGGTACCTATACCTTGTGGCGGTATGGCAGCTTGTGTACCCTGACAATCCCCAGAGCTATGCCAGTGGGAGTTTTACTCCTGGTAGGTTCAACCAAGCTGAACTGGTCTGCGTGGGTAGGGGTCAGACAAAAGCTGGTACCCTGGTCCTCCAGGTTGGGGGTTTTAGCACAGGGCCGACACCCCTGTCTATGTAAAAAAATCGCACATGTTACGGAACCGGCAACAAATGGGAAAAAAACTTTGATGCGGGACGGATGTGATGAATTTACCGTGATACAATGTTAAAATAGCTCCAATTATAAAGATAACATGTAGGGATAAAATAATGCGTAAGATACTAGGATACATGCTCGCCTATGCCAGCGTTTCCTACCGCCATTGAAACTAACTAGTTAGACATGCAGACGAAACGGTACCCTTTTAGACGGGAGGGAAACGGAGATAAAATTCATTATGACGGTCTGAACACGTGTTTGAATCTAAAAAGGCAAAAAGACGCAATTTGTAGTAAAGAAAAAAAAAATCATGCCACTAGTTAACACAATGTAAGGAAATGGACAGAAAAGACCTTATCTCTTGTTAGAAACAGTCGTATCTTGGACGTTTTACCGTACTTAGTTGTTTTGTTTGAATACAGCGGCAAATGCCGTGGAGAACGTTCAAAAACAAATTTCAAAAACTAACCTTGAGAAAAGTAGGTTTTTCTTTAATAATAAAGTTATGAAAATAAAACCTAGCTAGTTTGATAGCCCATCTTAAGCTGACAAATAATATACTTTTAATTATACAGACGGACAGATAACACGGAAGATATTGACGAAAGACCGTATTGTTCCTATCAGACTAGCGAACAAAGTTTTGTGCATACTTCACTAAAAGTCACATTTTTGCATCCTTGAGACAGAAAAATGCAAAAATCAAACTGCAATGAACTAGCGGGGCAAAGTCGGGAGATAGAGGCTAAAAATAACTTAGGAGGCAGGTTTGTGCAGATTTTACATGTAAGTAGTCCAAAAAAACAAGTGAAATTGGGGAAAAGCCAAAATGTGACCGACGTACATTTGAAAAATTGAGATGTACTTTTGACTTTATTTTCAAAATTTAAATTGAAAAGCTTAGTCTTCTGATCTGATTGGCCAACGCATTTTTATATTAGCGAGATAGAGACGCACATTTGTGCCATTCGATATAAGTCTGTCCTGTAACACAGTTCTTAACTGCTAGTGGTGTTTTCCAGGAAATAATACATAAAATTCAGTGGGACGCCATACTCTAGCCAGCAGCTCAGCTGAGTTTTGCTAGTATTAAGTAACTGTGTTCTCAATTCTGAATTGTGGTAAGGATAAAAGCAATTTTCTTGTTTATTTTAATATTTTGAGTGATTGATACTGCCATATCATGAAAAATGATTCCGACAAGTAAGTGCTTGCTCTAGGTCCCCAGCCGCAGCCCAGGGCCTAGAGACAAACAAATAATATATGGAAACCCAACTAAGACTATGGAAGGCGGATCTATTATTGAGATCAGTGGGAACATATCACCCATCTTATTGAATGAAAGAGGAAACTATTGAACATATCTCAGATGCAATGCAGTCTTGGGGAACTGGTACTATTTGAAAACAACTGGGTGAGCTGTGCTATGTTGGTCGGAGAGATCTGACCCAGTCTGTGTAGTGTTGTTGTGTGGTGTTGTGTATAAGAGTGGCGCAGTAGATAGAGTACTGACACATGGCACAAAATTTTGTTTCAGAAGTTTCTGTTTTGGCACTAAAGTTGTGCCAAATGCTTTTGTAAGAGTACACAAGCGGATGTCTGTGCTGCCTAACATTGGTGTCTGTGCAGCCTAACATTGTACTCCAGCTACGGAGAGGAGTGGGCCACAAGAATCCTGTACCAGATCGTCACAGGCGAGATAGGTGAAAACCTGGCCTGCTGGAGATTCACAACTATTCCACCATCAAATAAAGAAATAACTATTGAGAAATAAAACATTTACTTCATTCCATAAGTCAATGGACAATGATTTTGGTAGTCACAGATTGGGAGTGATGACGCCACCCCAACTAAACATCCAGTGCTAGTTCTCCCAAAGACATTATAGATATTAGTAATATTAACTATTCTTATAATATACCTATGTACCCAAATTACATTTGATTATGCCATATATATATGCATTTCATTGATAAATCCATATCATTTCATATGTTCTGACCAAAATAAAAATTGGTTCAGAACTAATAAATTTAAAAAGATTTTAAAACTTAAACTATAACAGCCAGAGTTAGTTCAGTGTATTGTAGAGTTTATTATTATTATTATTAGACTTATTGATTACATGTGTGTGTCTGTATATTATCTTAACTACACATTACATTTCAGTACCCTAGACATTTAACGTAGCTAACATTCATAATAGTCTAATACGTCTGTTTGAGGTCGTAAGTGGTAGCAGAAAGGCCTCCTGTAATTCACATAAACTTTTATCTCAGGAGCCTTCACAGCTGACCTCATACAGTACACTAGGTAACATAACAATCATACAATAACATCAAAAACCACTACAAATATTGGGGTCTTGTCCGGGGATTAAGTTTATCAAAGATAGTAGGATCTCCTGGTGTGGGAATTAAACTAGTGGGGACAGAGTTGTATAAATTTAAAAGTGTCCCTTAAAATAAAAAGTGGAAAATAAAAGTTGATGAATCTTCACAGCCAGTGGTAATTAGTTGATTAATTAATTAATATATTACCTTGGTAATTATATACTTAGAATTACCTTAGTCATTATATATTTGAAATTACCTTAGTCATTGTTAATTTGTATGTTAAAGTATGGCAGATCTAGCAAAATTTAGATCGGCTGCTGTGCTGACGGCGAAGGAGATGAACATGGAGGGTCAGGTTTTAATTCAGTATGTAACTTCAGAATGTGACAAGTATATTGTAAGGGAAGATAGGAGGTTAGCTGAAGAGAAGAGGTTACAAATTGAGGCTGATAAAGAACTTAAGAGGTTGCAGATTGAGGCTGACAAAGAGGCAAAAGCATTGGAGGCAGATAGGGAGATTAAAAGGCTCCAATTAGAGGCAGAAGAAAAACGACAACAAAGGGAGGCAGAAGAAAAGAGATTGACTGCCGAAAGGGAAGCAGAAAAGGAGGAGAAGAGATTACAAAGGGAACATGAGTTCCGACTAAGGGAGTTTGAGTTTCAAAGCCATGCTCCTGAAAATGGTGCCAGTCCCTTTACCTCCAATGCTACAGCTAGTCAAGGAGCCTCAACCTCAGCTATGGGGTTTCATTTAGACCATTTTGTTGAGAAAGACGATGACATCGAGGGGTACCTCAGTAGATTCGAATTATTAGCTACTACGTATGGGTTAGAGAGAGAGAGGTGGAGTCTTAAGTTATCACAAGGGCTTAGAGGTACTTCTTATGAAGTCTTTGCTAAGATGAATAGAGACGACCAAGACAATTATGACATGCTAAAGCAGGCTTTGTTATTGAGATATGAAAAGAATGGTGAATTCTATCGTAAGAAGTTTAGAAATGCCAAGCTGTTGTTTGGGGAGACATACCACCAATTCTCTGCCAGACTGGAAACCTATTTGGAGAAATGGACTGCTCTGGGGAAGACCCAAGATCTTAAAGAGATGATCATGATAGAGCAATTAAGAGAGTCCATGGCTCCAGACTTGAGAAAATTTCTCATGGAACAAGGTGCAGAGAAGTTGGGGGAGGTTTTAAATGTCGCTGAGAGGTATCAGGCAGCCAAGGCAGAGGTAAGTGGCACTAAAAAGAAGCACATAGAAAATTTTAAAGCTCCACAGCAATTTAGTAAATTTGATAACAGAGAACAAGGTAATAAAGGCAGGACAAACTTTGATAGGCCACGAAATGATTATCGTGACAGAAACTCACAGTTCAATGACCAAAAATATAATGAAAGAAAACCGTTTAACCAAGGAAAGAGATGGTGCAAATGGTGTAAGAAAGACAACCATAACACCGAATTTTGTAAAAGGAAACCTTCAAACATTGCTGCAATGAAATTGGGGAACCAAAGATTAAAGGTTAATCCTAATGGACAGCAGGAACCTTATCACCCCCAAGTTTGTGAGGATGTTATTTGTAATGGGGTCACCACAAGGTGCCTATATGATACAGGTTTGGATTATGATTCAGTTGTGAAGTCTAGCCTAGTGGACCCAAGTCAGTATACCACAGAAACAGTGGAAATACAAGGGGGGGGGGCTAAGGACATACCACTCATGACACTTCCCATCACAAGGATAACGGTGAAAACTCGCTATGTGGAAGGAGAAATCAGCAGCAGTGATAGATGAACCAATCTACCCTCTGATATTGGGGTGTAGATACGTCTTCTTGGGGAATCCCGAGAGACCTGTGATCATGGCGACAGTGCAGACCAGATCACAGAAAAAGGAGGAAGAAGGTGAACCTATAAATGCTCATCCAGAGGAGATGAGGAAGGCGCAGGCTGAGGATAGGACACTCAAGCCATGTTTTAAAAAATTGCCCAAATGCCACACACCTCCAAGCAAGGGAGAGTACTTTATGAAAAACAAATTATTATACAGGAAGACAGGAACTAGATCCACTGGTCACGGACAGTTGGTTCTTCCCAAGGTATATAGGGCAAATTTAATAAGGAGCTTACATGTTGGAAAAGATGGTGACCATGAGAAAGTAGGTACCATCTGCCAAAAAGTTGCTCGAAAATACTATTGGCCCGACGTAAATGTCGATATTGAGAACTTTGTAGAAGCATGTGGCGTATTTCATGAGGGAACACCCACAAAGGGACAAAATGTGCAGGACCTAGAAACGCCACGGGGCAAACTTAGGCCTGGAAGGAAAAATAATTATAATCAGGTAGACAAAGTGGAATGGGAGCCCCCTTTTCACACCCAGTCTTCACTTAAATGTATTAACATGGCCACTATGTGACGAGTACAAAGAGTAATTCTACCCCAGAATAAGCTGACAATCCCTCGGTCAGCCTTATATAAAGTGGAGGAACCTAAAAGGGAGCGAAGATCTCTCATAAGTAAGCTAAAGTGGGGAGACAAACCCAAGAAAAAAATTGGTAGTGGTCGATTTGTAAGTGATGATTCTAGGAAGAAAAGTCCTCACTATAATGCTTCTAGTGGACAGGGCCCGACGGGTGCTATGAAAAATAAGTATGAAAATTTAAAAGTCCATATGTAACTTTATTAAGGACCTGGACGGATGAGAAAGCAGAAGAGACTGTTACCTCATCATATCAATATGTGAACGAACTGACCACTCGTCTGAAAGCTGGATGGAAACTGGCAAATGATAATTTGAGACAAGCCAGGAAGAAACATGCAGCGTATTTTAATAGGAAAGCAAAGGACAGAGAACTAGCTGTGGGAGAGAAGGTGCTTCTTCTACTACCCGGCAGCCAGAATAAGTTACAAATTGGATGGCAAGGTCCATATACGGTTCTAGAGAAGGTGTCTAGAACAAACTATAAAATTGACAAAGAGGGGAAGGAGAAGGTATATCATGTAAACCTTTTAAAGAAGTATCTGGACAGACCACTCCAGGAAAGCACCCCCTTACTGACCTTGGCTATCGCCACTAAAATGAAAAAGGAACCACTCACCTCACATGAATACCCATTACATCCCTGTGAGACCGCTGCACAAGTAAAAGTCAGTAAGCACCTGACTAAAAATCAGAGGGAGAGAGTTCAACAGGTTCTGGAGGAACATACAGATGTATTAACAGATAAACCAGGACATACAAATTTGCTACAGTATGACATGAAGCTAGTAGACTCAAACCCAATCTGTATGAGAGCTTATTCTGTTCCGTTCGCGAAGGAGAAGGCATTGAAAGAAGAAATAGATTATTTGTTGAAAGAGGGGATTATTTCACACAGTGAATCTTCTTTTAGCTCCAGTGTAGTTTTGTTGAGGAAACCGTCTGGGGAACATAGACTGTGCATAGATTACAGGAAACTGAATGCTGTCACAGAAGGACAAGTGGATCCATTACCAGACACAAAACAGTTATTTGCCCGATTGAACAAGGCAAAATACTTTTCCAAGGTGGATCTAAGTAAAGACTATTACCAGATTCCAGTGAAGCCTGAAGTTAGACCTTATTTAGCTTTTAGCACCTCGGAAGGACATTATGAATTCAACATGCTACCATTCGGATTGAAAAATGCTCCGAGTGTATTTTCAAGGATGATGCGCAAATTGTTGGATCCCCTGAATAATCCATATATCACGAATTTCATGGATGATATTCTCGTCGCCACAGAGACATTTGAAGAACACATTAACTCTCTGAAAATGTTATTTGATAGGCTTAGGGAAGCGAACTTAACTGCTAGACCAACAAAATGTTCTATTGGATGCAAAGAGTTGGAATTCTTGGGACACACTGTATATCAGGGTAACATGACCCCTGACCCCAAGAACTTGGAAAAACTGCAGAGAGCACCTAGACCACAAACAAAAAAAGACGTGCGATCATTCGTGTCGTTATGTGGGTTTTACCAAAAATATATCAAAAATTTTAACTCTATATGTGCTCCTCTGACTGATCTGACTCGCAAAGGAAATCCAGATAAAATTGTTTGGACTGCGCAATGTGAATTGGCATTCCAAGAGTTAAAGGAAAAACTCACTAGCAAGCCTATTCTCAAATTGCCTGATTTGACACAGGACTTTGTGGTGAGAACAGATGCAAGTAATGTAGGCCTGGGGGCGGCTCTGTTGCAAAGGTCATCTTCACCCAATGGGGAACTGAACCCAGTCGCTTATGCAAGCCGCAAGTTGAATAAAGCGGAGCAAGGATATTCCACAAGCGAAAAAGAATGTTTAGCGTTAATATGGGCAATAAAAAAGTTCAAAATCTATCTGTATGGTAGGACTTTTGTGGTCCAGACGGATCATCAGCCCCTAGTGTTCTTATCTCAGGCCAAGCATGAAAATGCAAGATTGTTAAGATGGTCTTTATTGTTG
Source organism: Oreohelix idahoensis (assembly GCA_024509875.1). Lineage (NCBI taxonomy): Eukaryota > Metazoa > Mollusca > Gastropoda > Stylommatophora > Oreohelicidae > Oreohelix > Oreohelix idahoensis. The sequence goes on from JAMPIV010009120.1 coordinate 100,228, forward strand.
CAACCTTATCAGTTTAGTATTGAGTATATCCCGGGGTCATTGAATGTCGGTGCAGATTTCCTCAGTAGGCACCCCTGTGATCAAAATTAGAGTAGTTGGCAGGCGTGAGATTAATTTTATCTATGTGTATCACTGGTTTTGGAACTTGCAGTAGTGCTTGTTCTCAAGTGGGGAGATGTGTGATGAATTTACCGTGATACAACGTTAAAATAGCTCCAATTATAAAGATAACATGTAGGGATAAAATAATGCGTAAGATACTAGGATACATGCTCGCCTATGCCAGCGTTTCCTACCGCCATTGAAACTAACTAGTTAGACATGCAGACGAAACGGTACCCTTTTAGACGGGAGGGAAACGGAGATAAAATTCATTATGACGGTCTGAACATGTGTTTGAATCTAAAAAGGCAAAAAGACGCAATTTGTAGTAAAGAAAAAAATCATGCCACTAGTTAACACAATGTAAGGAAGTGGACAGAAAAGACCTTAGCTCTTGTTAGAAACAGTCGTATCTTGGACGTTTTACCGTACTTAGTTGTTTTGTTTGAATACAGCGGCAAATGCCGTGGAGAACGTTCAAAAACAAATTTCAAAAACTAACCTTGAGAAAAGTAGGTTTTTCTTTAATAATAAAGTTATGAAAATAAAACCTAGCTAGTTTGATAGCCCATCTTAAGCTGACAAATAATATACTTTTAATTATACAGACGGACAGATGACACAGAAGATATTGACGAAAGACCGTATTGTTCCTATCAGACTAGCTAGCGAACAAAGTTTTGTGCATATTTCACTAAAAGTCACATTTTTGCGTCCTTGAGACAGAAAAATGCAAAAATCAAACTGCAATGAACTAGCGGGGCAAAGTCGGGAGATAGAGGCTAAAAATAACTTAGTAGGCAGGTTTGTGCAGATTTTACATGTAAGTAGTCCAAAAAAACAAGTGAAATTGGGGAAAAGCCAAAATGTGACCGACGTACATTTGAAAAATTGAGATGTACTTTTGACTATATTTTCAAAATTTAAATTGAAAAGCTTAGTCTTCTGATCTGATTGGCCAACGCATTTTTATATTAGCGAGATAGAGACGCACATTTGTGCCATTCGATATAAGTCTGTCCTGTAACACAGTTCTTAACTGCTAGTGGTGTTTTCCAGGAAATAATACATAAAATTCAGTGGGACGCCATACTCTAGCCAGCAGCTCAGCTGAGTTTTGCTAGTATTAAGTAACTGTGTTCTCAATTCTGAATTGTGGTAAGGATAAAAGCAATTTTCTTGTTTATTTTAATATTTTGAGTGATTGATACTGCCATATCATGAAAAATGATTCCGACAAGTAAGTGCTTGCTCCAGGTCCCCAGCCGCAGCCCAGGGCCTAGAGACAAACAAATAATATATGGAAACCTAACTAAGACTATGGAAGGCGGATCTATTATTGAGATCAGTGGGAACATATCACCCATCTTATTGAATGAAAGAGGAAACTATTGAACATATCTCAGATGCAATGCAGTCTTGGGGAACTGGTACTATTTGAAAACAACTGGGTGAGCTGTGCTATGTTGGTCAGAGAGATCTGACCCAGTCTGTGTAGTGTTGTTGTGTGGTGTTGTGTATAAGAGTGGCGCAGTAGATAGAGTACTGACACATGGCACAAAATTTTGTTTCAGAAGTTTCTGTTTTGGCACTAAAGTTGTGCCAAATGCTTTTGTAAGAGTACACAAGCGGATGTCTGTGCTGCCTAACATTGGTGTCTGTGCAGCCTAACATTGTACTCCAGCTACGGAGAGGAGTGGGCCACAAGAATCCTGTACCAGATCGTCACAGGCGAGATAAGTGAAAACCTGGCCTGCTGGAGATTCACAACTATTCCACCATCAAATAAAGAAATAACTATTGAGAAATAAAACATTTACTTCATTCCATAAGTCAATGGACAATGATTTTGGTAGTCACAGATTGGGAGTGATGACGCCACCCCAACTAAACATCCAGTGCTAGTTCTCCCAAAGACATTATAGATATTAGTAATATTAACTATTCTTATAATATACCTATGTACCCAAATTACATTTGATTATGCCATATATATATGCATTTCATTGATAAATCCATATCATTTCATATGTTCTGACCAAAATAAAAATTGGTTCAGAACTAATAAATTTAAAAAGATTTTAAAACTTAAACTATAACAGCCAGAGTTAGTTCAGTGTATTGTAGAGTTTATTATTATTATTAGACTTATTGATTACATGTGTGTGTCTGTATATTATCTTAACTACACATTACATTTCAGTACCCTAGACATTTAACGTAGCTAACATTCATAATAGTCTAATACGTCTGTTTGAGGTCGTAAGTGGTAGCAGAAAGGCCTCCTGTAATTCACATAAACTTTTATCTCAGGAGCCTTCACAGCTGACCTCATACAGTACACTAGGTAACATAACAATCATACAATAACATCAAAAACCACTACAACGGACATCCAGAGTCTCAGGCTCGTATGACTGCCAGTGGTGAAAGCCGAAAGGAAGCCATTGGCATGAAAATGGATGCCCTGATCGCAAAACACGAAACCAGAATTGTATTTTGGAACGTCAGAACTATGAATGAGGCAGGAAAGCTGAGACAAATCACAGCAGAGATGAGGAACTACAAATTACATATCCTGGGAATAAGCGAGAGCAGATGGACAGGGACGGGGAGAATAAAAACAGCTGCAGGGGAAACGGTACTTTATTCTGGTAGAGAGGATGGTCAGCACAATGAAGGCATAGCCATTATCCTGAAGAAAGGAATGGAAAGGTCTTTACTGGAATGGAAACCCATCAACAACAGACTGATAAGAACAAGACTGAGAGGGAGATTCACCAACACCACAATTATACAATGCTATGCACCAACAAACGACAGGGATGAAGAGATCAAGGACGAATTCTATCAACAGGTACAAAAGGAAATGGAAACTGCACCCAGGTATGATCTTATTATAGTAATGGGAGACCTTAACATTCTTCGGACCGGAAAGAAAAAAAAATCGTTCTGAGCGGAACAATGACTTTTAAAGTAAAAAAAGCACATTTATTTTTTAATTTTGACTTCAAATCTATGTTTTATGTTAAGAATACATGGTAACAATTATATCTGTGCTAAAAAATATACAGCTTTCACTTATTTTGACTTTTAAATTACACGTGGAAAAACGTAAACACCGCATTTGTCCGTCCGCCATTTTTGATATTTTGTAAACAAGTCATCTTAACAAATCGTAAACAAAATGCAGCCTGATAGTGACTACAATGCATCTAGTGATGTAGATTCCTGTTCTGATGATTATTCAGTGGACTTGGAAACTTCTGATGAGTCGGATGGTGAAAATACAGCTCAGAACAACTCAAATCACCTGCTGTACATGCAAAGGTAATGTTACTTCATTACCAAAATTATAGCTGATTTTGACAAGCAGTAAAACAGTCGTTTTAGTGGGTAATTGTAATCAGAATAGCTGCTTTCTGTTTGTTTTTGAAAAAAAGAAACAAATTTTTCACCATTCAAACAGTTAACAAAGAACTCATGGCACCAGGAAATAAATATAAAGGGGGTCAGACATAACCTGTGAATCAGCTGATTTTTCTGACCTAGTTTGCCCTGTGTCTCTGCTTTTAAAAATTATTATTTATATCATATGACTTAATCATTGACAGTATTCCTTTGTACGGAGAATGTAATGTGTGTCAATTTTTCTGTGTACACTAAACTGTAACTTTGAATTCTATTGTTGATCTGTAAAAATTAATTTTAAATTGTTCTTCTTGCAGATGTTTTGGTTATGATGGACTTGATGAAGGCCCCCTTCCAAGCCTCCACCCTTTTTGCCTGAGAGGGTTCCAGGTCGGCAACTGTCAGAGGTGAGAATATTGTTAACATATATTAGAATGAAGTGCAAAAAGCTATACCAACCTGATCAAAATGTTTCTGTTGATGAAAGAATGGTTAGAAATAAAGGGCGTTATTCTTTTCGACAGTAAATTAGAGACAAGCCAACAAAATAGGGGATGACGTTATGAGTTCTTGCTGATGCTGTTAGTGGATATAATTATGACTTTGATGTTTATTTAGGTAGGAACACTGCAAATGGACCATTTGGTTAAGCTTATACTGTAGTTATGAATCTTATGAAATCTTGGTGAGACAAGGATATAGGGTTTGTTTTGATAACTTTTATACATCCATTCAATTACTTATGGAAGTTAGGGATTGGAGCTTGTGGCACATTTCTTAGAAACAGAAAGGGTTTTCCAGCTGCACTTTCTAATATAAAGGAATTTGAAAAAAAATAGTATCAGAGGTGCAATGAGGTGAGTTAGAGGAAGAATTACTAGCACTGCAGGGGAGAGATAACAAAACTACTCGTATAACACTGGTTTCAAGCATTCACAATGCAAATGGCCATAGGTTCGCTGAGTGAAGAACTAAGGTTAATGGGAATTTTCGATAACTTAATGTTAGACAGCCAAATCTTGTATGGGATTACAATATATACAAGAAAGGAGTGGACAAGAGTGACCAGCTGATTAACAAGTACAATGTTTTGAGAAAGACCAATAAATGTTGGAAAACTCTTTTTTTCACTTTCTGGATATTGCTAGGGTAAATGCTTACATTTTATTTCAAGACTGGCAGAAAAATCACCCAGATGTAGAAGAACTGAAAAGACCAGCTAGATATGGTCTGATAGATTTTACAGAAGAACTAATCAGGGAATTGGGGAACATAGGTTTGTATGGTGATGTACCACTCGCTTCAAAGCCACCAGTTTTTTCTCGGCACGCCATGGACCCCAGGTTTACAAAGACAAAAAGAAATTGTAAGCTTTGCTATCAGACTGTAAAGATTGAAAGAAACACAAAAGTTAAATGTAAAGTTTGTGATACTTTTTTATGTTTTCATGCCAGTAGGAATTGTCTGCCAGAATACCACAAGCCTTAGTAGGAAATATCTAAAGATGTGTTTAGTCTTTATTATGTCACCCTCATAACTGATATTACTTATGTGTTAGTGATCATACAGTGTTACACTAGAAATATGTCTACTGAAGTGATATTTCATTAATTTAGCTAATATGTTGCAGCTACTTATAATAACTGTAATGTATTGAGTGGAAGATTTTTTTTTGAATATTAAAAAAAAAAAAATCCTAGTGGCGTTATGTAACGTGTTTTCAGAAATTTTGCATGGAAGATTTTTTTTTTTTTTAAAAAAAAAAAAATTATTTAATTTGAAATTTGAATGTTGAATTGTTTTGGAAATGTAACATATGATTCAGAAATGGCCAGAGTACAATAAAATATGACTGTTGTTAATTGTTCTGATAATACTTTTTTGTCCTCTTTGTGAAATATCATGTTTATAATTTTTATGTATTTTTCCTGTTGACTTTCCTTCAATCTGTTAAAACTCACATCAATATAAATTACAAACAATTTGATGTATAACACTCTTCTTCTCTTCTTCTTCTTCTTTGATCCTTAGTCGCCGACCGTCAAAGCAGTCAGTGGCCATCACGCCTAGTGGCGTCTTGTAGGGCAACAACAAATTGATTCCACTTTGCTCGGTCGGTGGCCATCCTTCGTACAGTGCCCCAACTCTGGTTCATTCTTTGCATCTCAGCCTCCACAGTCCTCCGCCAGGTTGTTTTTGGTCGGCCTCTTTTTCGTTTTCCTTCAGGGGTCCAAAGCATAGCTGTTCTTGTGATGGCATCGGGGTCTCTTCTGAGGACATGACCAACCCAGTTCCAGCGTCTGCCAGCTATGATGGTGTGCATGTCCTCTTGCTTGCTACGAGTAAGCAGATCTTGGTTAGTGGTGGTATTCGCCCAAAAGATTCGGTGAATTTTTCTTAGGCATGTTGTGTGAAAAGAGGACAGTTTCGACATTTCCTTCTCTGTAACTCTCCAGCATTCCGCACCATAGAGAAGCACAGAAAGCACACAGCTCTGATATAATCTTAATTTTGTGCTTGTGCTGTATTGGGAGGACTTCCAGATGTTGTTTAGGCTAAAGAAGGCTGTTCTTGCCTTATTCATTCTGATGTTGATGTCTTTGCCTGCCCCGCCGTCTGGTGTTACTATGCTTCCTAGGTATGTGAAGGTATCTGTCTGTACCAATTGCTTATTCCTTACTGATATGGGCTCAGGGTTGCTCACATTGAGCGTCATGACCTCAGACTTCTTTAAATTGATATTCAAGCCCACCTGCTGGCTAAACTTATTAAGTCTATCCGTTTTTTCCTGGATGTGTTGATGTGAATGTGCTAGTAGTGCAATGTCATCTGCATATTCCAGATCTTCCAGTGTAGAAAATGTTGTCCATCTTATTCCTCTTGGACTGCCCTCTGTTGTCTGGCGCATCACCCAGTCTATGACTGTTAAAAATAGAGTGGTTGATAAGGGGCATCCCTGTCGTACTCCTGTCTTCACCTCAAAGGTTAGGTTGCTCTGCCCAACACTGCAAGTAAAGTTTGCATAGAGGCTTTTTATGATTGACACTATGCAGCTTGGAATTCCATAAGCCCTCAGTATTTTCCATAAACTGTCCCTATGTATGCTGTCAAAAGCCTTTTCAAAATCAACGAAATTAATGTAAAGCTGTCTTTGCCATTCTGAGCACTATAACACTCTTGGGTAGACTTGAAATTAAAATGTACCAAGGAACATTAGAAGTCAGATATGTAAGAGAAAATGATACAAAATATCAGGTCTGAAAAGAGTTAATGCGAAAGTTGGAACTCACAATAATTATAATGAAAGAGTAATGGGGAAATGCGGCAGTGGAACAGTAAATGAGAATGGGGACAAATTAATAAGCTTCTGCAGTATTAACAACCTGGTCATTGGAGGAACACTTTTTCCACACAAAGAAGTGCACAAGTTAACGTGGGAATCACCAAACGGATGGGATAGAAACCAGATAGATCACATAATGATCAATGGCAGATGGAGACATGCATTACAAGACGTGAAAGTCAGAAGAGGTGCAGATGTGGGAAGTGATCATCACCTAGTAGTAGCAAGACTGAAGGTGAAACTCAGAGCTGCTGGACCAGTTGCAGTCAAACAGAAAAGATATAACATCACAAAACTTAAGGACCCCCTTACCAGAAAAGCTTTCGTGGTCAACGTAAAGAGACGATATCAGATTACCAAAAGCCAGGAAAGAACAGAGACCGATGATGTCATCCAGAAATTCAACACCATCTCAACAATATACAAGGAAAGCAGCAAATCATGCTTGGGATTCCAGGAAAGAAAGAGCCAAGACTAGATAACACCAGAAATGCTAAACACCATAGCAAAGAGAAAGGAAATGAAAATAAAGAAAACAGAAGCTAAGTCTCCCAGGTTAAAGGCAATATATAGTGAACAATACAGTCAGCTGGACAAGGAAGTAAAACGTCAAACTTGTGCTAACAAAAGGACATTTCTAGATGACCTTGCAAGACAGGCAGAAGAGGCAGCACTGAGAAATGAACAAAGCACAGTTTATAAAATAACTAAAACTGTCAGTGGAAAACGAGGTGCAAACAACATAATGTTAGTAAGAGACAAGCACAGGGGCAGGAAACAAGATGGGCAGAGCACTTCAGAGAAACACTGAATAAGGAACCACCAGAGACTCAGCTGAATGTTCCTGAGGCTGAAAGTGACTTAGACGTAAATACAGACATTCCACAAAAAGAAGAAATCATCACAGCTATTAAAGGGTTAAAAAATGGAAAAGCGCCTGGTCATGACAATCTAAATGCTGAGTTATTTAAGGCAGACCCTGAACTAGCAGAAGAACTTTTAAAACCACTATTTGCACAAGTCTGGGACACAGACAACACCAACAGAGTGGAGTAAAGGAATAATTGTCAAATTGCCCAAGAAAGGCAACCTTGCAGACTGCAACAACTGGAAAGGAATTACTCTCCTCTCAGTTCCCAGCAAAATACTAGGCAGGATAATCATCCAGAGAATTTCAAAAGCAGTTGACCATAAACTGAGGAAAGAACAAGCGGGTTTTAGAAAGAACAGAAGATGTGCAGATCATATATTCACCCTCAGGAACATTATAGAGCAGTGCTGAGAATGGCAGAGACAGCATACATCAACTTTGTTGATTTATGGATCAGAGAAGAAGAAGATATTTTGAGAGCCTCCATGGATGCAAAGAATGCCTTACATCTCCCCCCATCCAGCTTGAAGTCAGATGTAAGAATCCTTTAAATCTATGCCAGGCCAGGGAAAGAAATTAGAGCTCATGACTCCAACTTGACAAGTTTCGGAATGACATAAAAGCCACAGGAAAAAGCTGAGATCTACAACGTAGATAATGCTAAGGATTCTTGAACTTGGCATTGACTGAAAAAGAGTGACAAGCTGTGCAGCACTAGTTAAACAGCTTCCTATATCTGAAAGTGTGGTATAAAATACTGATAGAAGTACGTAAATATTTGCAGTCTCTTGGACAATCTTGCGACAATGAAAAATCTGTAACTGCATGTTGTTTTTTAAATTGCTTTTTTGTGGAATGTTAAGAAAGGATAGGAATGCACATCCTGCTATAATACTAGAGGCATTCAAAGCTTTTTTTATAGTTCCAGTCTTGTCTCTTAATGAGACAAAAAAAACAGCATAAGTACTGCTCCCTCTGGCATGTCAAACAAGATGACTAACCCTGAGACTGTGCACGAGGCTCATCAGGTAAAACAAATTGCTACAGAAACAACTTCTGCGAGGGCATGTGAATGTTTTGTGCAGGCTTTCTGCAAGGGAGCTAACTACAGTGGTGGCTCCATGCTCCATAGGTAGCGAAAAGGAAAGTGAGGATAACATTAAAAAAGAAGTCATTTGGTGCAGATTTCCTTAAATGTATAAATCTAGAAGATAAATTTGTTCACAGACTTCTCCCAGATCCAGTGCTTGAGAAGGCAGCAATTTCTGCAGGCTACAACCCATCAAGGATTAGCCAACAATCAGCTATCAGTGTCTGGTCACCAGAAACTCAGTATGGATCAAGGTTAGAAATTGGTTATGGCAAGTCAGCCTGTATTCATTAGTGAGTCAGTGGTTAATGGGTTTTGAACAGTGAAGTCAAATCCAAACATTGAACCAGGGAAAAGCTAAACAGCTGGCTAAATCAGTTGAAAGGTTGCAGTGAGAGCTACATGCTGAACTAGGTGCAAAGATGATTAAATAATTTGCTAATCAGTAGTCTAAGTCAGTTTCTTTGTGACCTATAAGTAACAAATGCAGAAAATGAAGCCTTCAGATTTAAATATATATATACATATATTTTTTATTGAAGGTTGCTGCTGAATTTGACTGAAGTCAAGTTATTTTTCTAACCAAGGTTTAGCCTGATTGAATTCACTATTTGATGAAATTGCTATCATTGCACATATGAAATAGCTATCACAGCTTAAGTCAGAATGATCTTATTTAGTCAGTGTGCAGTGATTACTATTCATTTAACACATTAACTACTGAATTGAAAAGCACACTGTGGCCGAATTAAATTTTTTTCCCGTTTTCATCCTATAGGTGTTTGCACAAAGTAAGCTGTAGTTTTCGTAATTGTTTACAGATTTTTATGAATCACACGTCATTTTAAAGATAAATGAATGTACTATTACAATAAGCACCATTTGTAACTCTAATAGATGTGTTGCTATTTAACGGCCCTCCGATGACCGAGGACTTGCAATATTTTCACAATTATAACTGCTTGCGCCCCTTCTATATCAAAATCACTATTTCAATCAATGTGCACACCGTTTTCACTTTTGTCCTCGTCGCTAGATCTATCAGTCAATTGTTGAAACAAGTTTCTAGCCTATTCAGCCGTTAGATGAGGTGTACAAGCATTTTTTGTGGTCCTATCACTAGTTGCCACGGTAAACAGTTTTACACAATTTGGTAACTAACCCAAAACGTTGAAAAATATGAACATTATATCAATTTTCCAGTGTTCTACAACAACCATGCTGTGGGAATTTGTTTTCTGGTGGCAATTTAAATCTCAAACCAGATCAGAAAGTGTTTCAGTACATTTTTATTCGTTTTATTGCTAAAAATAGATCGACGCTCTGAGCGGCTCGCGGTCCAAATGATAGGATTTCAAAAGCCGGTCCTACCGGCTCGCTGTAGTTAATGTGTTAAACATTGTCTATAATAGGAGCATGTCATTTTACTCTATGATGGTTAGTAAAAGGGCTGCACATAAATGTGAACAGAACAGAGATGATTAAGAATAAAAAAGAGAAATAAAGATCTGTGCTCAGATAATTGAAAAATTACATAACTTGATGCATTTGGGACATACATCAACAAAGATGAAGGAAGAAATATAAATGTAGTTGTCAGCATTAACATAGCTAGATTTGCCTTTAAACTCTTCTGCTCAATATTGAAGTCAAGCTTTCTCCAAAGAAAAGAATATAAGACTTTTCAGTAAAAAGTGTACAAATCTTTCCTGTACATTGATTCAGAAATGTTACTGGCCACTAAGAATATCACATATTCACTTCAGACCTTCATAAACGGATGTAATATCATGTAGAACTGTCAAGAAGACCTAGTGAATCCATCCAGAGATTACAGATAAAGTAGAAATGGTTATGACATACTCTCAATAAACAACGAACAAGTTTAAAATGAGGAGCTGTACTAAATTCTTATTTTCCAAAACTAATGACAGGATTTCAGTTAAATGACAAATGCTTAACCTAAAGCTACAATGCATAATAAAGAGTTTGATGGTACTGTACCATTAATTGCCATGGAAAAAGCGGCCATATGGGATTTCAATGCCATATTTAAGTTCACAACAGCTTTTTTTAACTTTCTGAGTTTTTTTAAGCACAAAATTTAAATAGGAAGTTCATCATTACATTTGAAAACAATTTTAAAAAATAAATTTAAACTACAGAACCAGTCACTTAACTCCTTGAAAACATTTGTTGAATTTCCGTAATGTCTTACATACAGACTTCTGCACTTTCCTTGGTTCTCTTTAAACTCTGTCAACACAATCTCTTTGTAAAAAGCAGGTGTTGCAGGTCAAATCTGTATCTCCACACTGATGTGCATTAGGATTTGAATGCCTTTTGCCAGTTAAAAAAAAATTTTAAACACTTAACGGCCTAGCACATAAATCCAGGTGGTTTTTTTTTCCAAGTTTGTACATGTATTAATTTTTTTAAATATTTTTTTTAACAGAACAACCACCGTTGTATTAGTTGATGGTCGAGGAAATGTGGACTACATAGAACGCACGGTTGATCCAATGGACATCAGTAATCCAAAAGAAACAACAGTACATAAGAGTTTTAAATTGATTACTCAACCTAGTTCTTAACATATGCAGAAAATGAAGCTTTCAGATTTTACAAAAATATATATATATATATATATTTTTTTTTATTGAAGGCTGCTGCTGAATTTGACTGAAGTCCGGCTATTTTTCCATCCAAGGTCTAGCCTGTTTGACTTCACTATTTGATGATTGAGCTCTACGGGTTTCTTTTCCTTTCTCCCATGTCTTGATCCCTTGTGTGGTATTTTTTATAACCTGGTCATATTCATAATATTGCCGAAGCTTGTAAATAGTAAATAAGTAAACACATATAGGTAAATAGTAAATAAGTAAATACATATAGGTAAATAATTAAACACATAGGTAAACAGTAAATAAGTAAACACATATAGGTAAATAGTAAATAAGTAAACACATTAGTAAATAAGTAAACACATATAGGTAAATAGTAAATAAGTAAACACATATAGGTAAACAGTAAATAAGTAAACACAGATAGGTAAATAGTAAATAAGTAAACACATATAGGTAAATAGTAAATAAGTAAACACATTAGTAAATAAGTAAACACATATAGGTAAATAGTAAATAAGTAAACACATTAGTAAATAAGTAAACACATATAGGTAAACAGTAAATAAGTAAACACATATAGGTAAATAGTAAATAAGTAAACACATATAGGTAAATAGTAAATAAATAAACACAGTAAATAAGTAAACACATATAGGTAAACAGTAAATAAGTAAACACATATAGGTAAATAGTAAATAAGTAAACACATATAGGTAAATAGTAAATAAGTAAACACATTAGTAAATAAGTAAACACATATAGCACCTGTGTGTTACCGGGGCCCGAAAGGGGAGCAAAGAATAGTAACACTGCACCCTACCACGCATGTCGTAAAAAGCGACTAAGGAGGGTATGGGCATGGGGCTGTTTACCCCATCCCGTAAAAACTTTGCACAGTGGGCTGATCACCTGCTTGCCAACCAATCTGATTACGGAAACAATGATAGATTGTTTGGTCTGTTTTTGTTCCACAAAGACGCCACTAGGCGTGGTGGAAACAGTGATAGATTGATCAATTTGTTGTTGCCCTAAGACGCCACTAGGCGTACTGGCCACATACTGCTTTGCCGGTTGATGGCTAAGGATGGAAGAAGAAGAAGAAACACATATAGGTAAATAGTAAATAAGTAAACACATATAGGTACATAAGTAAACACATATTAGTAAATAAGTAAACACATATAGGTAAATAGTAAATAAGTAAACACATATAAGTAAACATAGGTAAATAGTAAATAAGTAAACACATATAGGTAAATAGTAAATAAGTAAACACATATAGGTAAATAGCTGACACGTAAGACAGAAAGGACGAGGACACTAGACAACAGAAAAATTAACAGAAGCAATAGGCTCACCATGGAAACAAACCAAGGACCATCCAAATGGCATCATTGCCTCACTGCGAGAGTGAATCATGAAGGGGCACACAGAGGTGCTGTATTTTGGGTATTTAATTGACTGTCAATGTGGAAAAGACCCAGCTAATGAAAAATAATGAAGAAGGAATCGCTGGATTGTTCACAGTTAACAGACTGTCGCAAGAGACGGTGTTTTAAATACCTGAGAACTGAGGCAGGGTGAGAGCAAAGACAGCATAATGACTGCAATTCTAGCCAGATCTGGAATACAATCTGGAAAGACAAAATTACAAATCTTGAGAGCTAAATCAGGTTAATGCAAACATTGATTATCTCATTGTTTTGTATGCTCTACAGGCAACGGAAATAAGATTCATCAGAAAGGTCCTTAGAAATTCTATGTGGATCATGTCACAGTGACAATGTGTGGAACATCATAAAAAGTCTGTGTTTGGTATGAAAGGATCTGTTACCAGGCATAACACAAAAGTCTGTGTTTGGTATGAAAGGATCTGTTACCAGGCATAACACAAAAGTCTGTGTTTGGTATGAAAGGATCTGATCATGTCACAGGCATAACACAAAAGTCTGTGTTTGGTATGAAAGGATCTGTTACCAGGCATAACACAAAAGTCTGTGTTTGGTATGAAAGGATCTGTTACCAGGCATAACACAAAAGTCTGTGTTTGGTATGAAAGGATCTGTTACCAGGCATAACACAAAAGTCTGTGTTTGGTATGAAAGGATCTGTTACCAGGCATAACACAAAAGTCTGTGTTTGGTATGAAAGGATCTGTTACCAGGCATAACACAAAAGTCTGTGTTTGGTATGAAAGGATCTGTTACCAGGCATAACACAAAAGTCTGTGTTTGGTATGAAAGGATCTGTTACCAGGCATAACACAAAAGTCTGTGTTTGGTATGAAAGGATCTGTTACCAGGCATAACACAAAAGTCTGTGTTTGGTATGAAAGGATCTGTTACCAGGCATAACACAAAAGTCTGTGTTTGGTATGAAAGGATCTGTTACCAGGCATAACACAAAAGTCTGTGTTTGGTATGAAAGGATTCTGTTACCAGGCATAAAAAGTCTGTGTTTGGTATGAAAGGATCTGTTACCAGGCATCAAAAATATGCCAAGCTTAAATGGGTTGTCCAGTACTGTACTTTAAAGGAAAGTCCCCTAGTGTGCCGATGGTCAATAAAATATGGGCCTAACACCATATTCCCAATATGCTACTATGGGCGTGTAACGAGATCCTTTACCTTTTTTTTTTAAGGTGAAACACATTTCCTCCAACAGTAAAAGTTTAAATTTAAGTTACAGGTTTCATCAGTACACACACACAGATTTGGCTCTTTGCTTTTATTGCATTATAGTATGAGTTGAAATAGAAAGAAAAAAAATTAACACACATTTGATTTGGCTGAATTCTTTGAGCTCCTTACAGAACACAGTGTCCAGCAACATTATTCTACTGTACTAATCTGTGCTTTTTTTCACCTCAGTCCAGAATAATTTTACATACTCATCTCTTCTTCTGTTGAACTTCTCTGTGTATTCCTTGGTTAAACTATTGTCCCATTTCTTTGTGGGCTGCACTCTAAAACCAGCCTTCCTAAGAGAATATCATGCCAGTTTCCACTTATTTTGCAAAGTTGTGCTTGAATTGCATGTTAGCTGGTTTTGTTCTACAGGTATTCTTCTTTGACATTTACTCACAGTTATCTGATTGTTTGATCTATCTGGCCATGTTTTTTAAGCATATATTTTAAAAGTGTTTGCAGTTTCTCTTACTGTATTGCTTGTTTCCCATATTCCTGACCAGTACAGCAACACTATCTTCATTTTGCTGTTGAATATCCTGAGTTTGTTTCCCTTACAAATGTGGCAGGAAAGCAAGATAAGAGTTAAGTCGTGACATGATATTTCCAGTCATAGTCAAAGCAAGATAACTTGTTTTAAATATAAATATAGAGTTACTTCTCTTAAGGTCAGTAAGGGTGAGTTCTCGTATGAGCAGTACTCAAGAATTGTAGATTTTTCTAGTAGCTTGGTCACGTATGTTTACCTAAAGTTTAGATTAAGTAATGATAAAAGACACGAGTTCTCGAGAGATCACTTCGCACGTAGTCTTCGGACTTCACATCATGTAGTAGGAGTGCGAGCAGGCACAAGTGAGTTTGTAGCCTGGTGTTTTGTATGCTGTGGTGTCTGAAGTATTGGACTATAACAACTCTAGTCACCAGATTATAGATCCAAGTATTTATTCAATGTGAGACAAGATTTTTCTGAAGAAAGTTATGCAGTGTAAATTTTGTGGACGTGCAAGTTATGTCAGTCAAAGAACGTACGATTTGCCATTTAAGCTAAATGAGATTTTTGCACCATGTGTGACGCTTCACGTTTTTGAAGTGACATTTCTTTATTGCTGAGAACATAGAAGAGATGAAGCATGGTCAAATATCTATACCCTAGCGGTCAGGCTAGTAACATAACCAAGCACAAATTACAATTTTCAGTCAGAATTCAAGATGAAGCAACTTACTGGGTGGAATGCAGATCTGAGAGATAAATTAAAAGAGCCAGAAAATGTTATGATCAGTGAGGAAGGTTCAAGGGATTGAACTAACATTTTGTTGATGAAGTCATGAAGCAAATGAGAAGAAGCTTGAACAACCGTGCTGAAGATAGTTTCATGTTTGAATATATTGCATCATTAACTGTATATACGTTCAACAAAATAAAACGTGAAAAATATAACAGGCATTTGCATTGCATCAATTAAGTGTTTTATGGAGCAATGTTGCTAACATGTTGATTGAATGAGAGAAGGTGGAACAAAACAAAGGACTAGCGATCGAACGATTGTTGCTTTGTGCTACTCATCAAGGTTAATGGCCACACAAAGAGTTCTATGAAATTTCTTGCACTTTTTTGAGTCTTCATGGGACACCCAGCCTTGATTTGTTAATGTCTGCTGTACTTAATTTTTTTTTATTCAATTCTTCCTACATAAGGAATGTTTCAGTCTCTCTCAAGGTGGTTCCGTTTTTCTGCTTATTATTTTTTACAATTTTGTTAATCTGCATTTATTTTCAGATCTGTTTATTTCTTTCAGCCTAAGTGTGTGTTACCCAACGGGCTGATCACCCGTTTGCCAGTCACTTCGATTACGGAAACAACAGCAAATGGATTGATTTGCCATTGCCCTAAAGACGCCAATAGGCGTGATGGGAAACAATGGCAAAGAAAACCTATCTGCTGTTGCCCTAAGACGCCACTAGGCGTAATGGCCACTGACTGCTTTGACGGACGGTGGCTAAGGATGGAAGAAGAAGAAGAAGTGTGTGTTAGTTTGCATATGCTGTTGCTTTTGGCCAAGAAAGTAGTTAAACAGGGAAGCAGTTTTGTTAAAATGATGAAAACTAAGGACAAATCTAGAAGCCTGTCATATTCATGAACTATAACTAAAAATCTTACTTACTTACTTAGTCGTTCCCCTTCTACCGTAAGGTGTAGAGGTTTGGAAGAGAGAGTGCCAGACTATCCTATCGGCTGTCTTCCTCCTGGCCTGGTTCCATTCTAGTCCTCGGTCCTTCAAAGATTGTCTAATGTTGTCCTCCCAGCAGACTCTGGGTCATCCTGGGGGTCTGGATCCCTGGCTCTTTGTTTCCCATGCTTGTTGTGGTAGCCGATCTTCTCCCATTCTGCAGACATGGCCAAACCATCTTAGTTGGGACTGTTCTACTTGGGTCTGCAGGGGGCGGGATTTTAGGCCTTGATGTATCGTCTGGTTGCGGACCATGTCTCTTCTTGTTACTTCAATCACCTTCCTCAGATACCTCATTTCTGAGGTTTGGATCTGGCTTTTGTGGGTTGTAGTCATTGCCCATGACTCGCATCCATATGTCAAGACTGGGACATAGGTGGAGCGGTATACAGCCATCTTCGTTTTCTTACCAACCTCTCTCTTGCTGAGGAATCCTCGATTTATGGCCTGAAAAAGTCTCCCAGCTGCTGCTTTTCGAGCGGCCAACTCTTCTTTGATGCCTCCCTTTCGGTCTATAATAGCTCCGAGGTACCGGTATTTAAAGTGATCGACCTGCTCCAGGACCTGTTCTCCCAGCTTAATCTGATGTCTTCTTTCTTCTCGTGATATCACCATGGATTTAGTTTTAGAGCTGCTTATGACCATCCCTCTCTTCTCCAGCTCTTCCTTCCAGACTTGCATGTTGGATTGGAGATGTGCCTCTGATTTTTTACAATTTTTTTAATCTGCATTTATTTTCAGATCTGTTTATTTCTTTCAGCCTTAGTGTGTGTTAGTTTGCATATGTTGTTGCTTTTGACCAAGAAAGTAATTAAACAGGGAAGCAGTTTTGTTAAAATGATGAAAACTAAGGACAAATCTAGAAGCCTGTCATATTCATGAACTATAACTAAAAATCTAATGATAGAAACTATTGAAGTTTATAAACTATGGTTAAAATCTAAATATGGAATTCATTCAGATTCATAAACTGAGATAAAAAATTCTAAATGGTGAAGTCATTCAGATTCATGAATTGAGGTTAAAAATCTAAATATAGAAACTTTCCAGATTTATAAAGTGTGGTCAGTGTATCTGAGTGATGAGCGTGTATTTTAAAGTATTTAGAAGTGTAAAGTGTTTTTGCCAAGAAGTAAATGGCACAGAATGTGCCATTTTATTTTCAGATATAACATTTTTATATATTGTACAAATGCTAACTGTAAAAGTATGTAAACTAACATACGTTTCAATCAGTGTGACTTTGATTAAGAATATCATGCCATATGGTGTTTTATGCTGTTAAATGTGTGACAAGTAATCAGTGTTTTCTACCTGATCTTTGAATAAAGTTTTTAATGTATTTTTATGATGATGTGAATATTATTGTTCTCTTGTTAACATTAAATGAAATGACCCTTCATATTTCACTTTTCATCTTCCTGTAGAATTGTAATTATGTTATAGAAGTATAAAATGTAAAGACTTCCATATAATGGCATACTGTGCATGGTTACCCAGGTCTCTAAGGAGAGAAAGTAAGAATAGAACCACTGCCTCTTCAGGCATGCCATCTGATCTGATCACCTGCAATCTTCACGGTGAAGGTTGGCTGCAGGGGATCTCCAACATTCTGTCTCTTTGTCTTGATGGTACACTCTGATCCTTATCTTGGTGTTACTTTCCCATTTATAGCACTGTCTTTCTTTTGCACATTTGCCTTACAGTTTTCTGTCAGTTATGATTGTTAGCAAGGTGTTATGTCTTTTTATACGACTAATAAAATATTTTAGCTGCCAATTTTTAATCTCCTTCATTAATTCTTATTTCATTCCTAGCTTTTCTAGGACCTCTTTATTTGTATCCTTCTCCTCCCATAAGACATGCCCCACTCTTCTGTAAATCCACATCTCAAAAGCCTCAGTTCTTTCTTCTAACTGCTTGTTCATTGTGCATGTTACTAATCCATACAGTAATGAAGAGTGTTTGTATCATCAGACAGATCACTCTGGAAATTTCCCTGTAAATAGTCAGCTTTAGGATTTCTCGTATGTATTATTTCTACATCTAGGTTCACAAATAGGAGAATCACCTAATTATTCGAGGACAAACAAAAATCAACCAATCAGAAGTGCAGAAAAAGAGCCAGTAAAACGCAGAGCAGCAAAAGTGAGAAATTCATCAGAACGATAAAAGGAGATTCAGCTTGAGACAGATTAAACCAATCAGATTGATGCAAGGGAGATCCAATCAAACTCAGACAATCAAATTCATATGGATTGAGGAACTGTATACAAGCCCGCTCAGATTCAATTCTGGACTCTCAAAATTTCACATCATAATCTCATAGCTGAGAAGACATCTATTGACTGACCCACGCTTGTAGAAGCCACATAACCACAGCCTATAGCTGAGAAAAGCCCAGTTGATCTGCTTTGTGAGCAGACCTGCATAAGCGATTAGCTCAGATCTATAATATTGTGTCTCAAGGGTACGTTAAACTTGTACTGATCGTAAGGTTACAAAATATTTTGGTGTCATTGTTGAAGTCTATTTTATAGAGATGTTGAAAGGTTGTTCAGTGTAAATGCCCCGATGTAACGTACTGTTTGATGTGTTATGAATGTTAGTACTTCGAGCGTGTCATGTTGTCCTGGACAGTACCAAGTTGAAGCGAGAATTTAGGTCACTAGCGTGAGGCGCCGCCAGGGTATAGTAGACACATACATCATGTCAGTATTCATGTAGATTTAGACATGTAGTACTTGTATTACAATGTGGTTGATCGTGTAAGTGTGTAGATAACAGTGCTGATAACACGAAGGCCGTATAGGCTCTTGGACGTCTTCACATTAACTCACACAACCACAAGTAGAAGTCAGTGAAGTAGGGAATGCTGCTGATGTTTACAATATTTATTCATGACGTACGATAATACGATGATGATGATGGATGAAACAGTCAATAGTATAAGATCAAGTACATAATGTGTGTAGTTACAAAGGTCAGCTTCAGGCATCACAGATCCCAGACATGTAACAATGTCTTGACCAATGTTTACGGTTTATGCAATAACTCTAATCCCTGACTGAGCCCCGTCAGGTAAGCCCTAGCAAATATCTTGCTTAGTACGGGCAATATCAGTTATTTAAATAAAGTCAATGCCATTGTCCTACAATTAGCAAAAGACTTCAGACTGGCCTCACATGCCAGATATTTCATTCTGTGAAGAAAATTGGCCGTAAACACGGACCAATATGATGACAACGAAATCAGGCCGCAGGTCGCGATAATCAGGTCACTCTCAGTTTATACAAACTTCTGAGATTAAATATATTTTCTGCCAAACCATATTCCGCCTGCATTGCGGATCCATAAAGATGATTCCTAGGCTTATGTATGTAATGGGTCAATTTAGACCTAGTCCTTCAAATATGAAGCCATACTGGGGTACAGTACAATACCTCCTTGTGAGCTTCGCTCACTATGTCGCCATCAGCGATAAATGTACCTTTAAGATCTAAACGAGATGAAAAGATCGAATAATGTTTCAGTTACCTTCTCAAAGAATCCTTACACTCTAAGGTAACACAACACAGCCAATACTGGCATAAAGAAACACTCAGGGACGGAAGAATGACAAACATGTTACACAGGGGTCGTCGTGTTTATAGTAGTGTTACAAATCCAGTGTTACCAAAGGGTTCTTCAGTGATTACCATTACTTTCATTTTTATCCCTTGTCTTTCTCAGTCAGTTATGGTATCGTGCTATTGATGGTATATTACGCGAAGGTGGGATAGAATATTTGTCAACATCATTATATATTCAACTTCCAACGTTCAGAGACTTGATAAGTCATTCCTTGAGTCCATATAAATTTAATATATCAATTCCATACACGAACAGTTCACACATGGTCATCATGAAGAGTTATACATAATAATTGCAGTTCATACTTCATCTATGATTCCTTTACAAATCAGTCCTTGTCTCATACATCTGTATTACTGTAGACAGAACGACATAACTGTATGCACGCGTGGTTGGTAAATTCAACGACCGACAGTGAGATTATGCGTCTGGCACTAGTATCACTAAAAAAAGGACTGTTAATTCATCCCGACAAGGTTTAGTCAATTACTAACCTGTAACTTCATCTTTCTTCATCACAACAGTGGACTGACCCATGTCCATGAGAAAATACAATATAACCGTGTGGCTTTCTATGCCCGACACTATAAGAATATAAAGACACGTCTTCTCCGTTTGACGGTCATTTGAAAAAGGGTCCCGTTACTTGGTCACCGTGCGTGACTACCAACGCTGAAACGTCACAGCGTTCACTAGGCTAATAATACTTTTTACATTACATTAAACGTTGTAACCCCTAAAATCGCATGCTGCTAACCTCTAGCAGACAATGCCAATTAATATACCGTAACAATTCCCTGTCCACCGGGGGGAAAAAAAAATCTATTAGATAGATTTTTTTTTTTTTTTCAAAAACCTATCTGAACGAATATCAGAAAATTTAACAATATCAAAAAATTTAACAAAAATGCGGCATATGGCCTACGACGTTCTGTCTAGAACCAATGTCGTGGTCATGTCGACTAACTAACAGTCATCTAATATATTAATGATCATATTATACCTAAATGTTATACATAAATTTTATATAAACTAAAAGAGAATGGCTAATGTTGATATCTAATTAAATAATTAATTAACTTAAAATATGTCGCAATGAAATGTCACGTCAGACTAATCTAAAGAGTTAAAATTAAACTAATTAATTATATTGAGTGTGTAATAAGAATAAAGTTGTTGAAAATCTAATGTAAGAAAAATGAAAGGATATGTTAAAGAGAGAAATAAATAAATAAAGAATAAAGTAGAGAAAAAAGTAATGTATAAATTTAACTTAGTTATGTTTGTTGGACATTAATTAAGTTTAGTATTAAGTTGTTAATACCTATCTAAATTAACCAATTTAAACAATAATGTAGTATGTAATGTATCAATCTAATTATTAACTATATAATATAATAGTTACATACAATAACATTATCTAAAAATCATGTGAGATTTTATTTTTTTCTTTCTTTCATTTTTTTTCTTCAAATTTCGTTTCATTTTTTTTTTCATATTTATCTCACTTTCATTTTAATTTCCATTATTTAAAGGACTTAATTAAAATTAATTAAAGTTGGATAAGATGATCCATACGTATGCTTGATCCTTGTGAATTCCAATTAACAAACAAATGTTTAAGTGTTTCAGTTCATAAGTATCGGCGTTATTATCAATAGTTCATGTCGCATACTGAGTTACTTTGATAGTGTTTTCTATTATGTTCACTTGATGCACGGAAATGTGTCCAATAGTTTTATCAGTAAAGGATATCAAGCAAAGTTCTGGCGTAAATACGAAAATAGAGTCAGTTGATTCCATTCATTTCGTATATAAAGTCTTTAGTACGCAGATACTTGTATTGTAGGCAATAGTTTATGTCTATATAGAACAGCCATTATAGTGCTATTTATTTTGAGTAAGTATCTACGACGTTAATATAGTTCAGGACTCGACGTCAGTAGGGTTTCGAGATAGAGTATCTGCCAGGACGTTATCTGCTCCTGTGATGTACTCGATTGAGAAGTCAAAAGGTTGCAGGAGAATAGCGAATCTGGTGAGCTTTGGACTTTTATGATTCGCCCGTCGTAGTGATGCCACGGCCTTCTGGTCTGTTTGTACTACGAACGGGGCTCCCAGCAGGAATTTCTCAAATTTCGTTATTGCCCATATGTCTGTACAAGTTATTTGGTTGAATCGTAAGCAAAGGTTTATCTCCATGTCAAGAATTTTGCGATAGGATTCAGTCTCCTGTGACACGTAATTTTGGTTGAAGTATTAGAAAAGTGTCAGTGTTGATTACTCGATATCCAAAGGATTTCTGGATAGTGCGTCTGCGACGATATTGTCTATTCCAGAAATGTATTCAATCGTAAATTTGAACGGTTGAATGAGAATGGCGTATTTTGACAGTTTCAGGCTCATGTGATTTCTGGTGGCTTAAGTTTGCGTGAGACGTACAGTGTTTGATGAAGGACGTCGTCATGATATTGGAGCAAACATGCGCCAATTCCGTACATACTCGCATCTGTGCGGAGAATAAACTTTTTGGAAGCATCAGGTAGTCTCAAAATTGGTGGGTTTGAAAATATATCAATAATTCACCGAAATATTCTATTAAACTTACCAGTCCATGTCACCTTCACTGGCATGTCTTATTTTAAACAAGATGACAACTGAACTTATGCTGCATTGGGCTGAGCATAGTTAAAACATTTAACCACTTTACTGTCTCTTGTAGGCATGGTAAAAACAAATAAGACAGAAAACGTGTACAAATTTAAAGATGTTAAGAATAAAAAATGTTTTTTTTTCGAGAAGAAAAAATCAATAAATCAATCTATATTAGGATAGATGATTAAGAAAGATAAGAAATGATGACTGACTATGCTGAGTCATCAAGAATATAAAACACAAGTGTGAAAGTAAACCATTATCTGCGTAACGCAGAATCAGGTACTAATTGTAAGTTTAGATAACGGTGATGAAAATAAACACCATTATCACGCTCGATTACCCAACAAGCGTCTCGATTGTTACGAAATGTAACCATTGCCTGTCTATTCTGCCCATTGCATGATGGCAGAAGACGAACAAACTTAACGTTTGCTGTATATTCAAAAAAATTTATAAGTGCCTGCCAGGTAGTATCCTGCGGCAGATTTCGCACTAACACTGTGCGAGAATACGCACTTTTCCCAATATATGTAGTATCATTGTCACGAAATAGTGGACAATGATGATATGTATTCTTTGTCAAAGAATTAACCTTCCCCCTCAACACCGACATTGTCTTTCTGTTGGATGTCGTATCATCCTGACTGGACTGAGGATGATACCTATCATCACCAAAGGTATTAAATTTACTACATGTCGTAGACATGTCTTTGCTGGGCAAAGTCAAAACTTTGCTGTCAGACTTATTTGTCTTAAACTTCCTATCTAAGTTCTTCATAAACCTAACATTATTTTTCACCTTATTATAGTTCTTCGTAATGTTTTTGTCAATGTTGACAACGTCAACAGTTTTATTAGGATCAGTTATATCCTTAGTATGTTGTCCAATAGATCTATCATCTTCATCAATTTCCAGGATAGTACTCAGAGTGAAGTTGGAAACTGCTGTGCCACATGTATTCATGTTGTTGGCACGAAGTGTAGCCATAGCAACAACAGCGTTAGCGTTGCTAAAAGAATGCAAATTTTTTTCTCCCAATCATTAATTTCTTTAGGAGTGCAATCTTTACTCCCATGTATGCGTCCTAATGTAAGATCAGCTGATGGATTCTGTAGCATGCACACCTTGACATTACCTGAAAAAAATGGTGTATTAACATGTACTATGGCAGTGGGGTAGTACTCAATAGTACCCCCGAAGGTCATGCAACGGACATAGTCCCCTGTTGCACAGCTAGGATGTACCAGAGACTGCCGAACTCCAATGGTTGTTGATCCAGAGTCTTTTAAAACTGAGACCACGGATCCATGAACTAATCCTCTATTGAACATCAGGGTGCCCTTGCCATCGTTCGCTGAAAGACCAACTGCTGTATGAAGGTGTCCACAATTCAGCACCGTTTCCTTGGCCTTCTGAAAAATAGTATTACAATCTTGGCAACTATTTGCCACATTAAAGTTAACAGCACAACATGCAGAAGAAGATTGTGACTGATTATTATTATCAGAAACACTAGGGGTCGTACCATCCGTGAGTGCCGCCCCTGTATTGTGATAAAAATGTGATGGTCTTCGTGACTGAGATCGATGACGAGAATAATCATTTGAATTATCCCGTTGTCCTCTATTGTAACTGTTATCTCGATGTCTCGAGTTATAATTATCGCTGTTGTTCCAATTGTTACCGTTATTATCATTATATGAACGATTATAACTTGAGTTACGTGGATTACTGTTATATCTGGACTGAGGTGAATAATTTCTGTTTTGTGGTCTTCCTCTATTAAAGTTATTGTTAAAGCTATTACGTCCCTTATGAAAATTAATGTCATAGTTTCCCTTGAACCTACCTCTGTCCACACTGTGTGTTCTATGTTTGTTATTACTATGATATGCCATATTGGAGGCTACAGGAAGTGGTTCTCTTATTAACGAGCCAGAAATGTTAGCATTCGGATGAGCGGTGCAGTAATTTAAAGAAATTTTTTCTAACTCATCAATAGTTTCTGGTTTCCGTTCTTGCAGATAAGCAAAGAACGGTGGGCTGACAGAAGATAACACTTTATCCCTCAATAACAAATCGACTAACTTGTCGTAAGATTTGTTGACACCTGCTAGTTCAACCCATCTGTTAAAAGTATTGCGTATGTTAGCAATAAAACCTGTGAAATCTTTATTATTATCTGGCAACAAACTTTTGAAACGTAATCTACATGCCTCTTCGTTCAAATGGAACCGACGTAATAACAAAGTCTTAATGGCCTCATAATCTGTGGCTAATGTCGGATCAATATTTTGTGCTGCACTTGCAGGTTCTCCATCCAGAAATTCCTTGAGTTTAAGTGCCCATGCTGTTTTGTCAAGGTTATTGACCTTACATATATCCTCAAAGCGTGCCAGCCATGATGATAGGTCGTCCACGTGTAATTTGAACGGTGGTAGCTTAAAGTAATAATTGCCCTTAAGTCGGTTGGAAGAAGATCCCGATTGAGCATTATCATTTTGGCTTGCTGCAGCACCCTGCGAATTAAGTTTTGCTGTTTCCAATTTAAGCCGTTGCAATTCCATTTCTTGCTGCAGTATGATTTCCTGTCGTTTCAATTTATTCTCTTCTTCAATCCGTAGGATTTCATCTCTTGCCACCTTTCTTTCTTCCTCTTCCTTAGCAATAGCTTTCTTTTCAGCCTCTTTTCTTTCAAGTTCTTCCATCTCTGCCTTAGCAATAGCTTTTTTTTCAGCCTCTTTTCTTTCAAGTTCTTCCATCTCTGCCTTAGCAATAGCTTTCTTTTCAGCCTCTTTTCTTTCGAGTTCTTCCATATCTGCCTTATATTTTGCAAGTTGTTGTTCTGCAAATTCCAGGAGTGCATCTCCCTTTTTGTTACAATCTTTTCCAATTTTAATGAAATGATCCAAGGTAAGCATTCTTGAAGTTGATTTATTTAAGTATTCAATTACTTATGTTTAGTAATCACCAATAGAATCTATGTCGATAATTCTAATTACTCAAAGAATGAATAATCAATATAAGAAATTGCAATATTCCTGTACTGTTATTTATAAGTTCCACAAATCTATAATATTTTGTAAAAATATTATATCTATCAACTAATATCTATCATAAATAGTTATGATAGTTATATAAGGTGCTGAAATTATATCATGCACTTAATATTAGTATTCAATAATTATTGGTATTAACCTAAACAGTTAGGTTATTTAGTCTTAATAGTTATTAAGTTTACACTTTAGTAATGAGAAAATGTACTAATCAACATTTAATATGTATTAATATGTTATAAAGTTATAATAATTAATCATGGTATATTATGCCATAGTCATGAGCTATAAAGTGCATTGCCCATTTCTTGGACCACTACTGCAAATATGTGCAAAGTCCCTAATTCCTCCTTAAAACGCATAAAAATTTAATCATATTCATCTACACTATTATTAATGAATAAATTATAGCATTAATATTAAATTATAAAAGGATGAAATGAAGACAAACAATACAATGTGTTAACCAAGGATTACAGAACAGTATTACCATACGACAAAACACTTTCACAATAAAAAATGCATTTATAACTAAGTGGTATAAAACGGAAGTGAGAGATTAAGAATGAACTGAATAGAAAACTAACCTGCGTACACAAAAATTAGTGACGTATACATGGACTCATTGACGATTGTACAAAAAATATAAACTGAATGATAGTAAGGTCAGAAAAAACACGATAGGTTACAAACATTGTTACAAAACTGAATAAAAATTAGAACTAAATACACTAGAATACCCCAATTATAACTAGACTGGACATCTAACATGCAAGGTCAATTAATTGCAATTACGAACGAACGAAAATCATCGGAAGGTCGTCGATGGGTTCTTCGTTAAAAGCAATTAACTAACGGCCTTAAGGAACATTCAGAATGAATATCGGCATCCTCAGAGCCATGTTATTCATTCCAAACCGCCGCCCATCCATACCCACAAATAAGGGACAACATCAACGGAAAAAACAGATATGACATAGATATATAATAAATAGCAAGGACATGCCTGCACAGCGAAATGGACTTTGTATTGTGTTTTATGACGGACAATCGTCCTAAGTCTAAACTTATCTTTAAAAGGCTCCGGCGATGTCAAGTTCATCAACGGCCTAGATCAATGCCTAGTACTGTTTGCTCTTGATTGATCAATAACCGTATTCAATCGTTTGGTCTTCTTGATAAGGTAAATCTTCATCAACTTGGAAGGCGTTGACGGTTGTACTTTCAGAGCGTGGCATCTACGCATGATGTTGTGACGTCAGATTTAACCTTCGTAGTCATGTGTTGAACGTCGTTTTTATTCATCATGTGACTTTCTTGCAATGGTAAACAGTCTGTAAAAGCATGTAAACAAGAAAAAAATTTTCCTTTTTTTCTTTTCGTTCAGCGATGGCCAACTAATTCTTTCTTTCGTTCCCCACACTGGCCACCAGTGTTACACGGGGGTCGTCGTGTTTATAGTAGTGTTACAAATCCAGTGTTACCAAAGGGTTCTTCAGTGATTACCATTACTTTCATTTTTATCCCTTGTCTTTCTCAGTCAGTTATGGTATCGTGCTATTGATGGTAAATTACGCGAAGGTGGGATAGAATATTTGTCAACATCATTATATATTCAACTTCCAACGTTCAGAGACTTGATAAGTCATTCCTTGAGTCCATATAAATTTAATATATCAATTCCATACACGAACAGTTCACACATGGTCATCATGAAGAGTTATACATAATAATTGCAGTTCATACTTCATCTATGATTCCTTTACAAATCAGTCCTTGTCTCATACATCTGTATTACTGTAGACAGAACGACATAACTGTATGCACGCGTGGTTGGTAAATTCAACGACCGACAGTGAGATTATGCGTCTGGCACTAGTATCACTAAAAAAGGACTGTTAATTCATCCCGACAAGGTTTAGTCAATTACTAACCTGTAACTTCATCTTTCTTCATCACAACAGTGGACTGACCCATGTCCATGAGAAAATACAATATAACCTTGTGGCTTTCTATGCCCGACACTATAAGAATATAAAGACACGTCTTCTCCGTTTGACGGTCATTTGAAAAAGGGTCCCGTTACTTGGTCACCGTGCGTGACTACCAACGCTGAAACGTCACAGCGTTCACTAGGCTAATAATACTTTTTACATTACATTAAACGTTGTAACCCCTAAAATCGCATGCTGCTAACCTCTAGCAGACAATGCCAATTAATATACCGTAACAATTCAGTCATTCCCAGAATTTCCAATCCCTATCAAAAACTTGGCAGAGAGGAATCTACGGATCGGCACATCCGTTCTAAGCCTCAGGTACACACTCTCTGAATCAGTCTCCCGGCTTTTGCCGCCAAGACCCGCGCATGCCCAAAGAGCATGGACTAGATCAAGGCAAACCCAGACCAGGCGTTTCCGCCTAAGCGGGTGATGAAGATACTCCGTAAATGATCCTATCAATAGCCTTAAGACATGTCAACTATAAGACATTGCCTGAGACAGGACAACATATGACAGGAGAAGATAATCACCAGTCAAACCTGTCACAGAAAGACAATCAACATTTATCTCTCTTTGATCACGTTAAACCAAACATAAATTAGGTTGGCGTTTTTCCCACCGTCAAAAACGACGGCAACATTACCACACCTCCTGGGGAAAAAAAATGGCAAATTTTTTTGGGGGGAAATACATCTATGAGCCAGGTGCATTAAGCTCATAACACATGAGTAATGCGCCGATGAAAGGATCATCAAAAAAATATAACATCATAATGTCAGATCCAATCGACGCACAGTAGAGCGTCTGGTGAGAAGAAAAAATCTCACTAGATAGGAGAAACTATTTTCTCAAAGTAAATATATCCGGGGAGGTGTTACCAACCAACTCAAAAGTGCAGGTAATGTTACAACAAAAATTCATATCAATATGTGTATAAATGGAGAATGACAATTTCCATTAAGAGATTACACCAACATCGAAATCTCATGACGTATAATGCGTATATAACCATAAATTCAAATGGTCAATCATTAACAACATTGCAAATTCTTTTTACAAACATATAATTATATATGTGTATAGAACTAATATCTGATGACGTCAGAAGAACAAGACGATGCTCTATTCCGGCGATGTCTTGTAAGCAAGATCCTCAAGGAACATCAGGACGTCTATAGAAGTCATCGTAGTTCTACAGCGTTCCAAGATATCACACCGGTTTGCTGAGAACAATACAAATAGTACACTTCTTAAAATGTTATAATGTATCATAGTCACTTAATATATATCTAAACTATAAATGTGGCCGCATTAATTTTTTTTTTGGACCTTTATTTCATATGAAACAAAGCCTTCCTCTGTTTTACCGAAGACGGTAACAGAGAAAGCAAGTAATCAATACAACCATGAGTTTAAACAAAGTGACAACAAGTGTTATAGATTGTCGTGGAATATTCTAATCCACATATATAAATTATCAAGTAAATAAAAAGCCTAATAAATACATATAATAAATAAAGGAAGAAGAATGGTAAAGAACAGTGCTGTCACAATGACAGTACTCGAAATCCCCCTTCTTTTCTACTTCGTCGGCAAATTGTAACGTTTCACGTTGATATTAAAGGCCTTCTGCAACATACACGCGTTTCCCAAACACACAATAAAATGTGCTGCCTTTCTAAGAAAAACCTTGAAATATGCAAGTTGACCTAAATTTTAAATTCCATTCATGTCTTTTTCTACACTATGTTACCAAAAACAAAAGACAGATGGACTAAAGGATAGCGAGAAGGGAGAGGCAGAAAGCCGAACACTAAACACGCGTCGCGCGATACACAAATGCTGCCATCACGCGTGTAAGACTACATGCACTAATTTTTTTTCAGACGGACAGTGATAAATTCACTACCCTTCCCAGAGTTAGGTTTTAAAATCTGAAAAACGCTTATTGGGGAAACCTGACATTCTACTGTTTTATGTCCGAAATCCTGACATTAGTCTGACAGTACAGCAGGACAGGTGGCGGTTCTCACATAAAAAATAAAAAAAAAACAACTACACGACTATCCTAGAAATTGCATATTTTGAACGCAGCCACTTAGCTCTTTTAAATTTGGATATTTGGGTTCCTTAGGGTTTGCTGACAAAGAATATGTACAACGTTATGCAAATAGTCTAGGAATTAACAAGTTATAGCCAAAATAAAATGATAGTGCTGTCAGACAACACCCAAAATCAGAATCGCTCAGTGGTAGATTTTTTTTCACCACCATTGTACGGGAAATGGGCCACAAGTTACATTTGAACTGATTGGCTGGAATGATATGTAAGGCTAAACACGATTAGTCGGGCTATAAATGCTATCCTGGTTGTTAGGGGAGACGTAGGAAGTTAAAATTTTTTCAAACCCTTGTCGAAACGTGGCTCGATTGGCCAGACTCGCTGATATACTCACTTAGAAGCGTTAGTTCGAGACCACTAGTGCAAATAAGCTTGATAAAGCAACAGTGCGTTGAAGCCAGCTCATATTTTTGCTAAATAAAAGCCTGGAACATAAGCAGATGGGAATTTGTGCCAGTAATTGTGCCAGAATTCATTGCTAATCAACGTATCTGTGTTTGTTTCCATGAATTGTGGTAAGCTTGAAACATTCAGTATCTTTTAATGAAAATTGAATGTGAATTGTTAATTTATGCCTGTATATATGTGTAGTTCAGTAGCAAACATGATGTAAAGCCTATAATGCTCCCGCCTGAACAGAAGGTGTCGGAGGAAAGTAAAACTGCATGGAATGGCCAAACAATACACTGACACCTAGATTATTGATTAGACAGAAATAATGCTGGAAGTGCAGAGGCGTAGTAACCATTAAGGAGGTTAATGCTGGTATAAAGTATTTCAGATGAAGCTGACAGTTGGCCTAACGCTCTGAACTCAATGTTTGTGATGTATTGTGCTCTGTGTAGAACTAGAGTATCAATTAGTTATGAAGTAGAAGGTACATCCTTCTTGTTTTCAGGGACCGTGGTCTTGATGGTATTGAGCAGCACCTGGTCAGAGCTTTGCTGAATCCAGAGTCGGACAGCATACTCCTTGGTCCATTTAGCTATCAGTGAGGTGTCTCCAGAGCCGAGGGGAGAGTCGAGCAGAGGAGTCTGTTCCTGCCGCCATCACGCCAGATAAGCTGATGTGGCCAGCTGAGCTCAAAATTATGTACCCCCAGCTTAAAATGACCTTGTAAAAATAACATTAAGAGGGGAATTAAATTGTGTTAATATCAGGAACTGAGAACATCTCCAATAATAGTTCCCCTAAAGACAAACTATTGAAGTCATGATGACAAATACCAACAGAGCTTGAACAAAACAAAACCAGTATTACCTCATATTACTACTACACAACTGACACACATAGGATACTTTAATAATATATGTCACTACTATATTCATATTGATAAATTCTGTACATATAACTTGTAATTTAAATTGATTGTGATTCCTGGTTCCCTTTGTAGTTGAATCAGGACACATATTCATTCATGCCAGCAATGAATACATATTGTTATTTGAAAAGTTATCAGTGACTCCTTTAAGATATCCTTTAGAGTGTTATATGTATGTGAGTGTCACAGTGTTGTCAAGTGTGGTGGAATAAATTAAATTGTTTATCTGTCTGTTGTTGTTATGACTTACACTCCATCATACACATACCCTAGACATACAACGTAGTCATCACACTATTCCAGAATAATTCTGACTGAGATATATATATATGTGGCAGCAAGTAAGGTTATCTATAATACACTACTCTTATTAGATATAGATACCTTCACAGCTGATCTCAGTCAGTACACTAAGTCCCCTATAAATATTTATAACATCCCACTTCACCACATATATTGGGGTCTCGCTCTTGGGATTTTGAATCTTTCCCTATTAAAAATATTGGGGGTAATTCACTTCAGGGAATATAAGAATTAAAAGGTATCCTTGGGTGGAATTAAATAAGGTTGAGCTCACGGTGCCTGTGTTGTCCATTAGATATATTTAGAGATTAAATTGTTGGTTAGACATTGTATAAACTTACCTGATAGACAATGGCGGACCTGGCCAAGTTTCGATCTGCTGCTGTTCAGACTGCAAAAGAGTTAGGATTAGATGGGCAAGTTATGGTTGCCTATGTTACTACGGAATGTGACAAATTTATTGAACGCGAAGAAAGAAGGTTTGAAGCCGAAAGAAAGTTAGAGGCTGAAAGGGAAATTAAGAAGTTACAATTTGAGGCTGAGGCTGAGACTAAGAGGTTGCAGATTGAGGCTGACAAAGAGGCTAAAGCATTGGAAGCAGAGAGAAAAGAAGACAGGCTGCAGAAAGAAGAAGAGAAGAAATTAGCTGCAGAAAGAGAAGAGAAGAAATTAGCTGCAGAAGAAAGAAGATTGACTGCAGAGAGGGAAGCAGAAAAGGAGGAGAAGAGATTACAAAGGGAACATGAGTTACGACTAAGGGAGTTTGAGTTTCAAGGCCATGCTCCTGAAAATGGTGCCAGTCCCTTTGCCTCTGATGCCACTGCTAACCAGGGAGCCTCAACCTCAGCTATGAATTTTCATTTAGATCATTTTGTTGAGAAAGACGATGATATAGAGAGCTACCTAAATAGGTATGAACTATTAGCTACCACGTATGGGTTAGAGAGAGAAAGGTGGAGCTTAAAGTTATCTCAAGGACTTCGTGGGGCAGCTTATGAAGTTTTTGCAAAAATGAGCAGAGGTGATCAGGAAAATTATGACATGCTAAAGCAGGCTCTTTTGTTAAGGTATGAAAAGAATGCAGAATTCTATAGGAAAAAATTTAGGAATGCTAAACTACTGTCAGGTGAAACCTATCACCAGTTCTCTGCACGAATAGAGACATACTTGGAGAAATGGACTTCTCTGGGGAAAACCCAAGATCTTAAGGAAATGGTCCTTATAGAGCAATTAAGAGAGTCCATGGCTCCAGACCTGAGAAAGTTTCTCATGGAACAAGGTGCAGAGAGGCTGGGTGAGTTGCTAAATGTTGCTGAAAGGTATCAAGCAGCTCAAGCAGAGGTAACAGGTAATAAAAAGAAACAAGTGGATAACTTTAGGGCACCACAGAACTTTAATAAATTTGATCCTAAGGATCAAAACAAAGGTAAGCACCAATTTGATAGGCCACGGTATGAAAATAAAAATAAATTCCCACAATTCGATGAAAGGAAATATGATGAAAGAAAATCTTTCA
This sequence comes from Oreohelix idahoensis, assembly GCA_024509875.1. Lineage (NCBI taxonomy): Eukaryota > Metazoa > Mollusca > Gastropoda > Stylommatophora > Oreohelicidae > Oreohelix > Oreohelix idahoensis. The sequence goes on from JAMPIV010009120.1 coordinate 133,199, forward strand.
ACCAAGGAAAAAGGTGGTGTAAAAATTGTCAGATGGACAATCATGACACTGACCGTTGCAGAAGGAAACCTGTGTATATGGCAACCCTTCAGGTCAGGTCGACCTCAAGACAGGAGGAGGATATTATGTTAGATACCACTCCAGAAGAGATGAGGAAGGCACAGGCTGGGGATAAAACACTCAAGCCTTGTTTCAGAAAATTGTCAACTTGTCATACAACTCCAGGCAAGGGAGATTTTTACATGAAAAACAAGTTGATGTATAGGAAGACTGGAGCTAGATCCAAAGGTCACGGACAGCTGGTTCTTCCAAAAAGATATAGGGCAGACTTAATAAGGAGCCTACATGTGAAACCAGATGGGGACCATGAGAAGATAGGTACCATCATTCAAAAGGTGGCTCACAATTATTATTGGCCCAAAGCAAGATGGGACATTGAGAATTTTGTAGAAAGGTGTAGCATAGCACATGAGGGAACACCCACAAGTGGGAACATGGATCAGGACCTGGACACGCCACGGGGCAAAATTAGGCCTGATAATAAAAAGAGAAATAGATTTGATAAAGTGGACCAAATGGAATGGGAAGCCCCTTTTCACGGACAAGCTTCACTTAACTGTTTTACAATGGCCACTATGCGGAGAGTGCAAAAAGATGTCTTACCCCAGGATAAGCCGACAATCCCTCAATCGGACTTAAACAAACTGGAGGAAGAAGATGTAGAGAGGAAATCTCTCATCAAGAATTTTAAGTGGGGAGAAAGCCCCAAAAGAAAAATTGGTAGCGGTCGTTTTGTGAATGATAATTCTGGGAGGAAAAATCATCACTATAGAGCTTCGAGTGGAAGAGACCATACCGGTGCATGGACAAATAGGTCCACACAATTAAAGGTCCATATGTAGCTTTGTTAAGAACGTGGACTGATGAAAAGGCAGAGGAAAACATTACATCTTCATACCAATATGTGAATGAGCTGACCACTCGTTTGAAAACTGGCTGGAAACTTGCCAATGAAAATTTGAAACAAGCCAGGAAGAAACATGCTGCCTATTATAACAGGAAGGCGAAAGACAGAAATTTGGCTGTGGGAGAGAAAGTACTGCTTCTTTTGCCCGGGAGTCAGAATAAGTTACAAATTGGATGGCAGGGTCCATATACAGTTTTAGAGAAGGTATCTAGAACAAATTATAAGATAGATAAGAAGGGGAAAGAAAAAATCTATCATGTGAATCTCCTGAAGAAATATTTGGAAAGAGAACATCAGGAGAGACACACTTGTTGACCTTGTCCATCGCCATGGAGATGAAAAAGGAACCACTTTCATCATTTGAGTATCCATTACACCCCTGTGAGACAGCAGCACAGGTAAAAATCAGTACACATTTAACGAAAACTCAGAAAGAGAGAGTGCAACAGGTTCTAAATAATCATGCAGAGGTGTTAACAGACCGACCAGGGCATACAAACCTATTGGAATATGATATGAAACTGATAGACCCCACACCTGTCTGTATGAAACCATATTCGATTCCGTTTGCTAAGGAGAAAGCTTTGAAGGAAGAGATAGACTATCTATTGAAGGAGGGAATTATTTCACACAGTGAATCCTCATATAGTTCCGGTGTTGTACTCTTAAGGAAGCCCTCTGGAGAACATAGACTCTGTATAGATTACAGGAGACTGAATGCTATTACAGAAGGACAGGTGGATCCATTACCGGATACAAATCAGCTGTTTGCCAGACTAAATAAAGCTAAATATTTCTCAAAAGTGGATTTGAGTAAAGGATACTATCAGATTCCAGTAAAGCCTGAGGTTAGACCATACCTAGCTTTTAGTACCTCAGAAGGACACTATGAGTTTAATAGATTGCCATTTGGATTGAAGAATGCGCCTAGTGTCTTCTCTAGAATGATGAGAAAATTATTGGACCCTCTGAATAATCCATGTATAACAAATTTCATGGATGATATCCTGATAGCAACAGAAACATTTGAGGAACACATTGACTCTCTGAACATGCTGTTTAATCGACTTAGGGAGGCAAATTTAACAGCCCGACCAACCAAATGTTGCGTTGGATGTAAAGAATTGGAATTTTTGGGACACACAGTTTATCAGGGAAACATGACCCCTGACCCAAAGAATTTAGAGAAACTACAGAAAGCCCCGAGACCACAAACCAAGAAGGACGTGAGATCCTTTGTCTCATTATGTGGTTTCTACCAGAAGTATATCAGGAACTTTAATTCCATATGTGCACCGTTAACTGATTTGACACGTAAAGGACATCCAGATCGCATTACATGGACCCCACAATGTGAAATGGCTTACCAAGAATTGAAGGAAAAGCTCACAAGTAAACCCATTTTGAAATTACCTGACTTAAGTCAAGAATTCATAGTAAGGACGGATGCAAGTAATATTGGGTTAGGTGCAACTCTACTACAGAAATCAGATGCATTGGATGGGGAATTAAGCCCAGTGGCATATGCTAGCAGAAAATTGAATAAAGCCGAAATCAATTACTCAACTAGCGAAAAAGAATGTCTTGCAGTAATATGGGCAATAAAGAAATTCAATATTTATCTGTATGGGAAGGCCTTTAAGTTGCAAACAGACCACAAACCTTTATCGTTTCTAGCACAGGCTAGGCATGAGAACTCCAGGTTACTCCGATGGTCTTTACTTTTGGCTCCATATAATTTTAGCATTGAGTATATATCTGGAAAAACAAATTTGGGAGCGGATTTTTTAAGCCGCCATCCGTGTGATGAGAATCACCGTAAACCCCAGAACTAATAATAAATTTCTCTATGTGTATATAGAATAAAGGACTGACATATAATGTCTGTTTTAAGAGGGGAGATGTCGTGGAATATTCTAATCCACATATATAAATTATCAAGTAAATAAAAAGCCTAATAAATACATATAATAAATAAAGGAAGAAGAATGGTAAAGAACAGTGCTGTCACAATGACAGTACTCGAAATCCCCCTTCTTTTCTACTTCGTCGGCAAATTGTAACGTTTTCACGTTGATATTAAAGGCCTTCTGCAACATACACGCGTTTCCCAAACACACAATAAAATGTGCTGCCTTTCTAAGAAAAACCTTGAAATATGCAAGTTGACCTAAATTTTAAATTCCATTCATGTCTTTTTTCTACACTATGTTACCAAAAACAAAAGACAGATGGACTAAAGGATAGCGAGAAGGGAGAGGCAGAAAGCCGAACACTAAACACGCGTCGCGCGATACACAAATGCTGCCATCACGCGTGTAAGACTACATGCACTAACTTTTTTTTTTCAGACGGACAGTGATAAATTCACTACCCTTCCCAGAGTTAGGTTTTAAAATCTGAAAAAACGCTTATTGGGGAAACCTGACATTCTACTGTTTTATGTCCGAAATCCTGACATTAGTCTGACAGTACAGCAGGACAGGTGGCGGTTCTCACATAAAAAAATAAAACAACTACACGACTATCCTAGAAATTGCATATTTTGAACGCAGCCACTTAGCTCTTTTAAATTTGGATATTTGGGTTCCTTAGGGTTTGCTGACAAAGAATATGTACAACGTTATGCAAATAGTCTAGGAATTAACAAGTTATAGCCAAAATAAAATGATAGTGCTGTCAGACAACACCCAAAATCAGAATCGCTCAGTGGTAGATTTTTTTTTCACCACCATTGTACGGGAAATGGGCCACAAGTTACATTTGAACTGATTGGCTGGAATGATATGTAAGGCTAAACACGATTAGTCGGGCTATAAATGCTATCCTGGTTGTTAGGGGAGACGTAGGAAGTTAAAATTTTTTCAAACCCTTGTCGAAACGTGGCTCGATTGGCCAGACTCGCTGATATACTCACTTAGAAGCGTTAGTTCGAGACCACTAGTGCAAATAAGCTTGATAAAGCAACAGTGCGTTGAAGCCAGCTCATATTTTTGCTAAATAAAAGCCTGGAACATAAGCAGATGGGAATTTGTGCCAGTAATTGTGCCAGAATTCATTGCTAATCAACGTATCTGTGTTTGTTTCCATGAATTGTGGTAAGCTTGAAACATTCAGTATCTTTTAATGAAAATTGAATGTGAATTGTTAATTTATGCCTGTATATATGTGTAGTTCAGTAGCAAACATGATGTAAAGCCTATAATGCTCCCGCCTGAACAGAAGGTGTCGGAGGAAAGTAAAACTGCATGGAATGGCCAAACAGTACACTGACACCTAGATTGTTGATTAGACAGAAATAATGCTGGAATTGCAGAGGCGTAGTAACCATTAAGGAGGTTAATGCTGGTATAAAGTATTTCAGATGAAGCTGACAGTTGGCCTAACGCTCTGAACTCAATGTTTGTGATGTATTGTGCTCTGTGTAGAACTAGAGTATCAATTAGTTATGAAGTAGAAGGTACATCCTTCTTGTTTTCAGGGACCGTGGTCTTGATGGTATTGAGCAGCACCTGGTCAGAGCTTTGCTGAATCCAGAGTCGGACAGCATACTCCTTGGTCCATTTAGCTATCAGTGAGGTGTCTCCAGAGCCGAGGGGAGAGTCGAGCAGAGGAGTCTGTTCCTGCCGCCATCACGCCAGATAAGCTGATGTGGCCAGCTGAGCTCAAAATTATGTACCCCCAGCTTAAAATGACCTTGTAAAAATAACATTAAGAGGGGAATTAAATTGTGTTAATATCAGGAACTGAGAACATCTCCAATAATAGTTCCCCTAAAGACAAACTATTGAAGTCATGATGACAAATACCAACAGAGCTTGAATAAAACAAAACCAGTATTACCTCATATTACTACTACACAACTGACACACATAGGATACTTTAATAATATATGTCACTACTATATTCATATTGATAAATTCTGTACATATAACTTGTAATTTAAATTGATTGTGATTCCTGGTTCCCTTTGTAGTTGAATCAGGACACATATTCATTCATGCCAGCAATGAATACATATTGTTATTTGAAAAGTTATCAGTGACTCCTTTAAGATATCCTTTAGAGTGTTATATGTATGTGAGTGTCACAGTGTTGTCAAGTGTGGTGGAATAAATTAAATTGTTTATCTGTCTGTTGTTGTTATGACTTACACTCCATCATACACATACCCTAGACATACAACGTAGTCATCACACTATTCCAGAATAATTCTGACTGAGATATATATATATGTGGCAGCAAGTAAGGTTATCTATAATACACTACTCTCATTAGATATAGATACCTTCACAGCTGATCTCAGTCAGTACACTAAGTCCCCCTATAAATATTTATAACATCCCACTTCACCACATAGATGCATGTTATTGTACGAATAGATCATAACTTTAGATATGTAACAGTAGATCTAGACAAAAGAGCTAAGTAGCTTCATGTGGGCATCGAGACAATATGTCTGCCATCACATTATCCGAACCACGGATAGCTCGTACCGTGAAATGAAAAGGTTGAAGAACAATAGCATATCGAGTGGATCTCGAACTCTTCAAATCCTTATTCTGCATAGCTGTGAGAGCTTTTTGGTCGGTTTCTACTACAAAATGCGCGCCGAGAAGGAATCTTTGGAGTTTAAGAATTGCCCAGACCATAGCTAGCAATTCTCGGTCTAGAACAGAATAATTCCTTTCTGCCGCATTCAGTTTTCTCGAGACATACATTACAGGATGCAGAGTCTCAGAATACTCTTGCATCAGTGCCGCCCCGATCCCTATTGCTGAGGCGTCACTACGAAGGACAAACGTCCTATCGGCTGTAGGTAGTCTTAAAATAGGAGGAGACGAAAATAATGCCTTAATCTGATCCAATGAAGATTGGCATTCTTGGGACCAACGCACCATATTAGGAGACCCTTTCTTCAATAGGGTTGAGAGTGGTGCCGTAACAGAGGAAAGATTCGGAATGAATCTTCCGTAGAACTGTATTAGGCCCAAGAGACTACGGATCTGTTTTTAGTCTTAGGAATAGTGATGTTCAGTATCTTAGAAGTGTTGTTGTCTTCTGTCTTCAAGAGACCATGACCAACACGATGACCAAGAAAAGAAATCTCACTAAACCCAACATAGCCTTTAGAGGGTTTAGCTGTCAAATTATGCTCACGTAGAGTAGACAACAGTTCATCTAATCCCAGATAGTGATCTTCCCAAGAATCGCTAAAAAGACAGATATCGTCCAAGTATGCAATCACATCAGATCGATATGCCAGTATTCGACGCATCATGCGTACGAATGTAGCTGGGGCATTCATAAGGCCAAAAGGCATAAAGTTCCATTGGAACAAACCCCTAGGTGTGGAGAAAGCAGTGAAAGGTTTGGCTCGTTCGGTTAGAGGAACTTGCCAGTATCCTTTAGACAAGTCCAGCTTTGTAAAGAAACGAGAATTGGAAAGTCTAGTAAGTAACTCATTCAACAGAGGCATAGGTTCTGCATCGAACTTTGTTACTTGATTTAGTTTACGGTAATCGACGCAAATGCGTATGTTATTGTCTTTCTTTCGGACAATAACCATAGACGACGAGTATGCCAAATTGGATGGTTCAATTATTCCTAACTTTATCATTTCATCCAACTCTTTCTCGACTTGAGTTTGGAAGTGGATAGGAATAGGGTAAGGTCTGACCCTGATAAGAGTATGGTCAGTCAATACTATGTCATGTTCAATGACTGTAGTGTGTCCAGGAATGTCCGTGAGAACATCCTGTAATGCTTGTAACATGGAAGAGATTTGTGACTGTTCCCTAGTTGATAAATTAGGTGAAATTGCAACATCCTTCCATGATTTCGTAGAATGAAGTGGAATTATCGGAAGAGGAAGATTAACATCAGAGAAAGTAAATTCCTCATCCTGTATGACAGACAGCGATGAGTAATGGCCACGGTCGTCCGTCGCTTGAAAGATAGGTTGTAAGTACTCTGGACGTTCATAAAATTCTGTAAGCATATTTATGTGAAAAGTTTTATGCTTTCCGTCAATATCGACGACATAGTCGACATCAGAAATTTTATATACAATCTCAAAAGGACCTTTCCAACCAATAAGAAGTCTATTTTCCCTGGAAGGAAGTAACACAAATGCTTTGTCTCCAGGACAAAGTTGACGTAGGCATCTATTTTTATTTGCAAACTGTCTTGCCTTTGCTTTAGCAAATTCAGATGCGGAAGTTGCTAATTTGCAAGCTTCAATGATTTTCTGCCTGAGAGCAATGACATACTCATAAGAAGATTGTGTGTCATCACTAATATCATCGGCAGCTATTAGATCGTGAAGCAAGGACATTGGGCCGCACGGACGCGCGCCAAAGACGAGCTCGAAAGGAGAAAACCCGGTATGTTCATTAGGAACCTCTCTATAAGCAAAGAGAGCAGCGGGTAGGACTCTGTCCCAATCCTGAGGATGATCCTCAGTTATTTTCCCAAGTAAATTTTTGAGAGTCCTATTGAGACGTTCGACTAGTCCATTAGACATAGGATGATAAATACTACTCAGTGATCTCTTGATATCAAGAGTAGACATCACTTGCGACATTGTCTCAGATATCAGTTGGGTGCCATGGTCTGACAAGATTTCCCTAGGGAATCCCAACCGCGAAAATATCAGCCAAAGAGCGTCTGCAATATCGGCAGTCGAAATGCTCTTCAGAGGTATGGCCTCTGGCCATCGAGTACACATGTCAACACATGTAAGAATAAATTGATGTCCTCTGGCTGATTTTATTTTGAAAGGACCAATGATATCTATCGCCATTTTCTGAAATGGACGGATAGGAATGTCCGCAGCCTGGATAGGTGCTGCATGGCGAGGACCTTTCGATTTTACTTCTTGACATACTCTACACGAGCGACAATAAAGATGTATTTCTCTGTTGACGAATGGCCAAAAGAAAGCCGCAAGAACTCTCGACTTCGTACGTGAAAATCCCATATGACCAGCGCATTGGGAGTCGTGAGCATGTTGCAGTATTCTAACTCTCATGTCTTTCGGAACAAGAATTTGTGAATGTATAGACATGTCTGAGTGCTGTACCATACGCGCTAGTACGCCATTCTTCATAGTGATCCAAGATATGTGATCTGTGTTCTTATTTGGGTCACCTTTTTTTGCCAGATTGAAGAATTTTTTTAACGAAATGTCTTCCTGTTGACTTTTGATAAAAGAGTCACGTGAAATCACATCATGATCATCTTGATCACGTACCTCAACACCTTCGGTCGATGAAGTCTGAGGCATATTCTGAGCCTGGGCTCTCGTGATAACTGCATTAGCAGCTTCTAAGTTATGTTCCTCCAAAGCAATAATCTGCTGCGGAGTACACTCTTTAATGCCGTGTATACGCCCGACGATAAGATCCGCAATAGGATTCAGAAGCAGACATGCTTGGACCTCTCCCGTAAAGAAAGGAGTAGCTATCCGGATGATAGCGGTAGAATATTTTTCCACTGTGCCACCAAATGTTACACATTTGATCACTCTTCCAGTGGCACATGAAGGATCTACCAGAGATTGTCTAACCCCAGTAGTGGTACATCCAGAATTAAAGAGGACTGAGACTGGATCACCATTCATTAGACCCCTATGTAGAATAAGAGAACCTCTCCCGTCATGCGCCACTGCGGCAGGAAGAGCGGGCAGAGGATGACCGCAACTCAAGGTGGATATAGTAGGTTCAAATAAAGTGGTGCACTGAGGGCATTGAGATGCTCTCCCATAATCAAAGGCAGAACAAGAACTAGCACTAGCGCTAGGTTTACTATTGTTTTGTTCATTACTAACTCCTTGTGACTCTTGTTCAGCACAGTTAGTATGATGACATGATCTATTATTATTATGCTGCCATCTACCTCGATTACTATTTCCTTTGGAATTATGGTAATTACCCCTATTGCCATTATTATTTTGGTTTGAACCGCAGTTTTCACAATTGTGATTGACACCTTGATGAAAATATCTATCAGACTGATACTGCTGTCTTCCTAAAGAATTATGGCGAGGATAGTTTTTATTGTGGCTACCCCTTTTAAAGTTACCAAATTTGTTGGAACCATAATTATGAGGGCTATCAGATTGCCTCCAATTCCTAGAAGACGAGCCTCTTTGGCATGAATCAGTTTGATCCTGTCCAAAGTTACGCTTACTTTTCTTATCGAAGTTGCGCTGAGTACCTTTAACTTTACCTCCGAAATTAGCATTGTTTGGAGTCGCAGAAGCCACGGGTAAACCTTCTTTAATCTTACTATTGCTAATCGTTTGTTGTGGATGAGCAGTGACATACTGGCAACAATATTGTTCCATTTCTTTTATGTCCTTAGGTTTACGTTCGTGTATAAAGGCAAGAAAAGACTCATTAACAGATGACATTACTTTGTCTCTAAGCAACAAGTCCATAAGTGCTTCATAAGTATGTTCAGTCTTAGACAACTCTATCCATCTAGTGAAAGTAAGGCGTATCTTTCCTATAAAGTCTGAGAACTCTACACCAGATTCTGGTAACATAGTCTTAAAATGAAGACGGTAATCATCTTCTTTAAGCTGATATCTTCTCAATAAGGCTGCTCTGACAACTTCATAGTTAGTCCTATCATGTTCTTCTATTGCCATTATAATATTTAATGGTTCACCTGTAAGTGAATTCAACAGTTGTCTAACATATTGTGCCTTATCTACTTTATATGTTACACAATTAAGTTCTAGTCTATCTAGATAGAACGTTATGTCATCTTTCGTAGGGTTAAAATGAGGAAGTTTGAACTTATAATCATGACTTTTTGTGCTCGAAGAAGTCGCTTGAGAACTCCCTATATTAGTCACTTTCAACTTCTCTATCTCCAAAGCCAAGAGTTTTTCTTCATGTTCTCTTTGATGCTTTTTCTCTTCAAGTTCTCTTCGGTGCTTTTTCTCTTCAAGTTCTCTTTGATGCTTTTTCTCTTCAAGTTCTCTTTGATACTTTTTCTCTTCAAATTATCTGTCTAGCTGCGCTTGAATCTTTTTCTCTTCAAATTCTCTGTCTAGCTGCGCTTGAATCTTTTTCTCTTCAGCTTTTTGTGCTTTGGCATATTGAGCAAGCGCAAAATCCTCCAATTTCTCATCAGTCTTGCCAAGGGCCAACCCTTGCTGGATGAAGAAATCTAATGTAGACATCCTGTCTACAAATGTGCTGTCAATATATCTGAAATAGCAACACAAGTTATCCCAATGTCAGTTGGAGATGAGTCTTTTATAAAGACTAAGTACAATTACCTTATTTATAAAGTCACCATTAATCAGCTCAGCATATAATTTGCATCATATAAATAAACGTACATGATAAAGTATACATGAAGACTGTATATATCACCAATATCACGATAACTAAACAAAGACAAGCATCTAAACAAACGAATAAATTCGCAGAGGTCAAAAGAAAATACAGCTTAACTAAATCAAATGTTGTGAAAAATCACAATAATAACTGCGAAAAATTCACAATAATACAATGACAACACAGTGTATAAACAAAAAGGGTGTAAAGAAATTAACAATAGAAAAGAGAAGGCAGACGAATGCAAACAAAACGAATCAAAAAACTAAAGTACGAAGAAAAAATAACGAAAACAACACTAACACATCTCGTCACAGCTCGGAAAAAAAAATAAATAAATAGCAACAAAAGTCGCTTGCAATTTCCACTCTGAGAAATATGCACAGTTCCTAAAGAACGCTTACAGTACCCTCGGTTGAGTGGGATATTTACTGTAAGACCCTCCAACCTGAACCCGCAGAAAAAAAAATACACACTAACTCAACAAGTAAACAAAGAACAAGTAAATAAATGAATGCATATAATAAGTGTGTAACGAGGAAGGCTTATTTGCACACAAATTAAAGGCTAAGTTTAACACGTAAACCAGGCCACTTATCTTTAAGCGTAATCCTCTACAACCGCAAAGATGCAGTTCATTGCAGTACACGTAAACACCAGTAGACGTTCCACCGTTGAAGGTCACCGTAACTTGACAACGGGTGTAGTAGTCTCCAAATTGAAGCTATCAATCCATACTCGACTTCAGTTGAGAATGTTTGTAGCCTAAAGTAGTAAACAACAGGTTGAACTGTTCTATGTTTACAATTCGAGCTTGCACGTAAACTTGTGACGTGAACTTTGACACATATGTCCTTCGACGATTGTCACAGTGTTAAACAACTTCGTCAGCAACTGTGGTCTATGTAGCACTATTGTAGCAGCTGTGGTCCATGTAGCGATTCTGTATCATCCATTAATGTATACGTCGATCAGCAGACGTTGACCTATTTCCTACTGTGTAACTGACAACTAAACGTCAATCTTGTCTTCCGGATGTAAACATCCAGATGTGGGCAGGAAAATCCGTGTCGTTGACAAAAAACCCACGAATCTGGTCCACCAGCTGTTGAAGTCTGTTTTATAGAGATGTTGAAAGGTTGTTCAGTGTAAATGCCCAGATGTAACGTACTGTTTGATGTGTTATGAATGTTAGTACTTCGAGCGTGTCGTGTTGTCCTGGACAGTACCAAGTTGAAGCGAGAATTTAGGTCACTAGCGTGAGGCGCCGCCAGGGTATAGTAGACACATACATCATGTCAGTATTCATGTAGATTTAGACATGTAGTACTTGTATTACAATGTGGTTGATCGTGTAAGTGTGTAGATAACAGTGCTGATAACACGAAGGCCGTATAGGCTCTTGGACGTCTTCACATTAACTCACACAACCACAAGTAGAAGTCAGTGAAGTAGGGAATGCTGCTGACATTTACAATATTTATTCATGACGTACGATAATACGATGATGATGATGGACGAAACAGTCAATAGTATAAGATCGAGTACATAATGTGTGTAGTTACAAAGGTCAGCTTCAGGCATCACAGATCCCAGACATGTAACAATGTCTTGACCAATGTTTACGGTTTATGCAATAGCTCTAATCCCTGACTGAGCCCCGTCAGGTAAGCCCTAGCAAATATCTTGCTTAGTACGGGCAATATCAGTTATTTAAATAAAGTCAATGCCATTGTCCTACAATTAGCAAAAGACTTCAGACTGGCCTCACATGCCAGATACTTCATTCTGTGAAGAAAATTGGCCGTAAACACGGACCAATATAATGACAACGAAATCAGGCCGCAGGTCGCGGGCTTCGATAATCAGGTCACTCTCAGTTTATACAAACTTCTGAGATTAAATATATTTTCTGCCAAACCATATTCCGCCTGCATGATTCCTAGGCTTATGTATGTAATGGGTCAATTTAGACCTAGTCCTTCAAATATGAAGCCATACTGGGGTACAGTACAATACCTCCTTGTGAGCTTCGCTCACTATGTCGCCATCAGCGATAAATGTACCTGTAAGATCTAAACGAGACGAAAAGATCGAATAATGTTTCAGTTACCTTCTCAAAGAATCCTTACACTCTAAGGTAACACAACACAGCCAATACTGGCATAAAGAAACACTCAGGGACGGAAGAATGACAAACAGTCATTCCCAGAATTTCCAATCCCTATCGAAAACTTGGCAGAGAGGAATCTACGGATCGGCACATCCGTTCTAAGCCTCAGGTACACACTCTCTGAATCAGTCTCCCGGCTTTTGCCGCCAAGACCCGCGCATGCCCAAAGAGCATGGACCAGATCGAGGCAAACCCAGAGCAGGCGTTTCCGCCCAAGCGGGTGATAAAGATACTCCGTAAATGATCCTATCAATAGCCTTAAGACATGTCAACTATAAGACATTGCCTGAGACAGGACAACATACGACAGGAGAAGATAATCACCAGTCAAACCTGTCACAGAAAGACAATCAACATTTATCTCTCTTTGATCACGTTAAACCAAACATAAATTAGGTTGGCGTTTTTCCCACCGTCAAAAACGACGGCAACAGTCATGTTATTTGTTGTATTATTTCAAATTAATCTTATGAGTGACTTTGGTTTACTTGCTGGTATCTTAATTCTTAATCTTGGTACTCTAAACACTATGATGACAACTGAAGTTGGTCTCCAGCTGTATAAAACCTGAAACAATCCTGAAAAACTTGACACAGCTAGAGTCCTTGTCAGGATTATGCTCAATACTAGCTATAAGAGCTTACAGTCTTTTTCAAGGCTTAGCTTTGAAATGCTGGGTGCCAAAGAGTTCGTCGTCTTCTTCCTATTCTTCTCTTCTTCTTCGACTACTGCTTTTTCTTCGTTTCTTTTCGTTCCATGCAAATTTAAATGTTCGTTGATGTAATGTCTTTAAAGGAGAAACCACTTTGGCATAACTTAGGACCAAAGGGAATTAATCAAGACAGAATTCAGGAACGTTTATTATTGTCCATAGTCTTTCAATGGATTTTATTTATTGTATGACGTACTTCTTTGGTTGACATCACCACTGCCTCATGGGCTATGTTGTCTAAATGAGTATTCTGTCTAAATAAGTATTCTGATCAGTAGTGGCCCGTAGTCTTGGTTGTAGACAACATATACTTTAGTCTGGTGCATATGTTTTCAGGTTCCTATCCAAGGAGAGTTGCAACAAAGCTTCTGGTAAGAAGCATAACAGACTGTGTGGGGGAGTAAAGGACCACCTCTGCATCGTGTGGAAGTAATATTGTACCTACCTGTCCAGGTGAATTAAGTATCTTGGAAAGTCTACACATGATCAATGACAGAAGTGTCTATAACGACAGGAATTGAAGGAGTTAAGTACATGCTCATTAAAGAAGCCAAATCCAGAATTCACCAAATGGCCGATGTGATGATAAGGACAATGACAAATTATTAAATTCCAGTTTGTGATTTTTGTAAATACCTATCTGCAATTCAATTTTTACTAAATTTATGTTTTAATTAAAGTGTACTGGTATATTTTTATAAATTGCAGTTGATTGATTTTGTTACAGTTACAGTTCTAAATTTTTGTTCGTGTGTAGAATTCATAATTATTTAATATTTTAAATCAGTGGGGATAATAAACGAGCTGCGTTTCACGCCAACTATAGAGACACCCTTGGAGCATAGGATAGGTCTAGTAAGAAGGTGACTATCTTCACAGCTCTCTTCTACAGCTACCATCTAGAACTTTGCAGTTAACTACCTGACTTGTCCTGTGTCATCCCTATCACTAGTTCACCAGTTCTCTTTCTCCATTTCTGGGAACTATAATTTTTTTCTAATTTCCATCTCGTCACAGTATATATCTCGTCACAACCACTTCCATGCAAGAAATGTAGGACCTATTCAAACATCTGTGGAAAACACTTCTCAACAATAAAATCTCTCATATCCTAAATTCTAGGCCTGATATTTAATGTCGACTCACTTTCATCTCTTCATGCACTAAAAAAATGCACTTAAATGTGCCGACCAGACGTAGCAGAAGAAAATGCTACTTGGTACACACCTAAATGATAAAGGCTGCACATTACTATTAGCATGGATACCGTCACACGTGGGAACAGAAGAAAATGAGGTGGCCGACAAGGAATCAGAAAACAAGAAGAAGCAGCCTAAACCACATAAACATATAGTTAGGTACAGCAGAGATCAAAAGTATAATTATACATATTACAACACAGGAATGGACAGAAAACTGGAAACAAAGCCAGACAGGCAAACTGCTAAAAGACCCAGCACGATCGTGTCAGATATCTAGAGAGCCAAAAGTATCATGCAATAGAAAACGGATTAGACTGCAACTTGGAACAGGCTATTTCAAGTGGAGGAACCCTACTGTGTAAGATGTATGGAGAAGAACGCCATAGCACATTATGTTTCAACATGCAAGAAATATAATCAGCATAGAAACACTACTCATGGAACACTTGAGAATACAAAACTCTCCATCACCATCGCTAGAAACTACTAAAAATGTACCTACCCAGGGAGTTACACAGCTGAATAAAATAACACCATAGACATCACAGTACATCGTCAAAGGACGCTCAGCCAATTTTGCACCCCCAAAAAAGTGCATTATTGGCTGAGGTCATTCTCATGACACTCACACAACTATGGTATATAGGACCCGTGGACGACCCAGACAGTTTAAAGACGCAATCACTAATATAACTTTTCTATCAGCAAGTATAGGCCAAAATACTTGTGTACTGTC
Organism: Oreohelix idahoensis; assembly: GCA_024509875.1. Classification (NCBI taxonomy): domain Eukaryota; kingdom Metazoa; phylum Mollusca; class Gastropoda; order Stylommatophora; family Oreohelicidae; genus Oreohelix; species Oreohelix idahoensis. Next base: position 148,345 of record JAMPIV010009120.1, read on the forward strand.
ACAGCAAGACGATGACGCCGTTTGGTTGGTCCTAGGTTCGATTCCCGGTAAGCTTATCACTTATATTTTGTTGTCTGGTGTCATCCTTTATGTCCAACGAGTACCTGTTAATTACCTTTATTTATTTATTTACTAATGTATGTACTGTTCACGGGACTCAAGGTTTCCTCCATTATTTATATAGAATATTGAACACTATATAACCTACTTATAACCAACGTGGGGTTGAACCGTGTGTCCCATGCACATGTTTTCCTGTGCATGGTTCTAAAATCATGCGAAACAAAACAAAAAATCTTTCCACGTCTTATTCCGAACACGCACTGGTTAACTAACAAGAAGTTAGGTATGGGGCCAGCAGAAACTAAAAGCCACAAAAATAAACAAATACAAATAGTAAACACATGAAACGATAACTAGACAGCACTTGATAAAACACTCCTTGTCACAGGTTGTCTCCCCTGCTCTGCAGTAATGGTCCAACAATGGCCAAAAATTAGAGTATAAACTGAGGGTCTTTAAAGGTATCTACCTTCGCTCAAGATTATTCTTGACAGAGTTGTAAATAGAAGAATGGTGCTTCTATTTTAGGGAGTCTTCATAGGATATTTCTTAAATCAAGCACAACACTGAATTTATCAAAGGTATTATGAACTTTGCATGTGTCCGCCCCTTCTATGAAGAAAAAGATATATTAGCTTGTTTCTGAGCCCCCAACTGACGCTTGACCAATGTTGACAGATGAAGAGCGATGGCATGGCTGCAGGATGATGTAGGGCTGCGAGAAGTTGCTAGGAGATTAGGAGTTGCCCACTCTGTCATACAAACTCTGCGTGATCGTTATAATGCAACCGGCAGTGTCGCAGAACAACGCAGGTCAGGACGTCCAAGGTCTACCACAAGACGGCAAGACACATTTGTTGTTGTATTGGCTTTCAGACAAAGAACAATCACAACATACCCATTGCCCGTTCCTTCCGAAAAGTGGGTGACATGTGTTCACTATAGTCACGACTTGCACGTGATAAGCAAATTTCAGCAATGTTATCAACAGGCTTTGCCATAGGAAGCATTTTCAAACATGCATTATTTCCCTTTCCACCACGTACATTTGATTGACCTTGGAGGTACACACACGTAACACAGATTTGATTTATTGTCAGATTAACAAACATTGTTTAAGCATGCAACAAAATGTAGCAAAACTTTTTTGACTGAGTGTTCAGGTTTTTAAAAAAACAGCTCAGTTGAAATGACCTAAAAATTGAAAGTGGCCTTTAACTTTTTTTGAGCAGTATAGTTTTTTCTCATCGAAAACTTGTGAGAGTGTTTTGAATTGGTTGTTGGAATTATTTTGTTTTGGCCAGATTAAAATCGCTGTCGTGGAATATTCTAATCCACATATATAAATTATTAGGTAAATATGAAGCCTAACAAATAAAATTAATAAAGAAAAGAGCAATGGTAAAATAACAGTGCTGTCACAAGGAATGTACTCGAGATCCCCCTTGTTTTCTGCTTCATCTGCAAATTGTAACGCTTTCACGTTGATAGTAAAAGCTTACTGTATTATACCCGCTTTCTTCAATGAAACGTGTGCTGTATTTCTTGGAAAAACATTGAGAGGCAGACTGCGTAATGACCTAAATTAATCCTAACATTAATTATACTGCGTTACCAAAACGAACGAACAGATGGACTAAAGGATAAAGAGAGAGGGAGGGCTGAAAATCAGGAACGCATGCAACACGCGTCGCGCGATACACAAATGCTGCCATCACGCGTGTAAGACTACATGCACTAACTTTTTTTCAGACGGACAGTGATAAATTCACTACCCTTCCCAGAGTTAGGTTTTAAAATCACAAAAAACGCTTATTAGGAAAGATAACATTATATGGGTTTACGTTTGAAAACATTACAGTACCCAGACAGCACATCTTCGAAACAGAAGGTAGAAGGAATTGCATATTTTGAACGCAGCCACGTAGCTCTTTTAAATTTGGATATTTGGGTTCCTTAGGGCTTGCTGACAAAGAATATGTAAAACGTTACGCAAATAGTCCAGGAATTAATAAATTATAACCAAAATAAAATAGTGGGGATGCCTGACAACATAAAATCATTTCTGCTCATAAAATTTTTTTATAACGTGTTTGAACAAAACCTTACGTTACAGAAATAGCCTACCATGTAAACTCCAAATTGATTGGAGCGCAACAAATGAAAGACTAACCACGATTGGTCGGGCTATAAATACTATCTTGGTTGTTAGGGAGACGTAGGAAGGTAACATTTTTTCAAACACTTGTCGAAACGTGGCTCGATTGGCCAGACTCGCTGATATAATCACTTAGGAGCGTTAGTTCGAAACCACTTGTTTAAATAAGCTTGATAAAGCAACAGTGCGTTGAAGCCAGCTCATATTTTGCTAAATAAAAGCCTGGAACATAAGCAGATGGGAATTTGTGCCAGTAAATGTGCCAGAATTCATTGCTAATCAACGTATCTGTGTTTATTCTATGAATTGTGGTAAGCTTGAACCATTCAGTATCTTTTAATGAAAATTGAATGTGAATTGTTAATTTATGCCTGTATATATATGTGTAGTTCAGTGGCAAACAGGAGATAAAGCCTATAAGGCTCCAGCCTGAACAGAGGGTGTCGGAGGAAAGTAAAACGGCATGGAATGGCCAAATAGTACACTGACACCTGGATGATTGACTAGAAAGAAATAATGCTGGAAGTGCAGAGGCGTGGTAACCATTAAGGAGGTAAATACTGGTATAAAGTATTTCAGATGAAGCTGACAGTTGGCCTAACGCTCTGAACTCAATGTTTGTGATGTATTGTGATCAGTGTAAAAAGAGAGTATAAGTTAGTTATGAAGTAGAAGGTACATCCTTCTTGTTTACAGGGACCGTGGTCTTGATGGTACTGAGCAGCACCTGGTCAGAGCTTTGCTGAATCCAGAGTCGGACAGCATACTCCTTGGTCTTTTTAGCTATCAGTGAGGTGTCTCCAGAGCCCAGGGGAGAATTCGAGCAGAGGAGTCCTTTCCTGCCGCCATCACGCAAGATAAGCTGATTTGGCCAGCTGAGCTCAACATTATGTCCCCTCATCTTGAAATGACTTTATAAAAATAACATTCAGAGGGGAATTTAATTGTCTTAATATCAGGAACTGAGAACATCTCCAATACTAGTCCCAAAAGACAAACTATTGAAGTCATGATGACAAATACCAACAGAGCTTGAACAAAACAAAACCAGTATTACCTCATATTACTACTACACAACTGACACACATAGGATATTTTTAATAATATATGTCACTACAATATTCATATTGATAAAGTCTGTACATATACTTGTAATTAAAATTGATTGTGATCCCTGGTTCCTTTGTATTTGAATCAGGACACTTATACCTTTATAACAACAATGAATACATATTGTTATTTGAAAAGTTATCAGTGACTCCTTAAGATATTCTCATAGAGTGTTATATGTATGTGAGTGTCACAGTGTTGTCAAGAGTAGTGGATTAAATTAAATTGTTTATCTGTCTGTTGTTGTGACTTACACTTCATCATACACATACCCTAGACACATAACGTAGTCATCACACTATTCCAGAATAATTCTGACTGAGATATATAGATATGTGGTAGCAAGTAAGGTTATCTATAATACACTACTCTTAATAGATATAGATACCTTCACAGCTGATCTCAGTCAGTACACTAAGTCCCCTATAAATATTTATAACATCCCACTTCACCACATATATTGGGGGCTCGTCCGGGATTTTGAATCTTTCCCTATTAAAAATATTGGGGGTAATTCACTTCAGGGAATATAAGAATTAAAAGGTATCCTTGGGTGGAATTAAATAAGGTTGAGCTCACGGTGCCTGTGTTGTCCATTAGATATATTTAGAGATTAAATTGTTGGTTAGACATTGTAGAAATTTAGAAGAAGGAAAATTAGCTGCAGAAAGGGAAGCAGAAGATAAAAGATTACAAAGGGAACATGAGTTACGACTAAGGGAGTTTGAGTTTCAGGGCCATGCTCCTGAAAATGGTGCCAGTCCCTTTGCCTCTGATGCCACTGCTAGCCAAGGAGCCTCAACCTCAGCTATGAATTTTCATTTAGATCATTTTGTTGAGAAAGACGATGATATAGAGAGCTCCCTAAATAGGTATGAACTATTAGCTACCACGTATGGGTTAGAGAGAGAAAGGTGGAGCTTAAAGTTATCTCAGGGACTTCGTGGGGCAGCTTATGAAGTTTTTGCAAAAATGAGCAGAGGTGATCAGGAAAATTATGACATGCTAAAGCAGGCTCTTTTGTTAAGGTATGAAAAGAATGCAGAATTTTATAGGAAAAAATTTAGGAATGCTAAACTACTGTCAGGTGAAACCTATCACCAGTTCTCTGCACGAATAGAGACATACTTGGAGAAATGGACTTCTCTGGGGAAAACCCAAGATCTTAAGGAAATGGTCCTTATAGAGCAATTAAGAGAGTCCATGGCTCCAGACCTGAGAAAGTTTCTCATGGAACAAGGTGCAGAGAGCCTGGGTGAGTTGCTAAATGTTGCTGAAAGGTATCAAGCAGCTCAAGCAGAGGTAACAGGTAATAAAAAGAAACAAGTGGATAACTTTAGGGCACCACAGAACTTTAATAAATTTGATCCTTAGGATCAAAATAAAGGTAAGCACCAATTTGATAGGCCACGGTATGAAAATAAAAATAAATTCCCACAATTCGATGAAAGGAAATATGATGAAAGAAAATCTTTCAACCAAGGAAAAAGGTGGTGTAAAAATTGTAAGATGAACAATCATGACACTGACCATTGTAGAAGGAAACCTGTGTATATGGCAACCCTTCAGGTCAGGTCGACCTCAAGACAGGAGGAGGATATTATGTTAGATACCACTCCAGAAGAGATGAGGAAGGCACAGGCTGGGGATAAAACACTCAAGCCTTGTTTCAGAAAATTGTCAACTTGTCATACAACTCCAGGCAAGGGAGATTTTTACATGAAAAACAAGTTGATGTATAGGAAGACTGGAGCTAGATCCAAAGGTCACGGACAGCTGGTTCTTCCAAAAAGATATAGGGCAGACTTAATAAGGAGCCTACATGTGAAACCAGATGGGGACCATGAGAAGATAGGTACCATCATTCAAAAGGTGGCTCACAATTATTATTGGCCCAAAGCAAGATGGGACATTGAGAATTTTGTAGAAAGGTGTAGCATAGCACATGAGGGAACACCCACAAGTGGGAACATGGATCAGGACCTGGACACGCCACGGGGCAAAATTAGGCCTGATAATAAAAAGAAAAATAGATTTGATAAAGTGGACCAAATGGAATGGGAAGCCCCTTTTCACGGACAAGCTTCACTTAACTGTTTTACAATGGCCACTATGCGGAGAGTACAAACAGATGTCTTACCCCAGGATAAGCCGACAATCCCTCAATCGGACTTAAACAAACTGGAGGAAGAGGATGTAGAGAGGAAATCTCTCATCAAGAATTTTAAGTGGGTAGAAAGCCCCAAAAGAAAAATTGGTAGCGGTCGTTTTGTGAATGATAATTCTGGGAGGAAAAATCATCACTATAAAGCTTCGAGTGGAAGAGACCATACCGGTGCATGGACAAATAGGTCCACACAATTAAAGGTCTATATGTAGCTATGTTAAGAACGTGGACTGATGAAAAGGCAGAGGAAAACATTACATCTTCATACCAATATGTGAATGAGCTGACCACTCGGTTAAAAACTGGCTGGAAACTTGCCAATGAAAATTTGAAACAAGCCAGGAAGAAACATGCTGCCTATTATAACAGGAAGGCGAAAGACAGAAATTTGGCTGTGGGAGAGAAAGTACTGCTTCTTTTGCCTGGGAGTCAGAATAAGTTACAAATTGGATGGCAGGGTCCATATACAGTTTTAGAGAAGGTATCTAGAACAAATTATAAGATAGATAAGAAGGGGAAAGAAAAAATCTATCATGTGAATCTCCTGAAGAAATATTTGGAAAGAGAACATCAGGAAGAGACACACCTGTTGACCTTGTCCATCGCCATGGAGATGAAAAAGGAACCACTTTCATCATTTGAATATCCATTACACCCCTGTGAGACAGCAGCACAGGTGAAAATCAGTACACATTTAACGAAAACTCAGAAAGAGAGAGTTCAACAGGTTCTAAATAATCATGCAGAGGTGTTAACAGACCGACCAGGGCATACAAACCTATTGGAATATGATATGAAACTGATAGACCCCACACCTGTCTGTATGAAACCATATTCGATTCCGTTTGCTAAGGAGAAAGCTTTGAAGGAAGAGATAGACTATCTGTTGAAGGAAGGAATTATTTCGCACAGTGAATCCTCATATAGTTCCGGTGTGGTACTCTTAAGGAAGCCCTCTGGAGAACATAGACTCTGTATAGATTACAGGAGACTGAATGCTATTACAGAAGGACAGGTGGATCCATTGCCGGATACAACTCAGCTGTTTGCCAGACTAAATAAAGCTAAATATTTCTCAAAAGTGGATTTGAGTAAAGGATACTATCAGATTCCAGTAAAGCCTGAGGTTAGACCATACCTAGCTTTTAGTACCTCAGAAGGACACTATGAGTTTAATAGATTGCCATTTGGATTGAAGAATGCGCCTAGTGTCTTCTCTAGAATGATGAGAAGATTATTGGATCCTCTGAATAATCCCTGTATAACAAATTTTATGGATGATATCCTTATAGCAACAGAAACATTTGAGGAACACATTGACTCTCTGAACATGCTGTTTAATCGACTTAGGGAGGCAAATTTAACAGCCCGACCCACCAAATGTTGCGTTGGATGTAAAGAATTGGAATTTTTGGGACACACAGTTTATCAGGGAAACATGACCCCTGACCCAAAGAATTTAGAGAAACTACAGAAAGCCCCGAGACCACAAACCAAGAAGGACGTGAGATCCTTTGTCTCATTATGTGGTTTCTACCAGAAGTATATCAGGAACTTTAATTCCATATGTGCACCGTTAACTGAATTGACACGTAAAGGACATCCAGATCGCATTACATGGACACCACAATGTGAAATGACTTACCAAGAATTGAAGGAAAAGCTCACAAGTAAACCCATTTTGAAATTACCTGACTTAAGTCAAGAATTCATAGTAAGGACGGATGCAAGTAATATTGGGTTAGGTGCAACTCTACTACAGAAATCAGATGCATTGGATGGGGAATTAAGCCCAGTGGCATATGCTAGCAGAAAATTGAATAAAGCCGAAATCAATTACTCAACTAGCGAAAAAGAATGTCTTGCAGTAATATGGGCAATAAAGAAATTCAATATCTATCTGTATGGGAAGGCCTTTAAGTTGCAAACAGACCACAAACCTTTATCGTTTCTAGCACAGGCTAGGCATGAGAACTCCAGGTTACTCCGATGGTCTTTACTTTTGGCTCCATATAATTTTAGCATTGAGTATATATCTGGAAAAACAAATTTGGGAGCGGATTTCTTAAGCCGCCATCCGTGTGATGAGAATCACCGTAAACCCCAGAACTAATAATAAATTTCTCTATGTGTATGTAGAATAAAGGACTGACATATAATGTCTGTTTTAAGAGGGGAGGTGTCGTGGAATATTCTAATCCACATATATAAATTATTAGGTAAATATGAAGCCTAACAAATAAAATTAATAAAGAAAAGAGCAATGGTAAAATAACAGTGCTGTCACAAGGAATGTACTCGAGATCCCCCTTGTTTTCTGCTTCGTCTGCAAATTGTAACGCTTTCACGTTGATAGTAAAAGCTTACTGTATTATACCCGCTTTCTTCAATGAAACGTGTGCTGTATTTCTTGGAAAAACATTGAGAGGCAGACTGCGTAATGACCTAAATTAATCCTAACATTAATTATACTGCGTTACCAAAACGAACGAACAGATGGACTAAAGGATAAAGAGAGAGGGAGGGCTGAAAATCAGGAACGCATGCAACACGCGTCGCGCGATACACAAATGCTGCCATCACGCGTGTAAGACTACATGCACTAACTTTTTTTCAGACGGACAGTGATAAATTCACTACCCTTCCCAGAGTTAGGTTTTAAAATCACAAAAAAACGCTTATTAGGAAAGATAACATTATATGGGTTTACGTTTGAAAACATTACAGTACCCAGACAGCACATCTTCGAAACAGAAGGTAGAAGGAATTGCATATTTTGAACGCAGCCACGTAGCTCTTTTAAATTTGGATATTTGGGTTCCTTAGGGCTTGCTGACAAAGAATATGTAAAACGTTACGCAAATAGTCCAGGAATTAATAAATTATAACCAAAATAAAATAGTGGGGATGCCTGACAACATAAAATCATTTCTGCTCATAAAATTTTTTTTTATAACGTGTTTGAACAAAACCTTACGTTACAGAAATAGCCTACCATGTAAACTCCAAATTGATTGGAGCGCAACAAATGAAAGACTAACCACGATTGGTCGGGCTATAAATACTATCTTGGTTGTTAGGGAGACGTAGGAAGGTAACATTTTTTCAAACACTTGTCGAAACGTGGCTCGATTGGCCAGACTCGCTGATATAATCACTTAGGAGCGTTAGTTCGAAACCACTTGTTTAAATAAGCTTGATAAAGCAACAGTGCGTTGAAGCCAGCTCATATTTTGCTAAATAAAAGCCTGGAACATAAGCAGATGGGAATTTGTGCCAGTAAATGTGCCAGAATTCATTGCTAATCAACGTATCTGTGTTTATTCTATGAATTGTGGTAAGCTTGAACCATTCAGTATCTTTTAATGAAAATTGAATGTGAATTGTTAATTTATGCCTGTATATATATGTGTAGTTCAGTGGCAAACAGGAGATAAAGCCTATAATGCTCCAGCCTGAACAGAGGGTGTCGGAGGAAAGTAAAACGGCATGGAATGGCCAAATAGTACACTGACACCTGGATGATTGACTAGAAAGAAATAATGCTGGAAGTGCAGAGGCGTGGTAACCATTAAGGAGGTAAATACTGGTATAAAGTATTTCAGATGAAGCTGACAGTTGGCCTAACGCTCTGAACTCAATGTTTGTGATGTATTGTGATCAGTGTAAAAAGAGAGTATAAGTTAGTTATGAAGTAGAAGGTACATCCTCTTGTTTACAGGGACCGTGGTCTTGATGGTACTGAGCAGCACCTGGTCAGAGCTTTGCTGAATCCAGAGTCGGACAGCATACTCCTTGGTCTTTTTAGCTATCAGTGAGGTGTCTCCAGAGCCCAGGGGAGAATTCGAGCAGAGGAGTCCTTTCCTGCCGCCATCACGCAAGATAAGCTGATTTGGCCAGCTGAGCTCAACATTATGTCCCCTCATCTTGAAATGACTTTATAAAAATAACATTCAGAAGGGAATTTAATTGTCTTAATATCAGGAACTGAGAACATCTCCAATACTAGTCCCAAAAGACAAACTATTGAAGTCATGATGACAAATACCAACAGAGCTTGAACAAAACAAAACCAGTATTACCTCATATTACTACTACACAACTGACACACATAGGATATTTTTAATAATATATGTCACTACAATATTCATATTGATAAAGTCTGTACATATACTTGTAATTAAAATTGATTGTGATCCCTGGTTCCTTTGTATTTGAATCAGGACACTTATACCTTTATAACAACAATGAATACATATTGTTATTTGAAAAGTTATCAGTGACTCCTTAAGATATTCTCATAGAGTGTTATATGTATGTGAGTGTCACAGTGTTGTCAAGAGTAGTGGATTAAATTAAATTGTTTATCTGTCTGTTGTTGTGACTTACACTTCATCATACACATACCCTAGACACATAACGTAGTCATCACACTATTCCAGAATAATTCTGACTGAGATATATAGATATGTGGTAGCAAGTAAGGTTATCTATAATACACTACTCTTAATAGATATAGATACCTTCACAGCTGATCTCAGTCAGTACACTAAGTCCCCTATAAATATTTATAACATCCCACTTCACCACAATCGCATCTGGCCAGATGTTGACTGGTTTGTTGACTACTCCGTCATTTGGAGACTTCTGTGGTGAGGGCATGTCCCAGGCGTAGTTGCAAGGGTAACCGCTCCTAACCTCAAGGCAAGGATCTTCACAACCCGTCAAAGGCAGGCATCTAGCGTAGACCACAAGCTCTTGATCCACAGACTTGTATCAAGCTGGTATCACACACTGGCATCTCCAACTTGTACCACGAACTGGTATCGCCAACTTGGTATCACACACTTTAGAAGAAACAAATGTCTCTGCTGAGTATTGGTTTCCTGACACCAGTCAGGCGCCTCACCGGTGTCACTTCCACTGCCTCTTTTTTCTCAGTAATTTACCCTTCCTGAGCATAAATTTCATACTGAAAAAAAGTCATTACAAACGGCAAAGTAATACGATATGACACAAGCGCCATACCAGAAGAGTATAGTGTCGATATTCATAACAAATTTGACGTTCTTATGGCAGTACAGGAGGAAATGACACCAGACGAACTTGCCAATAACATCAGAGATGTTTATATTACAATTGCACAAAGGTTAATTCCTTAAAGAAGTGTAAAGAGACGAGAATACATCTCATACGAAACACTGAAGTTGGTGGTAGAAAGAAGAAAAATGAAGTCCAAAAAAGAGACAGAAAATCGGGAATTACAAGGAATACACAAAGCAGATTAAAAAACGAGTCAGACCAGACAAACAACAATATATAATCGACACCTGCAGGAAAATAGAGGAAATACGCGATCAGGGATTGAGTAAGAATATGTTTTCCGAAGTAAGGACACTGAAGAACAGCAACTTTAAACCATCACTTCGAGCAATAAACGACAAGAAGGGCGACACTCTAACAGAACGTAAAGATATCCTGAACAGATGGAATGAGTACTGTCAAGAAATGTACAAGGAAATAAACAATGCGGTAAATAACAACAACACGGATGTAGCGGAACGTTAACCAGAACCTACCATAGAGGAAGTCAGGAACGCAATCAAACACTTGAAAAGTGGAAAATCTCCTGGTTGTGATGAAATAACAGCTGAAATGATACATGCAGGAGGACAAGGGCGCGCTCGTATATACCATGCATTATGCTGTAAGATCTGGCAAAGCGGAATTTGGCCCAAGGAATGGAAAAGATCAATTTACATACCCTTGCCAAAAACGGGCAACCTGAAACTGTGCACAAACTACATAACTATAGCTCTTATAAGCCATGCCAGCAAAATACAATTACATATCATAATGAAAAGAATGCAACAAAAGCTAGAAACAGAAATTCACGAAGTACAGGCGGATTTTCGACCAGGCAGAGGCACCAGAGACCATATATTCAATATGAGGATCATCATAGAAAAGTGTAGAGATTTCAACGTTGAATTATATACTTGTTTCATTATTACACCAAAGCTTTCTACTGTGTACAACATCAGCAGTTATGGATTACTAGTAATAACCCGTCAAAATTGACAGGTTTTTAATTATAGTGTGTTGTTTCTGTTACATGTATTACAGACTTACATTTTAAGGTTATTTTTAAGAAAATGATGAGTTAAATCCGTTTCCCGAATGAAACTGGACAGAAGAGTATCTTGATTGTCTGTTGATTTAATCTGCATCTCCGCACCTTCCTGTCTCCAGTTCATGTACTGTTTATCAATTGTGTTGTTGGCTTCTTTCCATAATCAAACTGTTCATGCACACCGTCATTTGCGCACTTTTTCTATTTCGGGAGAGTACATATAAGAGAAACAATACAACTATTGTCTAACTTTCAACCACAGTTGCACCCCTTAGCTGTGGTTGAAAGTTAATGTACTCTCTCGAAAATAGAAAAGTGCGCAAATGACGGTGTGCATGATGTGACCGACCGACCGACGTACTTACGGCGAGGATTATGGTATTCGATTATGGAAAATATGGGATTTCCAAACCACCTTATATAACTCATCGCACTGCTGTATCAAGAACAACAGGCAGCCATAAGAATAGATGGAGAAACATCAGAATGGTTTGAAGTACAGAAAGGAGTAAGACAAGGCTGTACCCTTTCCCCTTACCTGTTTAACATTTATGCCGAGAATATTATGAGAAACATAAGAGATGACCCATTTAATATCGGCGGGTACCAGATCCCGGAAATCAGATATGCTGACGACACAGCCCTCCTATCGACCAACCCAGGAGGACTTGAACAGTTAATTATGTCAACCAAAAATCACAGCGAGGCCCAGAATCTATACCTAAACACCAAGAAGACCAAAGTATTGACAACTGATAAAGTAAAGATCAAACCAGAAATTGAAATTCTTCTTCTTCTTCTTCGTTCGTCCTGAAAAAGACGGTGGTTGCGTTGTGTCTGTTTACGCCTAAGCTGTGATATCTGCACCTTTCGGTCGACACATCCGACTTCTGCACGGCATTTTTTAGGACCGGGTTTGCCTTCCCATTTCGATCCACACTCGCTCAGCCAGACTGCACAGCTGCAGACTGTTTCCAGGACCACCACGTGGAGGTGGAGTGCGGTCTTGACCAGCTCTGGTTCGCTGGTCCTGACGCAGGCAGTCAAGCTATGAGTCGCTGACTGCGGTCTCTATTGCTGCGTCTTCAGAAATTGAAAACGAAGAACTGGAAGGTGTTAATGAATTCGAATACTTAGGATCAATCATCAACAGCTCTGGTGACTGTGCAGTAGAAATTAAAAGAAGACTTGCAATTGCCTCACATAAACTAATACAGAAGAAAAACCTATGGCAAGGCACAAGCAAAGAAACAAAGTTACAACTGATCAGAGCATGTATATTCCCAGTAGCAACATACGGCTGCAAGACATGGACATTCAATAAAACAGTTGCAAAAAAGATTACATCATTCGAAATGAAATGCTACAGAGGGATGTTGAGAATACTCTGGACAGAAAAAAAGACCAACAGAGAAGTACTGCACTCACTAAATGTAGAGGAAAATTGGCTCCTAAATACCATCGCAATAAGGAAGCTGAAATTTTTCGGTCATATAAAAAGACATAATAATCTGAAAAAATAGTAATGGAAGGGATGTTCCCTGGAAAAAGGGGAAGGGGACGACCTAGACGACGGTGGATCCAGGACATCACAGAGAGTCTGAACATGTCTTTGGATGATGCAGGTCGACTTGCCCAAAATCGTGATGCGTTCAGAGCAGCTGTAATGGAGACAACGTTCTGGAAAGAATACGTCACATGATGATGGTGCACCGTAAACGCCTACTGCTAGTTTCGGCGGGGAAATCAGCTGATGTGTGTAAAATCGTTAATATATAAATCATTACACACTCGTTCTGGATAAACACAGCGCTAAAATTCTTTTGTGTACCGGTACTATAACTTTGTTCTGTGTTCTATTTTTGATTGCATTTTTATTTGTTTGAAAATATATTTGACGGAGTTACAGACTTTTGAAAACAGCGTCATCATTTGAGGAAGTTCATAACAAAAGTAATCTATTTAATATCTAAAAATCGGCCCATTCTTATGAGTTTATAGTTATATAGACTTCTCGAAGGGAAGCTAAAGATTATTTCCACATACTTTTTTTTTTGGTTTCATATCTTCAGAATGTGTGGTAGTCAGTTTTGTGAGTTTGGCATTACAAGAACAAAATTCTAAATCTAATACCATCCTTTTATCAATGGCTAGAGTAAGAGATACCTATGATAATTTAGAAATATTTATGAATGGCATGAAAGCTCAGATAGAGTCACTAAAAGATTTAGAGTGGGATGGTAAAAAAGTTGTTGTTTTCTTATTCGGGGATTATGACTTCTTGATGAAAATGTTTGGTTTGTCTGGAGCTCAAGGAACATGCCCATGTCTGTGGTGTCTCCAGCAAAACAAGGAAATAAAGACACACAGAGAGCATACAACTTGCAAACCAAGAAGTTTGGCCATGTTGAAATGAGATTACAATAGATATATGAAATATGGGAAAGGCAATAAAAGGCAAGTGGCACGTTACGATAGTTGTTTGCACAAACCAATGTTAGAGATTGAAATCGAACATGTAGCTCCTCCTTACCTTCATATTTTATTAGGCATTGTTTCGAAACACCATAGACTTCTAGAACAGGTAGCCGATACAATAGACGTAAAGATATTTGAGAATCCGCAAGAGATACATGCAAACATTAGTACTGTTAAGAACTTGAAGAGATTTGGTAGGAACTGGAAATAGGCAGAAGAATTTTAAGCTAAAATTGAATTTTTTCAGGCAGGTATTGAACTTTGTGAGGATAAGGAGGAGACAGATAGTTTTAAAATTAAACTTGAAAATGCACATGATGCGCTGGCCAAACTTCATGTTTCAAGATCTGTGTGCTAGGTCTGGTCCAGTTTGCTCACACTTGGACAAGGTACTAGCCAAACACAAAATCATACCACAGGCTTATCATAGCAGAGCATTCATAGGGAATCACTGCCACGGATATCTCACACAAAAAGTTTATAAAGATCTTACAAGAGCAATCATTACACAAACACTGAAAATTACAGACAAACAAGATATAACTGACATAGCTTTTATTGCCCAAGAACAATTCAACTCACCGAACGAAGCATTTGAGAAAGTACACAACAAAATATCACACAGTAAACCAATTAGTAAAGAATCAATATCATCAAAAACAGCATCAATAGAGACATATATGTCTTTGTTCAGAAAGCTATTCCCCAGTAAGACAATTCATAAACAGCACATATTAGAAAAACATTGCGCAGACTGGATCAGAACTCATGCTTTGGAATGGGCATGCATGGAGAGCAAGGAGGAGAATTTGTAGATTCCACTATTTCCAAAATTGAAAGACGCGCCAGCGGTATTAAAATATAACTTCACAATTAGAATTTATAATGGAAACTCACTTGTTAAAAATTTCTCCATCTGTGCATGTACAGATTTCTCCTATAAAAAAAAAGGAAGTGTGAATAATAATTGAGCGAAATTTTGGGGCTAGAGCAAATTATGGCAGTTGTTGCATGAGAGTGACAGAATTAACAAAGAGTGGAAATAATTTAATAGGTGTATATTTTATTTATTAAATTGAACATTTCGGAATTTCTGTACATCTAACTGTCCACCATGGTACTGGGTTTTTGTTCCAATGTTCATTCTTCTTTGCTTCCTTAATGCGGTGTGGAATTATGTGTTCTGGCATATATGCATTTGGGATATGTTTAACAGCTATTAGTAATATTTCTTTTGTGAGATTATCTGCAAATACATCTATATTTTCATTTTCTATATTATTCTTTTTTATCTCTTCCATTTCTACCAGAAAAGCTACCCAATTAGCTTTATTATAGTAAAATTTTGGTTTTTCTACCAGTTTGTTAGGTTTGTAATTATCTTTTAGTGTTATTTCAATGGGTAAATGATCTGAATTTGTATCCCCAATAACTTCCCATTTTGCATTAGCAAGATTTGGTGTTACAATGCTTATATCTATAGCTGTGTCTTGCTGATTTGCACAAGGGTTAATTCTTGTTACTGATCCATCATTCAGTATTATTAGTTCATTGTTTTCAATGAAGTCCAACAGTAGTTTTCTTGATTTGTCTATTACATTGCCTCCCCAAGCTGTATGATGAGCATTGAAATCTCCCACTATGATAGTTCTGTTGTTTATTCTTTTATTCACGTCTGAGATATCTCTTTCGTTTATGTTTCCACTTGAACAGTAAAGGTTAACTATTTTAATTTCTTCTAGCTCAGTAGACACTGTTATAGTTATTCCTTCAAAATTTTCTGTTCTAAATGATTCCCAGTCAGTTATTACGTATGTTTTATTAACTAGAAATGCCACACCTCCTCCTTTTTGAGTTTCGGTCCTATCATTTCAAAAGACTTTATATTCAGGGATGGTAAAACGTTGACTCGGATTAAGATTAGTCTCTTGAATGGCAAATATTACTTTAGATTGTTTATACATGCCTATTAATGCTGGTACATTTTTTTTGGCACTTCTGCAATTCCACTGTATTATTCTAATGTTCTGTACGTCCATTATTTAATTGTTACGTTTGTTATAAATAGTGTTGTACTCTTTTACTCTGAGAAGTGTATAATATATTTATTTATCTTTTAACAACAAAGTCTCCTAGATTTTTGGTTTCTCTGTTAAAGTGAGTTTATAGTTCACTTTGAAGATTCAGCATAAAGGCTTTCACAATGTTTGATACAGAATGAATAAGTTTTTGACAATCTGTCATTTTTTCATTCCACATTTCTTCTAGTTGTTTTTTATCTGTTCGCTTTTGCTCACTCATTATGAGTTGTCTTTCTGACTCAATCCTTTTCAGTAAATCTTCATTCTCTTCTTTGAGTTCTGCTAATTTAGCCACATCTTTAGCTACTTCATGCTGTATGTTTTTCATGGTTTTTAAGATTTCTTCTGCCTTTCTCACTGTATCTTCTGTTATCGATGATTTGATTATTTCACTTTCTTCTGGTAGATTGCTATCTTTTGTCAATATTTTTAGGACTTTATTTTTCTTTTGGGTTATATCCACATTTCTGGTTCTGACTGTGATTTCTCTTGGTGTTGGAGTTGTAGATGTAGCAACTGAAGATTGATGTTGTTGTAGTGCTACTTTAAATGGTGTGTTAGTATTGACTGATTTTATTAGAGCTAGTTTTGTTTGTTGGTAATGTGGACATCCAAGGACGTGCACGGAATATAGAAAGCATAGATCTGAAGATAATTTAGATATTTATAAGAACATAAGAAATGAATCAAACAGAATAATACTAAAGGCAAAAGAAAATCATTGGAGAAGTTTCTGCCAAACACTGAACCCTACAACTAACTCTACAACAGATGTGTGGAATAAGTTAAAAGCCATTAAAGGCAGAACTAAAAATATGATAATACCTAATATAAAAAGACCTGAAATGGCAGAGACTGACTGGCAGAAAGCAGAGGTGCTGGCCAGGTACTACCATGGAGTTGGTTCTAAGGAAAATCTAGGACGGGCTGAAGTCAACAGAAGAGCAACACTTCTTAAAAAACTCAGTAAAGATGTACCTTATAATACTGAAGAATTATCATATTTAAATGCAGATATTACAATGGAAGAAGTTGAAAATACAGTAAAGGACAAAACAAATACATCAGCAGGGCATGACATCTTGAGCTATGAAATCTTGAAACACATACCAAGAAGTGCCATAGAAATTATAACATCCCTTTTTAACAAAATTTGGAATACAGGAAGAATTCCCAAAACATGGAAAACAGCAGTAATTATTCCAATACTAAAACCAGAAAAAGATGCCCATGATGCCAGTTCATACAGGCCAATTTCATTAACTTCCCATCTAGGTAAAATATTAGAAACCATAGTAAATAAAAGATTAAAGTTTTATTTGGAAAAGAATAATTTATATAATCAAACTCAGTCAGGATTTAGGAAGAACAGATGCACTATGGATCAGATAATTAAATTGGAACATGAAGTAAAATCGGGATTTCAAAAGAAAGAAAGAACTGTGGTAGTATTTTTAGATATAGCTAGGGCTTATGATGAATGCTGGAGAGAGGGTGCTCTCTTTAAAATAAAGAAGATAGGAGTAACCGGTAAAATGTATAATTATTTAGAGAATTTTCTGCAAGATAGATATTTCACTGTTCAGGTAAACAATGATAGATCAGAACTGTATGAACAACAAAATGGAATACCCCAAGGATCAGTAATGTCTCCTTCAATTTTTACAATAATGGTAAATGATTTAGGTGAGGAATTTAATGATATAACAAATAAATTGTCACAGTTTGCAGATGATGTTGCTATATGGAGGACTGGGAGACATCTGCCAAAATTATATAAGGATCTACAGAAGCAAATAAATAAAGTATGTAAATGGATGACAAAATGGGGTTTTCAGCTGAATTCAAATAAAACATTGGGAATGATCTTCAGTAAAGGTAGGGTTGTAAAAAATAAAATTATAGATATAAATATCCAAGGGCAAAACATTAAAACAGTTCAAACCACTCGATATCTAGGAATGATATTGGACCAACAGCTGAACTGGAATAAACACATAGATAAACTAGTGGAGTCTTGCAGAGGATTGAATAACTTATTAAGATATTTGAAAGGTAATGGATGGGGTGCAAGCACTAAGACAATGCTCACTTTTTATAAATCTTTTATTAGAGGAAAAATAGATTATGGAAGTATAATATATGACTCTGCTGCACACAGTAACAAGATTAAATTAGACAGAATTCAGCATCAGGCTTTATGTACAATAGCAGGTGCAATCAGATCAACATCAATGGGAGCTATAGAGGTGGCTTTAGGAATCATACCCTTGGAATTACGGAGAAAGGAGTTAAGACTAAATTACATGAACAGAGTTATGTTGGATAAGTCTCACCCAGCACATACAGCTTTTACCAGATGCCAACTAACAACTCAGGCCAAGCCAATGAATACCACTAGATACCCTACAGGATGGAAGTATATGGAGGAAATTGTCCATCTGGGTACATTAATTACATCAATTAATAACAGTTGTGAATACAAGCCAGTGATTCCGCCCTGGGAGATCAAGAAACCAGACACGGACTACCACCTAGCAGAAATACTTAAGAAAACAAATAATATAGAAAATATTAAAAACACAGCCAATAAATATATACAACAAATATCAAAAGACAGCATTACTGTGTACACAGATGGATCCAAAGGAGAGGATGGCAAATTGGGGATAGAAATATATATTCCAATATGGAAAATGGCAAAAGAATATAGCATCACGGAAAATACATCCATTTTCACTGCAGAGATGGTGGCAATACTAAAAGCACTAGAAATATTCTCTAATAACCCTCCCAAAAAATTAACAGTTTTAACTGACTCTCTTTCAACAATTAAAGCACTTAGAAACTTACGAGAATGTAGTAGACCTGATATAGCAGAGGAGATTTTTCTGGCTACTACATACTTATATTCTAGAGGATGTTCAGTATTAATTGCTTGGATACCTTCACATGTTGGCATAGAAGGAAATGAAAAGGCAGATAAAGAAGCCAAAAAAGGTAGATCTGATAAAAATCTAATAAATGTAGGGATGAGTAAATCAGAAATTAAGAGCTTAATTAAAGATTTAATAACAGATGAATGAAAAGCATAGTGGGATAAAAATCTGAAAGGAAGACATGCATATAAGATGTTCAGGGCTCCAACAAGAAAATGTCAGATATCTAGGGAATTGAAAATTCCCAGTAATAAGAAACTTCTCAGACTACAGCTGGGAAAAGGCTATTTCAGAATAGAAGAACCTTACTGTGCAGGATGTCTTCAAGACAATAATATAGAACATTTCTTGTTAAAGTGTAAGAGGTATGACCAAATGAGAATACCAATATTGGATTATTTGCAGGCATCCAACTTACCTATAAATATAGAGGAGGTGTTGAGAATAGACAGACCTAGGGAACTGCATAATATAGTCAAACAATATTTAACACGAACACATGTTAATATATAGTGGCTGGGAATGTGAAGGTCTGATGCTGTTCTTACAATGCATGTGACTTTAAACAGATGAAAGTCAATTAAATATCTGGTAAAGTCCGTTATATAACTAGAACCACCAGGCCTTTACACCCCTCCACTTTAATATTATTCTTGTTCATAGTTTCTTCTTGATTTTGTTTGTTTGTTTTTTATTTTATTATTTAACGTATAGGCCTAAGCACAATTGTGAGTATCCCTATTTTCAAATGTGATGCCACTTTCTCATGTCGGCAGTTGTTCATATTATTTGGAATTGAAAACAATATATATCCTAATTATAACCCATCAGAGGTTGAACGGGATTTCTGTTTATCTTCATTAATTTAAAAAAAAAATGTTGATTGTGATCGTTTTAGTGTAAATTGCATTAGAAACAAACCATAACAAAATATTGAAAAAACGTAAATTTTACACTATTTCAGACTATTGTATCTGCTGTTCTAATTGTGATAAAATGTTTGTTCTGGTTCTAAAATTTACTCTAACATTTCTAGTCTAGCTTAACGCAAAATTAAAGCCTGTATTTATAATAATAAAGTAGCCTAAAAGCATTAATTAAGCCCTATCAAACGTAAACACCGCCACATTTTTTTCCCGTTAGGAAGTTGACCACGTGACCCCTGTCACGATAGCTATAAATAGCACGGTCAGGAAAAACTAAAGTGTCCGAGATGCATGATGATGATGATGAACTAAAGTGTCGCTAGCAAACCGCCGTGTGTAACCGGGGCCCGAAAGGGGAGCAAAAAATAGTAACACAGTACCCTACCTGGGATGTCGTAAAAAGCGACTAAGGAGGGTTGTGAATGTGCCATCCCGTTAAAAAAAATAGAACTGTTTACCAAAAAACTTCAATAAGATATATAGACAAGTAAAATATAGAATATAAATCAACACCCCCCCCCCCCCCCCAGACTGTAGCGTGATGAAACAATGCCTCGTTATGATAGAAAAAGGGAAATATCGGCCAATCAAATGCACGCAGCTCTCTCTCGCCGGTGAAATGGTTTGTAATGGCGTGTAAACAAATGGAGAGATTTGTGCATAGGAGTACGTAGACTTAGATGAATTAAAAGAGAATGGATGGACGGAAAGACATGATATTAGTCTCGTTTGTCGAAGAAGAAGGCCAACTATATGCATGTCAAAGGAAAAGTTGCTACGTTATTTCGTTTTGGAGACAATTAAAGGTAAAGGCGCCAGCATGATGAAAACTGCTATGTCAGTCGTCTTTAAAAATTTGATACAAATCGAAGTCGAAACCAATTATGGAAAACTTTATATAAAAGGAAATCAGAAGTTATGGAAAGTAAAAGGAGATACAGATAACAGTCATGAATGGCAGGGGTGAGAAGTATGAAGAAGATTTCTGGATCCAGCTAACACAAACTCGCTCAAGTCTGAAAAAAAAATACACCGGTTGAGAACGGAAGCATTGTATTGCTCTCCTATACGCACGCGCTCTCGGTATAAAAGTTTTACGTTTGCCTTTTAAGTCGATGACGTAGTCCACGTCGGTTCTTTTAGCATCCGCTTTAAAAGGTTTCGATGCCTAAAGTATATACCAATATGAAAGCTGTAAGAAAAGAAGCACCAAGAAAGTATCAGCTCAAAGAAGAAGTATGAATAAAGATGAAATTACAAACATCTGAATATGTGATGTAAACATCCGGAAGGATGCACCCAGGAGCGCAACTATGTTTTGCGTGGTGCTAACTTGTGCACCAATCTCACATCAAGACAATGGTGCAGAAAAGAAGAACCATCCGTAAGTCTGACAGCTTCGCGCGCATCGTAATTGTTATAAAAGTGAACAAATGCGCTTAGATGAGAAGAATTTTCTACTGGAAAAAGACGCACAAATTTAACTTCAGCAACGTACTGAAAAATTCTCCCAGTTCGCGCCAGGTTGTGCATGGTGATAAATTTCGCACCTGCACGGTGCGGGTATGTGCATTATCACCACCAAAAGAAACTCGCCTAGAGTGAAAATTTTGTGCAACTCTAAGTGAATGAGAAGTACTAACATCAGACTCTTTTGTACATGTCGCATCGTACTGAGTATAATAAATATTATTATGGCTCTTAGTCGTTTTTGAGCATGTAGTACCCAACTGCTCCATAGGTTTAGCTCGACCTTCATCTTTAACATATATATTATCACCACTCTTATCAGTTAAGTGTGTGTTACCTTTGTTATGTTGAGCTGCACTCTTACGACAAGATTCATAGTGATCCGGTCGTTCGGACAAGTCTTTCCTCTTACTGTAAAGATAATGATTTGTCACATCACTCTTCTTGTCATTGGCGTGTCGCCGCCATGCATCATCCTCATAAAAGCCATTATAGTTTTGACAAGAAACACTGGTGGGAGAGTGATGACGAAGGAAGTTATATCTTCCTCGAAAAGATACTTTTTTACTTTGTCATTATGTGTAGACAGGTTGACACAACCTTTGGGATTGCCAGCATGTCGTGAAGCAACCCTGTTGCTGTCAATGTGAGACAACACATTGTTCTGCAGTACTATATACAACTACCTGTCAAATCTACGTTGTGACCTATAAATCTCAAAATCTTTCTTTGTAATGTCATTAACCTGTCTAGCATTTATTTCCATTAGTTTTCCTGTTCTACACTTTTCTTCATATAGTAGTTTTTACAGTTCTTCTAATTTATCCTCGTTCGCCTTTTCCTGTTGGCGCAGACGAATTTTCTCGAGCTCAAAAGATTTATCACGTTCATCTTGCTCCTGCAGTTTTCGCAATCTCTCCATTTCTTGCTGATGTTTTAAAATCTGGAGTTCTCTCTTTTTCAATCGCAAATTTTTCTTTTTATATTTCCGCAAATCTAATTCTTTCTCTTTTTCTATCTCTGCCAACTTAATTCTTACTTCTCTGTCTTTTTCTATCTCAGCCAGTTTAACTTCTCTTTCAAATAACCTATGTTCCCTGGCTTCTTTCTTAGCTTCCTCCATTTGTGTATTTATATACTTTTCAAGACTATCATCGAATTTACAAAATCTACGCCCTTGTGCAAAAAATTGGTCAAACAACGACATGATTATTATATACTGCTCAAAAAAAGTTAAAGGCCACTTTCAATTTTGAGGTCATTTCAACTATGCTGTTTTTTTTAAAACCTGAACACTCAGTCAAAAAAGTTTTGCTGCATTTTGTTGCATGCTTAAACAATGTTTGTTAATCTGACAATAAATCAAATCTGTGTTACATGTGTGTACCTCCAAGGTCAATCAAGTGTACGTGGTGGAAAGGGAAATAATGCATGTTTGAAAATGCTTCCTATGGCAAAGCCTGTTGATAAAATTGCTGAAATTTACTTTTCACGTGCAAGTCGTGACTATAGTGAACACATTTCACCCACTTTTCGGAAGGAACGGGCAATGGGTATGTTTGTAACATTTACCATTTTAGCCATGGCTCAGCTAAGACGCTTGACCAATGTTGACAGATGGAGAGCGATGGCATGGTTGCAGGATGATGTAGGGCTGCGAGAAGTTGCTAGGAGATTAGGAGTTGCCCACTCTGTCATACAAACTCTGCGTGATCGTTATAATGCAACCGGCAGTGTCGCAGAACAACGCAGGTCAGGACGTCCATGGTCTACCATAAGACGGCAAGACACGCTGAGCCATGGCTAAAATAATAATAATAGCCCCTTCAGTCATAACTGACTATGGGAATGCGCCCCTGAGGTAACAGCCCTCAGCTGCTTATTTTCCTGGTGCTCCTTTCGACGTTTTCTCCTCACCTCTGCTTCTTGTGTGAGCCTCTCTTCGCCCAATCTGAGGTGGCGCCGTAAATAGCATCGCCACTTAGTGCGATCGGCAGCTTCAACCTCCCATGTTACTGGATCCATGTCCAGTGCCCTCATATCTCTCTTGCACACATCTTTGAACCTCAGCTGTGGTCGCCCAACTGTTCTCTTGCCATCTGCTAATTGTCCGTAGAAGATATCTTTTGGGATGCGACCATCTTCCATGCGGCGAAACATGGCCAAGCCAGCGAAGTCTGCGCTGTCTGAGAAGCGTATACATACTTTGAAGGCCAGCACGTGACAACACCTCGACATTTGTCACTTTATCTTTCCACGAGATGCCGAGGATGCGGCGTAGACACCGCAAATGGAAGGTATTGAGCCTTCTTTCTTGCTTAGCATAGGTCGTCCAGGTCTCGCTGCCATATAGGAGTGTGCTGGTGACGCAGGCATTATATACCGCAGTATATATATATGACTATATATTCTTAGTCGTATGATAAATACTATACTCAGTCGTAATATATGTGATAAACAATATATATCAACTCAATATATACGATAACTACCAATAGTAATATCACAGCGTAGTTGTATTGCAATTCATGTACCAAATTATACCCTTGTCAAAAATTATCCAATATAAGTAAATAATCAATGCATCAATGAGGAATCGCGCAATACGACATGACAACAAAATGAGACTGAAAAGACATTAGCGGAAACAAATAAATAGAACAGACAGAACATATAGAGTTCAGAAAATATAATCGCACTAAAATAAAACAGATGTTTCTACCAAGATAAGACAGAACAAGACGCAATAAACTCATGACATAGATGCTGTAAATATTAAAAAGATAGCAAGGGAAGGCAAACGTATCACAAACATTACGGGACTGAAAGAAAATCAAAATGACGTGAAATACAATACAATACAAGAAAAGACGTGACGTCACAACTAACCAAGCAAAAATATAATAGACTCAATCGGAGCTTAAAAATCTCTCAGCAACGAATGCCGCCCTCCGAAAGAGTATATTATATAATGTACGTAAAGAACAGCACTGAACGACTTCATCATAAGATGAAAATGATTCATGCCCCCTGCCAACCACCCACGAACAGAAAGAACAACATATAGCAAAATAAAAGAATCAAGATTTGCCTGATAAGATACTGAACTGAAAACCAAGACACTGCACGAACGATCTACTTATCTGAAAAACCAAATTCTGCCATTTCCCACTGCAGTACAGATACGAATGAAGCAATATACATAATTCGCAGTAATCATATGAAAACGAATGAAGGTGTTGACCTCTAACGGTGCTGGATTACGTAAACAGAATCGGATATGTCCTAGTGAACTTGAAGCATCTGTAGCGTCACTAACAACGAATGACAGAGTTCCCGATGTGATAAGTCAGTCGTCCGAAAAAGAAGCGGAGACGTAAATCATTGTCCACAAATCACGTGTAATATATCCACCACTAAAGGCAAGATAATTATTCATGGTAAACGGTATCAGTTCATAAAAGTTCTATATGGGATGTTCACAGCTGACGATTGACTTTGAGGTCACTGTTGCGCACATATTCTTTTGTGTGACGCACAGATTACTGTTGGTAGGCATACAAGTGTAAAGTATGACTATTTGTCTGATGAAAAGCATTTATTTGAGAATCAATGATTCTCAGTCTAAGGGACAGAACCCTGATTGTTCGATGTTGTATTCGGTTCTATGGGTTATCTGTTCTTGTGTCTCAATCTGGCGTATGAATTCTAGATTTACGTCATTTTTCTTCTGGTATGGCCAGAAACAGATTGGTCTTGCTTAAAATGTTTATGGCCCGAATTTATATTTATTCCTTGACTATTTAAGGTGATTCGGTCCTGTATCTTTGTATTTCTATGTCGGACTATTTTGTGAGCTGAACTCTGGAGTGAAAGGTTTTCTGCGCATGCGTCGATTTTGTGTGTGGACAGAGAAGGCCGTCATGTCGTCGCTGCTATGGGCTGGTCGATTAGAAAGTTTGTAGATTGTTCTCTGTGAATTATTCTAGGAAGGAGATTGTTTCTCTGTATGATCTTATTATCAGAGATTCTCCTAATGTCCATTATTAACGCCTAGGAATGGCGTGCGTTATTCGCTTGTGTGTGTTTTCCTGAAGCCAGGTAAAACCAAACATTTTTTGCTGAACTTTTTTGCTAAACCTAGATCGGAGACGTATTATCGTACATCTAGGATTGTTGACTACAGATGAAGATGTCGGGTTATTTAGCAGCACTAGATCACTTTATGTATCCAGCCTTATTGATCGCAGATATGTATAGAAGCCCAATAAGGACATTTACGTATGTATATTGAAGTAATTCTGCTTCATAATTTCTCATCCTGGATGAGCGAAGCTCACGGAGGAGAGCCATTTTGGATTCCCGCCATTGTAAGCGGATCGTTGTCAGAGAACAGAAAAGGTCTTATTATCTGATGATGGTACAGAGATCTACATATTATGAAAACCCACTACTGTGGTTTAACATTGTTGCTATAAACATTTGATGAATGTACGGCTTGAGAAACTTAGCCAAGAGAAGGTTCTGTCAGTGAACCATTGTTGATGTTTATATATCCACTTTACTGACGCGATTAGTCAGTTGAAGCATGAGACGATAGACAACCAGAATATTGAGTGCTTGTCTACTATCGTTCCATTATATATTTACCACTGCATGAATGTACATCTGATATTGTCACCCATTTTCAAGTATACGATGATTTTTGTGCCAACCTGTTCAAGTGACTGTACTCGTGATGTCGAATCTGTACGTCCCCTATTAAGCTGCAAGAAAACTACATTTATCAATGTGGTAGGCCAGATTTCTGGGTCTAACCTGCACAGTGGACATTGCCAGAAGTCAGCTACTGATACCAGATCGTTTCTTGTGGCCGCATACGACACACATACACACCAGCAGTACAAGTTTAAGTCGATGTCAGCTAGTCGGCAGTTTTGTTACGTGACCTGACCTGTCAAAGCAGAGGCAGTAACTAGGTCAGCGCTTGTTGACATTTGTGTTAGAACAGACACCAGGGCACAGCAGGGTATTAACTGTGTTAGCGAGAAGTGCATATATTTCAACGGTGGATCTTCTGGTGTGCTGCTCAAAATTGAACTTTGTAATAGTTTAGGCCAGAATTAATTATGTATTAAAGTGGCAGTTTATTCTCTTTTTATCAGAAACTGTGCCTTTATAGAATATCATCTGAGCCTTCTTTATAACACATCATATTGACATGCTATTTCTCATATATGTATTTATGTTTAAGTGTTTACATGTTGCATATTAGTGTTGTGTATATGTCCGTGGGCGGTTGGGTAAGGTGACTAATATAAGATTTCCCACGTCATAGAGGGCTTATATTAGTGTTCTGTAGGCGCAAATTTTCTTAATTGAAAATTTGCTAGCGACAATTTGTTGCTATTGTTGTTAGTTGTGACGACGTGTTGTTTTTTCTTCGTCGTTTTTGTAATATTTTTCTGTTCTTCAGTTTTGTTTGTGATTTGTTTGTACTTGTAGGTCTACCCTTTCCTTTTATTTAGTTCTATACAACTTTATATTTATACACTGTGACGTCATTTGTGTTGTTTATTTCCTCGCGGTTATCATCACAGGTTCTGTGATTATTTTCTTTGGTTTTCCCTATTTGTTTTATTTGATTTCTGCGAATGTTGTCATATTGTCTTTCTTGTTTGTGCTTTGTTTATGTTGTTGGTTGACATACGCTATATAAGATATATTTGATCATACACTACTAGCTGTGTAGTACACTTGTAGTATAGAATAAACTTGTAGTTTATTACTATTAATTTTATTATTATACAAGTGAGTATACAAGACCTTATTAAAGGCTTGTCTCCCACAGAGATTGGGATAAAGGGAGACGATTATTCAAGTTTATTAAAACTTGCTCTCATTTACGGTGGAATAAATTTCATTGACTTTTTCAGGCAACTAGTCACATATTGTTAAGCATTATGTCGACTCTAGATTACTTTATTGAGATAGGGAAATCCCTAGGCAAGTCTGGTAAAGAATTGGAAGAATACTCGACTGCTCAATGGGCCATGGCATTGAAGTCAGAAGAAAAGAAACAAAAAGAGAAAAATAAATTGAAAGCAGAAGTTGAACAAAAGAAAATAGATGCTGAGAATTTAAGGTTGCAAATTCAAGCAGAGGAAAGAAAACTTCAAGCGAAGGAGAAGAGATTAGATAAAGAATTTGAGGAGAGAGAAATTCAGCAGCAGAGAGAACACGAGGAGAGAATGAAAAAACTAGATATGGAAAGCGAGGGTGGACTCTTAGCTTTGGAGTTGGATGCATTAAAGGAAACAATAAATGAGCTTCAAAGGGATAAGAAAGCTCTTACTGATAAGTTATCAGTAATGAATTCTGAAAATACAATATTAAAGGATAAAATGATGATGTTGATAGAATATAATAAGAAAGTCTATGACTCTTCTCTTAGTCAGAAGAAAGAGTTAAAGAATGAAGTGACCTCATTAAAAGAGATGTTAGATAATCAGGTAAATAAGGTGAGCTCTTCCAAACTTGACTTGAAACAAGTCAAAATAGACAATGAGAAATTGAAGATGGAGTTGCTGAAAAACAATAATGCATTTGAGAGTTTGATTCGAAATTTAAACTTAGAGAATGAGAAGTTGAAGTCAGATTTTGTAGAAATGAAGAAACATAAATTAGAAGCTGAAGAGAGAATGCAGATGCAAGCTGAAAAAAATAGTAACTTGCATGAGAAAGTCTTAGCTATGGGGCTGAACAAAATGAAGGTATTGAATGAACATAAGCTAGCAGAGGAGATGAGTTTTTCTCAATACGAACAATGGTTAGAAAGTGAGATGAGCTTGGCTCAATACGAACAATATTGTTAAGAAAATGCTTGCACCAGTGACTTGAAACAGGTCGAAACAAACTATGAAGGATTGAAGGTTGATAAACTGATGACTACTCATCATAGTGCTATTGAAGCACTCAAACTTGAACTTGTTCAGGAGAAGGCTAAGGTCTTAGAAGCTACATCTCAGATGACAAAGTTGAGAAAAGAGCTTAAAGATAGTATGGCTAAAGAGAAGACTCTTATTTCTCAGTTACAAGACATAAGGTTGGTTTATGACAAAAAAATTAAAACCAACGAAAGAATATATAAAGCTGTTTCTAGAGAGAAAGCTGTTGCGGAAGTAGAAATTGCAAAACTTCGCAGCAGAATTGATGGTTTGTTAGATATTGTTTTGAACAATAAAATATTGTCTACTACCAAGGTGAATAGATTTGGACATAAAGCTGAAGATCAATATGCTAATGCAAAGAGCCAGCGACAGACACTCAATGCTCATAATAACGCTAAGCAATATGTGAACAAATCTTTTCGTGGAAAATATGGTTTCCCACGGAATAGCGATACTGCCTCTAATGGGAGTTGGCGTCAGGCCAACAAAGGTAAATTAGGTTTGGATCACGGTGAGGACTTTGATAAGTGTCATGATAAGATTCCTCAGGGAAACCGTGCATCGAATTTTCAGATTCCTGATAAGTTGATAAAAGAGAAGAAGACTGTTAGTACCCATCGTACTCAGCTCAGTCAGTATGATGTACCTATTAAACACAGTGATACAAGAAAAAATAAAAGCAATTTTGCTAAGAGAGATAATCGTGATTGTGGACATTACCAAACGCGTCCATATGATAATAGTTCTTCTTCAAAGAACTGGAGGCAATTTAATTGTCCTCAACATTTTGGTCCTAGTGACTATAAGAACTTCCATAAAGATTATCAACATTGTAATAATTGTTCTCCAGGACAACAAAATCCATCAAATAGATATTTTGTTCAGAAGAGAAATAACAATCATAACTATGTTAACTGGAGTTCAAATAAGAGCAATGGGCTCAACAGAGATAAGAATTTTGATAGATCTCATTGTGATGGTAAATCTCAACATGATTCCACTTAACTGTTAAATTTTGGACTTTTTAATGGGTCTAACTTTACAACAATTATTTTTTCTATATCAAAATATGTACACATTTGTAATATATGATATGGTGATTGTATAAACACCATGCGGGTCACTAATGTATATTCACCGCTACTCGTTTGATGATTTTTCCTTTGTCAATCATGAACTTATGGTACTTAATATGAAATTGTAATTGAAATTATTGTATGCATTGTGTCATTGCCAGTATTGTAGTATGCGTTGGTGACACCTCCCTGGAAATATTTATACTTAGAGAAATACTTTCTCTGAAATGTTGAGATATATTCTCACCGGTCGATCTATACTTCGACTTTGCCTTAATTTGGCGTTATAAATTGCTGATATTCCTCATCTGCGCATTATACATGTGTCGTGAGCCTATTGAATGTTGCTCTCAGATGGAAAAAAATGATTTTCATTTTTTTTCCCGGGGGGTGTGGTAGTCTGTTGCGCACATATTCTTTTGTGTGACGCACAGATTACTGTTGGTAGGCATACAAGTGTAAAGTATGACTATTTGTCTGATGAAAAGCATTTATTTGAGAATCAATGATTCTCAGTCTAAGGGACAGAACCCTGATTATTCAATGTTGTATTCGGTTCTATGGGTTATCTGTTCTTGTGTCTCAATCTGGCGTATGAATTCTAGATTTACGTCATTTTTCTTCTGGTATGGCCAGAAACAGATTGGTCTTGCTTAAAATGTTTATGGCCTGAATTTATATTTATTCCTTGACTATTTAAGGTGATTCGGTCCTATATCTTTGTATCTTTTATTTCTATGTCGGACTATTTTGTGAGCTGAACTCTGGGGTGAAAGGTTTTCTGCGCATGCGTCGATTTTGTGTGTAGAGAGAGAAGGCCGTCATGTCGTCGCTGCTATGGGCTGGTCGAAGAAAGTTTGTAGATTGTTCTCTGTGAATTATTCTAGGAAGGAGATTGTTTCTCTGTATGATCGTATTATCAGAGATTCTCCTAATGTCCATTATTAACGCCTAGGAATGGCGTGCGTTATTCGCTTATGTGTGTTTTCCTGAAGCCAGGTAAAACCAAACATTTTTTGCTGAACTTTTTTGCTAAACCTAGATCGGAGACGTATTATCGTACATCTAGGATTGTTGACTACAGATGAAGATGTCGGGTTATTTAGCAGCACTAGATCACTTGATGTATCCAGCCTTATTGATCGCAGATATGTATAGAAGCCCAATAAGGACATTTACGTATGTATATTGAAGTAATTCTGCTTCATAATTTCTCATCCTGGATGAGCGAAGCTCACGGAGGAGAGCCATTTTGGATTCCCGCCATTGTAAGCGGATCATTGTCAGAGAACAGAAAAGGTCTTATTATCTGATGATGGTACAGAGATCTACATATTATGAAAACCCACTACTGTGGTTTAACATTGTTGCCAAAAACATTTGATGAATGTACGGCTTGAGAAACTTAGCCAAGAGAAGGTTCTGTCAGTGAACCATTGTTGATGTTTATATATCCACTTTACTGACGCGATTAGTCAGTTGAAGCATGAGACGATAGACAACCAGAATATTGAGTGCTTGTCTACTATCGTTCCATTATATATTTACCACTGCATGAATGTACATCTGATATTGTCACCCATTTTCAAGTATACGATGATTTTTGTGCCAACCTGTTCAAGTGACTGTACTCGTGATGTCGAAGTGTACGTCCATTATTAAAGGTATGAAACGACGCCAGTAGTCTGCCCTTTATTGACTTCTGCTTATGATTGAGTGAGTGACTTGTCAACTCAACAGAACTATACACTCACATTCGCGTTATATTACATCTACATTCTCACTCGATGTCAGCACTGTGTCGGAACGAGTTGACCTTCCATCTACGTGTCCAGTATGGCCATATGGAAGCAGGAACATCACAACAAAGAAACGCCTTTATCAATGTGATGGCCTCAAAAGTCGCTTATCAATCACCTTGTAACTTCAGCAAACGGGCAGTGTCTTTTTCTTTCATTTAATAACGGCAGCAAATAATGTGCAGTGTAGCAGGTCACTTAAACAGTCCGTGGTGGAATTGACGGTTAGCTCAATGATAGCGTTGTAGTTCAGGTCTTGAAATAAACACGTGTGGATCATCTGTACAATATAGGCAAAAATTGAATAAAGCTCCATCCTTAAAAAGTCCACGTTTCGAGTACGATTTCGACAGTATATTCTTCTTGTAGATATTCATTCGCCAGTTCATTGCAGTAATAAATTCTTTTGGATACTAAAGCTTGGGCCACAATTAATTCAAGTGTCCATGACTTGACAACAAAAGTTCATAGCAGGCATCAACGACAATTTCATTGTCCATAATAGAAACAATTTCTGGACGTAAGTTCATAACATAGCTTCATCAAATCACGGACGAGCCCCCAAATGTGGCGCGATATATAAATAAATGTATGTATGTGTCGTAAATTTATTTTGAGAGAAAGAGTCTTAGAAATAGTGGTCCCGTTTAGAGTGCAGAATGATGGTGAAGGCTCTGTGATAATAAGGGTTAGAAAGTAAATAGTTGCTTCACAGAGTTCTGGGGAGAGTAAGGACAGACTCTTTTACGACAATCTGTTCCTCTCAATCTACTCCTTAAACTCTCCTGGCTAAACAATTATTTGCCAGTTTCCAAACACACCTGCGCTCACACCAATTTGGTGCTTCAAACACACGGACGCTACGTGAATACAACTATGTTAAACAAATATGGGTAATTTGGGCTTGTGCCTTCCAACACAGTACTAACAGTTTTATTATGTTTATTTATCATTAAAATCAGTCACAACATTTATCATTTGTTACAGGAAAAAATCATAGGTACAGAAATACAAGTAACAAGGGGGAGGGGGGGGGGGGTGTATGAAGACAAAGATAAACCCAGTCCAAAGATAGGTAGTTATCAGAAAAAAATTAGATAATGTAACCCAACAGTAAATTTAATTACTCTGAAAAGAGGTGTTACAATACTAGGTAGGGTGGTAGAAAAATCCTGTTATTCTCAATTGTCTTTCCCTTTACTAAGCAAATGAAAAAAGGGGGGGGGGGTGTAAACAGAGTTAACAAAACTCCCACTTAAAGAAACAATGCAGGGAATACAGTAAACGTATTTACCAGGTAGGCAAATTAACCAATGGTTTGCAAAAATAAATCTCATGTCATTCATGCACGCTCGTGATGGCCAACACTCATACGCTCACACACACTTACCGATCGTAGAATCTGGCACTCCATAGAAAATACAAAAACATCAATTAAACACTCGACGTAGGTAATGTCTTTTCTTCTGTGTCCAGCCCCAGATTATCAGGTTTATGCGTTAGTACAGTCCCGAAATCGCTGGAAGGTGAAGCCTAAATGTACTTTGTTTTGTTATGTTAAAAGGAAGGTTCTATGGGATGGCACAGTCTTAGATACAGGTGGTGAATATGGCGTGGTCTCATTGGTTTCGCCACTGATGGTAATACTTTTTAATGCGTGAAGATAACAACTGACCATTGAGGTTTGGTTTACTTCTAGGGTTTTGAAATCCAGTGAAGAAAATATGCACAGTCAGTGTTCGGAAGATTTCTATGTTCTTTCGCAATAGAGCAGTAAAAAATGCAAATAAGCTCTGGCAATGTTCTTCTCCAGTTAATCTTAATTTAATTGATGGCGTGTGAAAATTGTTCTTGGGTGTGCTTGATTTCTGGTAATTTTAGATAGCGGAATTCCAACAGGATCGCCACAAGATTAAAATTTAAACAGTCTCATCAAATTCTGGAGGGTTTTAAGAACCGAGTCTGGAGGACTCTAATACAATGTTTTTGCTGGGATGCAAAGGTTATGATCACCCTATATGAAAGATAGAAAACATGTAATTATACCGAAAAATCAAATAACATTCTAAAGCGCGATAAATTTACCGTTAAGACTATTATACACACTCGCGTATTTAATTATATCTATTAAGAAAACACTTCGCGAGTCTAATGGTTAAAACACCCATCTATATATAGAACTTAACTTAATTAATTAATTATAGATTCCTTCGCGACTTTAAAAGTTAATTTAATCGTTTTAAGCATCTATTATCTTTGGAAATACTATAATAGATATATCATTAAATTTTCAACTGGAAACTATTGAGATAGGTTTAATTTAATAGATTTAAATCAACACAAAATCCAGTGAACTAAAAATGAATGAACTTGACCACTGATCACTAGAAACTAATATTTATTATACCGTTTAGCACAGAATAGAATTCACTGCAAATATAGCCCAAAATCCAGGGGAAATCTAACAAGATTTTACTATAGCTAGTGCTTCTGTAAATCTCTGGCAAACGAGTGATAAATGGCATTCTTCAGGGTCTCTATATATATGGAATGGAATGGAAGATTGGGGGGACGTGTGAAAATTTCACACCTTTTCAGAACTCAGGTAAAAATCGAGATTCTAGCCGCCCGCTCCTCGTCCGATTATTCAACTCCTGACCGCTCGGGTTTCCCGTTCGTTCCGTCTTTCTAGTGGTTCTCTGGTTGACACAGAGATGTGAAATTCCTGCGAGAGGCTAGCGTCGTCTGTTTTGGGATCGTCTTGCCTTAGATCGTGCCGCTTTCCTCCGTTTGATTTAGGCAACGCCTTTAAGGCAGGTACGAAAGAAAGGTGAGGCGGTAGTTGATTCAGACCGCTCTGAAGTCAAGCAAGAGGCGTGGCTTAACCCCTCCTTTAGACGATGCGCTCTGCTGGATACACCGACGAAGGAAACTCGCTGCTATCAATTTCTCTAGAGATAGTCGTGGGCGTGGTTTAACCTCCCCTTAAGGCCATGCAAATGCCCAGAATGCACAGAAGATAACAGTCTCCATATTAATTAGCAAACGTGGTGGCAAGTCAACTCTGCTCTGACGCATATTAATGAGACCAGGTGGAGTTCCACGTTTCTGTTGTGCATTGCTAATGAGCCCAGGTGGAAGAATTCCTGTTGACGATAAAATTACAACAATATTCGGGGGTACTGATGCTACGAGGATTCTACCATATCATCTAACATTTCAGGATCAGCTGCGTTTCATCGTCACAGTATGCCAAATGCTAGGGTGATAATGAATGACTAGTTGTCTAGGTCCCAGGTTTATGAAGCTATAAACGATTCAACATCAGTGTCGTGAAACATTCTAAATCCACATATATAAATTAAAAGGTAAATGTAAAGCCTAACACATAAATTCAATAAAAGGGAAAGAAGAATGGTAAAGAACAGTGCTGTCACAATGACTGTACTCGAGATCCCCCTTTTTCTGCTTCGTCTGCATGTTCTCACGCTTTCACGTTTACTAGTAAAGCCTACAGCAGCATACACGCGTTTCAACAAAACAATAAAACGTGTACTGTATTTCTTAGAAAACCTTGAGATAGACACACTGCGTAATGACCTAGATTAATATTCCATTAATTTCATTTTATACACTACGTTAACATAAACGAAAGGACAGATGGACTTAGGATAGAAAGAGAGAGGGCTGAACGGAGGAACGCCGGCAACACTAACACGCGTCTCGCGATATAAAATTAATGCCACCCCCAACGCGAAAGGCATGAAGCACTAACTTTTTTTTCAGATGGACAGTGATAAAAAACACTACCAATACGAGAGTTAGGTTTAAAAACATGATTAATGCTTATTAGGAAACATGACATTCTACTGTTTTATGTCTGAAATCCTGACATTAGTCTGACAGAACAGTCGAAAAGGCAGGACAGGTGGCGGTTCTAAACATAAAAAAAATAAAAAATACACGACTATCCTAGAAAATGCATATTTTGAACGCAGCCACTTAGCTCCATTAAATTTATATATTTGGGTTCCTTAGGACTTGCTGACAAAGAACATGTTAAGTGTTACGCAAATAGTCTAGGAATTAACAAATTATAGCCAAAAGAAAATAGTGAGGATGTCTGACAGCACCAAATCATAATCGCACAGTGGCATGTTTTGAAACCACCATTTTATGGGAAATAGGCCACCATGTTAAATCCGATTTGATTGGAGGGAATGATATGTAAGGCTAAACATGATTAGTCGGATTGCAAATACTATTTTTGGTTGTTAGGGGAAACGTAGGAAGGATAAATTTTTTCAAAAGCTTTGTAAACATGGCCCTATTGGCTAGACCCGTTGATATAGTCAATTAGGAGCGTCTGTTCAGTGCCACATTTTAAAATAAACTTACTAAGAAACAGTGCGTTGAGATCCAGCTCCTATTTTTCTAAATAAAAGCCTGGGACAGAGGCAGATCGGAATTTGTGCCATAATTCATCGCCAGTCAACGTATTTGTTTATTATTTCCATGAATTGTGGTAAGATTGACATATTTGATATCTTTTTGATGAAAATTGAATGTGAATTGATAATTTATGTCTGTATATGTGTGTGGTTCAGTAGCAAACATGAGGCAAAGCCTAGATAGTGCTCCAACCTGAACAAAACTTGTCGGAGAGAAGTATAAATGCATGGGATCACCAAATAGTACACTGACACCTATCTTATTGACTAGAAGGAACTAATGCTGGAATTGCAGAGGCGTAGTAACCATTTAGGAGGAGAATACTGGTGTAAATTGTTTCAGATGAAGCTAGCAGTTGGCCTACCGCTCTGAACTCAGTGTTTGTTATGTATTGTGTTCAGTGTGGAAACAAATTATAAATTAGTTCTGAAGTAGGAGGTACAACCTTCTTGTTTCAGGGACCGTGGTCATAACTTATTGAAGCAGCACCTGGTCTGAGTTTTGCTGAATCCAGAGGCTGATAGCATACCCCTTGGTCCAGATAGCGACTAGTGAGGTGTCTCAAGAACACGGTGAAGCAAGCGAGCAGAGGAGTCTGTTTACTGCCGCCCTCACAGAAGATAAGATTCTGTGGCCAGAGCAGCTCAATTTTATGTGCCCCTCTAAAACTGACAATATAGTAAATAAAGAGGGACAATAAATTGTTTCAATTGACAGGAACTGTGAACTTTTCCCAATACTATTTCCACCATAAGCAAACACTTGAAGTCATGATGACAAATAACCACCAAGCTTGAACAAGCCAGTATTACCTCATAGTACTACATCACAACTTACACACATATGATAATAATAATAAAATATGTCAATACAAAGATCATAACTATAAAATGTGTACATATAACTTGTAATTACATTTGATTGTGATTCCTGGTTCACTGTGTAGTTGAATCAGGATATCTATTATTGAAAGGAATTAATACATATATTTTTAAACTTTAACACTTGACTCATTTAAGATAGTCTTATAGAGTGTTTTATGTGTGTGAGTGTCACAGTGTTGTAAAGTGTTGTGGAATAAATTAAATTGTTTATCTGTCGGTTGTTGTTGTGACTTACACTTCATCATTATCATAACCCTAGACATTCAACGTAGTCATCACAATATTCCAGAATAATTCTGACTGAGATATAAATGTGGTAGCAAGTAAGGTCATCTGTAATATACCACACTTATTAGATACAAATATCTTCACAGCTGATCTCAGTCAGTACACTAAGT
This sequence comes from Oreohelix idahoensis, assembly GCA_024509875.1. NCBI lineage: Eukaryota > Metazoa > Mollusca > Gastropoda > Stylommatophora > Oreohelicidae > Oreohelix > Oreohelix idahoensis. The sequence goes on from JAMPIV010009120.1 coordinate 185,429, forward strand.
CCCCTATAAATATTTATATCATCCCACTTTACCACATATATTGGGGTCTCGCTCCCGGGATATTGAACTTTCTCCTATTATATATATTGGGAATAATAAAAATTTAAAAGGTATCCTTGGGTGAAAATAAATAAGGTTGAGCTCTCAGTGCCTGTGGTTGTCCTTGGATATTTAGTTAGAGATTGAGTTGTTTAGTTAGATATTGTTTACAATTGCCTGTTAGAAAATGGCGGACCTGGCCAAATTTCGATCTGCTGCTGTGCAGACTGCTAAAGAGTTAGGAATGGACGGGCAAGTTATGATTGCTTATGTCACTACTGAATGTGACAAATATATTGAACGTGAGGAAAGAAAATTTGAAGCCGAAAGAAAATTAGAATCTGAAAGATTAGAAAAAGAGGCTGAAAGAAAGTTAGAGGCTGAAAAAGAAATTAAGAGGTTGCAGATTGAGGCAGAGGCTAAAGCATTGGAGGCAGATAGGGAGATTAAAAGGCTCCAGTTGGAAGAGAAAAGGGCAGAAAGGGAAGCAGAAGAAAGAAGACAGGCTGCAGAAAGGGAAGACAAGCGATTAGCTGCAGAAAGGGAAGCAGAAGATAAAAGATTACAAAGGGAACATGAGTTACGACTAAGGGAGTTTGAGTTTCAAGGCCATGCTCCTGAAAATGGTGCCAGTCCCTTTACCTCCGATGCTAATGCTAGTCAGGGAGCCTCAACCTCAGCTATGAACTTTCATTTAGATCATTTTGTTGAGAAAGACGATGATATTGAGAGCTATCTAAATAGATATGAACTATTAGCTACCACGTATGGGTTAGAGAGAGAAAGGTGGAGCTTAAAGTTATCTCAAGGGCTTCGTGGGGCAGCTTATGAAGTTTTTGCCAAAATGAGCAGAGGTGATCAAGAAAATTATGACATGCTAAAGCAGGCTCTTTTGTTAAGATATGAAAAGAATGGAGAATTTTATAGAAAAAAAATTTAGGAATGCTAAACTACTGTCAGGTGAAACCTATCACCAGTTCTCTGCACGGTTAGAGACATACTTGGAGAAATGGACTTCTCTGGGGAAAACCCAAGATCTTAAGGAAATGATCCTTATAGAACAACTAAGAGAGTCCATGGCTCCAGACCTGAGAAAGTTTCTCATGGAACAAGGTGCAGAGAGACTGGGTGAGTTACTAAATGTTGCAGAAAGGTATCAAGCAGCTCAGGCAGAGGTATCAGGTAATAAAAAGAAACAGGTAGAAAATTTTAAGGCACCACAGAACTTTAATAAATTTGATCCTAGAGATCATAACAAAAGTAAGCACCAGTTTGATAGGCCACGGTATGACAATAAAAATAAAACCCCACAATTCGATGAAAGGAAATATGATGAAAGAAAATCTTTCAACCAAGGAAGGAGGTGGTGTAAAAATTGCAAGATGGACAATCATGATACTGACCGTTGTAGAAGAAAACCTGTGTATATGGCCACCCTTCAGGTCAGGTCGACCTCAAGACAGGAGGAGGATATCCTGATAGATACCACTCCAGAAGAGATGAGGAAGGCACAGGCTGGGGATAAGACCCTCAAGCCTTGTTTCAGGAAATTGTCAACTTGTCATACAACTCCAGGCAAGGGAGATTTTTACATGAAAAACAAGTTGATTTACAGGAAGGCCGGAACTAGATCCAATGGTCACGGACAGTTGGTTCTTCCAAATGCATATAGGGCAGAATTAATAAGGAGCCTACATGTGAAACAAGATGGGGACCATGAGAAAATTGGTACCATCATCCAAAAGGTGGCTCACAATTATTATTGGCCCAAGGCAAGGTGGGACATTGAGAATTTTGTAGAAAGGTGTAGCATAGCACATGAGGGAACACCCACAAGTGGGAACATTGATCAGGACCTGGACACGCCACGGGGCAAACGTAGGCCTGACAATAGAAAGAATAATAAAGTGGACCAAGTGGAATGGGAAGCCCCTTTTCACGGACAAGCTTCAATTAACTGTTTTACAATGGCCACTATGCAGAGAGTGCAAAAAGATGTCTTACCCCAGGATAAGCCAAAAATCCCTCAATCGGACTTAAACAAACTGGAGGAAGAGGATGTAGAGAGGAAATCTCTCATCAAGAATTCTAAGTGGGGAGAAAGCCCCAAGAAAAGAATTGGTAGCGGTCGTTTTGTGCATGATAATTCTGGGAAGAAAAATCATCACTATAGAGCTTCGAGTGGAAGAGACCATACCGGTGCATGGACAAATAGGTCCACAAAATTAAAGGTCCATATGAAGCGCTGTTAAGAACGTGGACTGATGAAAAGGCAGAGGAAAATATTACATCCTCATACCAATATGTGAATGAGCTGACCACTTGTTTAAAAACTGGCTGGAAACTTGCCAATGAAAATTTGAGACAAGCCAGGAAAAAACATGCTGCCTATTATAACAGGAAAGCTAAAGACAGAGATTTGGCTGTGGGAGAGAAGGTACTGCTTCTTCTACCCGGTAGTCAAAATAAGTTACAAATTGGATGGCAAGGTCCATATACAGTTCTAGAGAAGGTGTCTAGAACAAATTATAAGATAGATAAGAAGGGGAAAGAAAAAATCTATCATGTGAATCTCCTGAAGAAATATTTGGAAAGAGAAAATCAGGAAGAGACACACTTGTTGACCTTGTCCATTGCAATGGAGATGAAAAAGGAACCACTTTCATCATTTGAATATCCATTACATCCCTGTGAGACAGCGGCACAGGTGAAAATCAGTACACATTTAACAAAAAATCAGAAAGAGAGAGTGCAACAGGTTCTAGATAATCATACAGAGGTGTTAACGGACCGACCGGGGCATACAAACTTATTGGAATATGATATGAAACTGATAGACCCCACACCTGTCTGTATGAAACCCTATTCGATTCCTTTTGCTAAGGAGAAAGCTTTGAAGGAAGAGATAGACTATTTGTTGAAGGAAGGAATTATTTCACACAGTGAATCTTCGTATAGTTCCAGTGTGGTGCTCTTAAGGAAACCCTCTGGAGAACATAGACTCTGTATAGATTACAGGAGACTGAATGCTATCACAGAAGGACAGGTGGATCCATTGCCGGATACAAATCAGTTGTTTGCCAGGCTAAATAAAGCTAAATATTTCTCAAAAGTGGATCTGAGTAAAGGATACTATCAGATTCCAGTAAAGCCTGAGGTTAGACCATACCTAGCGTTTAGTACCTCAGAGGGACACTATGAGTTTAACAGATTGCCATTTGGATTGAAGAATGCGCCTAGTGTCTTCTCTAGAATGATGAGAAAATTGTTGGATCCTCTGAATAACCCATGCATCACAAATTTCATGGATGATATCCTGATAGCAACAGAAACATTTGAGGAACACATTGACTCTCTGAACATGCTGTTTAATCGACTTAGAGAAGCGAATTTAACAGCCCGACCAACCAAATGTTGCGTTGGATGTAAAGAATTAGAATTCTTGGGACACACAGTCCATCAGGGAAACATGACCCCTGACCCCAAGAATTTAGAGAAACTAAAGAAAGCCCCGAGACCACAAACCAAGAAAGACGTGAGATCCTTTGTCTCATTATGTGGTTTCTACCAAAAGTATATCAAAAACTTTAATTCCATATGTGCACCGTTAACTGATTTGACACGTAAAGGAAATCCAGATCGAATTACATGGACACCACAATGTGAATTAGCTTACCAGGAATTGAAGGAAAAGCTCACAAGCAAACCTATTTTGAAATTACCTGACTTAAGTCAAGAATTCATTGTAAGAACGGATGCCAGTAATATCGGGTTAGGTGCGACCCTGTTACAGAAATCAGATGCACTGGATGGGGAATTAAGCCCAGTGGCATATGCTAGCAGAAAGTTGAATAAAGCTGAAACCAATTACTCAACTAGCGAAAAAGAATGTCTTGCAGTAATATGGGCGATAAAGAAATTCAATATTTATCTGTATGGGAAGGCATTGAAGTTGCAAACGGATCACAAACCCTTGTCGTTTCTAGCGCAGGCTAGACATGAAAATTCTAGGTTACTCAGATGGTCCTTACTTATGCAGCCATTTGAGTTTAGCATAGAGTATATTTCTGGAAAAACAAATCTGGGAGCGGATTTTTTAAGCCGCCATCCGTGTAATGAGAATCACCGTAAGCCCCAGAAATAATAATAAATTTCTCTATGTGTATATAGAATTATAGACTGACATATAACGTCTGTTTTAAGAGGGGAGAATTTGTCGTGAAACATTCTAAATCCACATATATAAATTAAAAGGTAAATGTAAAGCCTAACACATAAATTCAGTAAAAGGGAAAGAAGAATGGTAAAGAACAGTGCTGTCACAATGACTGTACTCGAGATCCCCCTTTTTCTGCTTCGTCTGCATGTTCTCACGCTTTCACGTTTACTAGTAAAGCCTACAGCAGCATACACGCGTTTCAACAAAACAATAAAACGTGTACTGTATTTCTTAGAAAACCTTGAGATAGACACACTGCGTAATGACCTAGATTAATATTCCATTAATTTCATTTTATACACTACGTTAACATAAACGAAAGGACAGATGGACTTAGGATAGAAAGAGAGAGGGCTGAACGGAGGAACGCCGGCAACACTAACACGCGTCTCGCGATATAAAATTAATGCCACCCCCAACGCGAAAGGCATGAAGCACTAACTTTTTTTCAGATGGACAGTGATAAAAAAACACTACCAATACGAGAGTTAGGTTTAAAAACATGATTAATGCTTATTAGGAAACATGACATTCTACTGTTTTATGTCTGAAATCCTGACATTAGTCTGACAGAACAGTCGAAAAGGCAGGACAGGTGGCGGTTCTAAACATAAAAAATAAAAAATACACGACTATCCTAGAAAATGCATATTTTGAACGCAGCCACTTAGCTCCATTAAATTTATATATTTGGGTTCCTTAGGACTTGCTGACAAAGAATATGTTAAGTGTTACGCAAATAGTCTAGGAATTAACAAATTATAGCCAAAAGAAAATAGTGAGGATGTCTAACAGCACCAAATCATAATCGCACAGTGGCATGTTTTGAAACCACCATTGTACGGGAAATAGGCCACCATGTTAAATCCGATTTGATTGGAGGGAATGATATGTAAGGCTAAACATGATTAGTCGGATTGCAAATACTATTTTTGGTTGTTAGGGGAAACGTAGGAAGGATAAATTTTTTCAAAAGCTTTGTAAACATGGCCCTATTGGCTAGACCCGTTGATATAGTCAATTAGGAGCGTCTGTTCAGTGCCACATTTTAAAAATAAACTTACTAAGAAACAGTGCGTTGAGATCCAGCTCCTATTTTTCTAAATAAAAGCCTGGGACAGAGGCAGATCGGAATTTGTGCCATAATTCATCGCCAGTCAACGTATTTGTTTATTATTTCCATGAATTGTGGTAAGATTGACATATTTGATATCTTTGTGATGAAAATTGAATGTGAATTGATAATTTATGTCTGTATATGTGTGTGGTTCAGTAGCAAACATGAGGCAAAGCCTAGATAGTGCTCCAACCTGAACAAAACTTGTCGGAGAGAAGTATAAATGCATGGGATCACCAAATAGTACACTGACACCTATCTTATTGACTAGAAGGAACTAATGCTGGAATTGCAGAGGCGTAGTAACCATTTAGGAGGAGAATACTGGTGTAAATTGTTTCAGATGAAGCTAGCAGTTGGCCTACCGCTCTGAACTCAGTGTTTGTTATGTATTGTGTTCAGTGTGGAAACAGATTATAAATTAGTTCTGAAGTAGGAGGTACAACCTTCTTGTTTCAGGGACCGTGGTCATAACTTATTGAAGCAGCACCTGGTCTGAGTTTTGCTGAATCCAGAGGCTGATAGCATACCCCTTGGTCCAGATAGCGACTAGTGAGGTGTCTCAAGAACACGGTGAAGCAAGCGAGCAGAGGAGTCTGTTTACTGCCGCCCTCACAGAAGATAAGATTCTGTGGCCAGATCAGCTCAATTTTATGTGCCCCTCTAAAACTGACAATATAGTAAATAAAGAGGGACAATAAATTGTTTCAATTGACAGGAACTGTGAACTTTTCCCAATACTATTTCCACCATAAGCAAACACTTGAAGTCATGATGACAAATAACCACCAAGCTTGAACAAGCCAGTATTACCTCATAGTACTACATCACAACTTACACACATATGATAATAATAATAAAATATGTCAATACAAAGATCATAACTATAAAATGTGTACATATAACTTGTAATTACATTTGATTGTGATTCCTGGTTCACTGTGTAGTTGAATCAGGATATCTATTATTGAAAGGAATTAATACATATATTTTTAAACTTTAACACTTGACTCATTTAAGATAGTCTTATAGAGTATTTTATGTGTGTGAGTGTCACAGTGTTGTAAAGTGTTGTGGAATAAATTAAATTGTTTATCTGTCGGTTGTTGTTGTGACTTACACTTCATCATTATCATAACCCTAGACATTCAACGTAGTCATCACAATATTCCAGAATAACTCTGACTGAGATATAAATGTGGTAGCAAGTAAGGTCATCTGTAATATACCACACTTATTAGATACAGATACCTTCACAGCTGATCTCAGTCAGTACACTAAGTCCCCTATAAATATTTATATCATCCCACTTTACCACAATCAGAACGACACAAACTGTGCCAACAATATGAAGATATCCAAACTCCTTGATACGACACATATGAATATTTAATTACGATTCCATTTCACATGATGCATTACATAAATCCTGTATAATCTTGATCCACTATTTCCATACTTTATCTGTCATAAGAACACATCCATTACATCCTCTATTCAACTATGTACCATGAAGGAACGCCTTCCAAAACTTCAAGACATGCAGTATTCACGTCCAGTCCACACAGCGGAAACATCAACAATAACAATGTCGCTAGGCCAAACAAAGCCACGTCTTATGCGACTTACGCATGGCGACCACACAAAGGTGCTAACACTTGTGAGCACTATATTTACTTCAACTCTAAACTCTCATGTGGCGTGCAAAAGGCATTCGCCACAGCAATATGGATATCACCAGACCACAGAACTGAGAATCAGATTGATCACATATGCATAAATAAGAAGTTTAGGTGATCATTGCATGATGTAGAAGTATGTAGAGGAGCAGATGTGGTATCAGATCACCATTTTCTGTTTGCCAAAACAAAATAAAAACTCAAGAAATTTGCAACAGCACATAGCTATAGACAATAGTATAATGTGGAATATCTAAGAAATCAGGAAATAAGAGAAACATTTTCAGTCACAGTATCTAACAAGTACGAAGAACTCCAACAGCTGGAAGATGAAGCAGATACGGAAGACCACTGACAACAAGGAAAAAATATATAGAACAAGAGATGTGGAGAAGTACTGAGAAAAAGAGAACATCAGCACAAAGCAATGATGACAACAGAAACCATAAACAATATAGAGGACAGGGAAAATAATAAAGCAGATTTAAACACAAGCAGAACCAGAAGCTCCAAAGCCAAGGCTCATGAAGTGTACATAGAAGCAAACAAAGAAGTAAGAAGAAACATCAAAAGAGACAAGAGGAAGTATATTGAAAAGTTGGCAAGGGAAGCAGAGGAAGCTGCAGCCAAAGGAAATATGAGGGACCTGTACAACAACACAAAGAAGCTAACAGGGAAATATAAGCAAGCAAATGGCCTCATCAAAGACAAGAATGGAAAATTGCTTAGTAATATACAAGAATAAATGAAGAGATGGGCAGAACATTTTGAGGAATTTCTCAATAAACCAGCTCCAACTAATGCCCCAGACATTCAGCCAGCAGAAAAGGAGCTACAAATTAGCTGTGAACGACCAAGTAGAGAAGAAATAAAGAAAGCCATAAAGCTTCTGACAGATGGAAAAGCAGCTGGTCCAGATGGCATTCCAGCAGAGGCCATCAAAACAGATATTGATACCTCTACAGAGATATTATACAAACTACTTGGCAAAGTCTTGGAGAGAGAGGAAATACAAGCAGAATGGAAGGAATGTTATCTAGTCAAGTTGCCTAAGAAGGAAAATTTACAAGAGTGCACAAATTATAGAGGAATAATGTGACTATCAGTGACGGGAAAAGCATTAAACAGAATCATCCTTTAGAGATTAAAAGAGTCTATAGACAAGAAACTAAGAGATGAACAAGCAGGTTTTCGAGAAAACAGATCCTGTACAGACCAGATGGCCACACTGAGAATAATATTGGAACAAAGCCTGGAATGGAATTCACCGCTGTACATCAGATTTGTGGTCTATGAAAAGGCATTTCTTCTTCTTCTTCCTCGTTCGCCCTGAAAAGGACGGTGGTTGCGTTGTGTCTGTTTACGCCGTAGCTGTGATATCTGCACCTTTCGGTCGACACATCCGACTTCAGCACGGCCTTTTTTAGGGACCGGGTGTCGTGAGAAATTCTAATCCACATATATAAATTAAAACGTAAATGTAAAGCCTAACAAATAAATTTAATAAAAGGAAAGAAGAATGGTAAAGAACAGTGCTGTCACAATGACTGTACTCGAAATCCCCCTTGTTTTCTCCTTCGTCTGCAAATTGTAACGTTTCACGTTGATAGTAAAAGCCTACTGCTTCAATACCCGCTTTCTACGATAAAACGTGTACTGCCTTTCTAAGAAAAACCTTGAGATACGCAAGCTGACCTAGATTTAAAATTCCATTCATGTCATTTTATACACTACGTTACCAAAAACGAAAGACAGATGGACTAAGGATAGTGTCATGGAATATTCTAATCCACATATATAAATTATTAGGTAAATATGAAGCCTAACAAATAAAATTAATAAAGAAAAGAGCAATGGAAAAATAACAGTGCTGTCACAGAGAATGTACTCGAAATCCCCCTTGTTTTCTGCTACGTCTGCAAATTGTAATGCTTTCACGTTGATATAAAAGCTTACTGTATTATTACCCGCTTTCTTCAATGAAACGTGTGCTGTATTTCTTGGAAAAGCATTGAGAGGCCCTGCGTAATGACCTAAATTAATCCTAACATTAATTATACTGCGTTACCAAAACGAACGAACAGATGGACAAAAGGATAAAGAGAGAGGGGAGGGCTGAAAATCAGGAACGCATGCAACATGCGTCGCGCGATACACAAATGCTGCCATCACGCGTGTAAGTCTACATGCACTAATTTTTTTCAGACGGACAGTGATAAAATACACTACCCTTTCCCAGAGTTAGGTTTATAAATCATAATAAACTCTTATTAGGAAAGACAACATTAGATGGGTTTACGGGTGAAAACATAACAGTACCCAGACAGCACATCTTCGAAACAGGAGGTAGAAGAAATTGCATATTTTGAATGCAGCCACGTAGCTCCTTTAAATTAGTATTTTTGGGTTCCTTAGGGCTTGCTGACGAAGAATATGTAAAACGTTACGCAAATAGTCCAGGAATTAATAAATTATACCCAAAATAAAATATTGGGGGTGCCTGACAGCATAAAATCATTTCTGCTCATAAGATTTTTTTTTAACGTGTTTGAAAAAAATTTACGTTACAGAAATAGCCTACCATGTAAACTCCAAATTGATTGGAGCGCAACAAATGAAAGCCTAACCACGATTGGTCGGGCTATAAATACTATCTTGGTTGTTAGGGGAAACGGGGAAAGGTAACATTTTTTCAAACACTTGTCGAAACGGGGCTCATTGGTCAGACTCGCTGATATACACACTTGGGAGCGTTAGTTCGAAACCACTTGTTTAAATAAGATTGATAAAGCATCAGTGCGTTGAAGCCAGCTTATATTTGGCTAAATAAAAGCCTGGAAGATAAGCAGATGGGAATTTGTGCCAGTTTGTGCCAGAATTCATTGCTAATCAACGTATCTGTGTTTATTCGTATGAATTGTGGGACAGTGGTCTTGATGGTAGTGAGCAGCACCTGGTCAGAGCTTTGCTGAATCCAGTGTCGGACAGCATACTCCTTGGTCCTTTTAGCTATCAGTGAGGTGTCTCCAGAGCCCAGAGGAGAATTCGAGCAGAGGAGTCCTTTCCTGCCGCCATCACGCCAGATAAGCTAACTTGGCCAGCTGAGCTCAACATTATGTCCCCTCATCTTGAACTGACTTTGTAAAATTAACATTAAGAGGGGAGTTTACTTGTCTTAAAATCAGGAACTGTGAACATCTCCAATACTAGTCCCTAAAGACAAACTATTGAAGTCATGATGACAAATACCAACAGAGCTTGAACAAAACAAAACCAGTATTACCTCATTTTACTACTACACAACTGACACACATAGAACATTTGTAATAATATATGTCACTACAATATTCATATTAAATACAGTCTGTACATAACTTGTAATTTAAATTGATTGTGATTCCTGGTTCCCTTGTAGTTGAATCAGGACACATATTCATTCATGCCAGTAATGAATACATATTGTTATTTGAAAAGTTACGAGTGACTTCTTTAAGATATTCTCATAGAGTGTTATATGTATGTGAGTGTCACAGTGTTGTTAAGAGTAGTGGATTAAATTAAATTGTTTATCTGTCTGTTGTTGTGACTTACACTTCATCATACACATACCCTAGACACATAACGTAGTCATCACACTATTCCAGAATAATTCTGACTGAGATATATAGATATGTGGTAGCAAGTAAGGTGATATATAATACACTACTCTTATTAGATATATATATACCTTCACAGCTGATCTCAGTCAGTACACTAAGTCCCCTATAAATATTTATAACATCCCACTTCACCACATATATTGGGGTCTCGCTCTTGGGATTTTGAATCTTTAACTATTAAAAATATTGGGGGTAATTCACTTCAGGGAATATAAGAATTAAAAGGTATCCTTGGGTGGAATTAAATAAGGTTGAGCTCACGGTGCCTGTGTTGTCCATTAGAGATTGAATTGTTGGTTAGACATTGTATTAAGTTACCTGATAGACAATGGCGGACCTGGCCAAATTTCGATCTGCTGCGGTTCAGACTGCAAAAGAGTTAGGATTAGATGGGCAAGTTATGGTTGCCTATGTTACTACGGAATGTGACAAATTTATTGAACGTGAAGAAAGAAGGTTTGAAGCCGAAAGAAAGTTAGAGGCTGACAGGGAAATTAAGAAGTTACAATTTGAGGCTGAGGCTGAGACTAAGAGGTTGCAGATTGAGGCTGACAAAGAGGCTAAGAAATTGGAGGCAGAAAGAGAAGACAAAAGATTAGCTGCAGAAAGGGAAGAGAAGAAATTAGCTGCAGAAGAGAGGAAATTAGCTGCAGAAAGGGAAGCAGAAGATAAAAGATTACAAAGGGAACATGAGTTACGACTAAGGGAGTTTGAGTTTCAAGGCCATGCTCCTGAAAATGGTGCCAGTCCCTTTGCCTCTGATGCTACGGTTACTCAAGGAGCCTCAACCTCAGCTATGAATTTTCATTTAGATCATTTTGTTGAGAAAGACGATGATATAGAGAGCTACCTGAATAGGTATGAGCTATTAGCTACCACGTATGGGTTAGAGAGAGAAAGGTGGAGCTTAAAGTTATCTCAGGGACTTCGTGGGGCAGCTTATGAAGTTTTTGCAAAAATGAGCAGAGGTGATCAGGAAAATTATGATATGCTAAAGCAGGCTCTTTTGTTAAGGTATGAAAAGAATGCAGAATTCTATAGAAAAAAATTTAGGAATGCTAAATTACTGTCAGGTGAAACCTATCACCAGTTCTCTGCACGAATAGAGACATACTTGGAGAAATGGACTTCTCTGGGGAAAACCCAAGATCTTAAGGAAATGGTCCTTATAGAGCAACTAAGAGAGTCCATGGCTCCAGACCTGAGAAAGTTTCTCATGGAACAAGGTGCAGAGAGGCTGGATGAGTTGCTAAATGTTGCTGAAAGGTATCAAGCAGCTCAAGCAGAGGTAACAGGTAATAAAAAGAAACAGGTGGACAACTTTAGGGCACCACAGAACTTTAATAAATTTGATCCTAGGGATCAAAATAAAGGTAAGCACCAATTTGATAGGCCACGGTATGAAAATAAAAATAAATTCCCACAATTCGATGAAAGGAAATATAATGAAAGAAAATCTTTCAACCAAGGAAAAAGGTGGTGTAAGAATTGTCAGATGGACAATCATGACACTGACCGTTGCAGAAGGAAACCTGTGTATATGGCAACCCTTCAGGTCAGGTCGACCTCAAGACAGGAGGAGGATATTATGTTAGATACCACTCCAGAAGAGATGAGGAAGGCACAGGCTGGGGATAAAACACTCAAGCCTTGTTTCAGAAAATTGTCAACTTGTCATACAACTCCAGGCAAGGGAGATTTTTACATGAAAAACAAGTTGATGTATAGGAAGACTGGAGCTAGATCCAAGGTCACGGACAGCTGGTTCTTCCAAAAAGATATAGGGCAGACTTAATAAGGAGCCTACATGTGAAACCAGATGGGGACCATGAGAAGATAGGTACCATCATTCAAAAGGTGGCTCATAATTATTATTGGCCCAAAGCAAGATGGGACATTGAGAATTTTGTAGAAAGGTGTAGCATAGCACATGAGGGAACACCCACAAGTGGGAACATGGATCAGGACCTGGACACGCCACGGGGCAAAATCAGGCCTGATAATAAAAGGAAAAATAGATTTGATAAAGTGGACCAAATGGAATGGGAAGCCCCTTTTCACGGACAAGCTTCACTTAACTGTTTTACAATGGCCACTATGCGGAGAGTGCAAAAAGATGTCTTACCCCAGGATAAGTCGACAATCCCTCAATCGGACTTAAACAAACTGGAGGAAGAGGATGTAGAGAGGAAATCTCTCATCAAGAATTTTAAGTGGGGAGAAAGCCCCAAAAGAAAAATTGGTAGCGGTCGTTTTGTGAATGAAAAATCTGGGAGGAAAAATCATCACTATAAAGCTTCGAGTGGAAGAGACCATACCGGTGCATGGACAAAGAAGTCCACACAATTAAAGGTCCATATGTAGCTTTGTTAAGAACGTGGACTGATGAAAAGGCAGAGGAAAACATTACATCTTCATACCAATATGTGAATGAGCTGACCACTCGGTTAAAAAACTGGCTGGAAACTTGCCAATGAAAATTTGAAACAAGCCAGGAAGAAACATGCTGCCTATTATAACAGGAAGGCGAAAGACAGAAATTTGGCTGTGGGAGAGAAAGTACTGCTTCTTTTGCCTGGGAGTCAGAATAAGTTACAAATTGGATGGCAGGGTCCATATACAGTTTTAGAGAAGGTGTCTAGAACAAATTATAAGATAGATAAGAAGGGGAAAGAAAAAAATCTATCATGTGAATCTCCTGAAGAAATATTTGGAAAGAGAACATCAGGAAGAGACACACTTGTTGACCTTGTCCATCGCCATGGAGATGAAAAAGGAACCACTTTCATCATTTGAATATCCATTACACCCCTGTGAGACAGCAGCACAGGTGAAGATCAGTACACATTTAACGAAAACTCAGAAAGAGAGAGTGCAACAGGTTCTAAATAATCATGCAGAGGTGTTAACAGACCGACCAGGGCATACAAACCTATTGGAATATGATATGAAACTAATAGACTCCACACCTGTCTGTATGAAACCATATTCGATTCCGTTTGCTAAGGAGAAAGCTTTGAAGGAAGAGATAGACTATCTGTTGAAGGAAGGAATTATTTCGCACAGTGAGTCTTCGTATAGTTCCGGTGTTGTACTCTTAAGGAAGCCCTCTGGAGAACATAGACTCTGTATAGATTACAGGAGACTGAATGCTATTACAGAAGGACAGGTGGATCCATTGCCGGATACAAATCAGCTGTTTGCCAGACTAAATAAAGCTAAATATTTCTCAAAAGTGGATCTGAGTAAAGGATACTATCAGATTCCAGTAAAGCCTGAGGTTAGACCATACCTAGCTTTTAGTACCTCAGAAGGACACTATGAGTTTAATAGATTGCCATTTGGATTGAAGAATGCGCCTAGTGTCTTCTCTAGAATGATGAGAAAATTATTGGATCCTCTGAATAATCCCTGTATAACAAATTTTATGGATGATATCCTTATAGCAACAGAAACATTTGAGGAACACATTGACTCTCTGAACATGCTGTTTGATCGACTTAGGGAGGCAAATTTAACAGCCCGACCAACCAAATGTTGCGTTGGATGTAAAGAATTGGAATTTTTGGGACACACAGTTTATCAGGGAAACATGACCCCTGACCCAAAGAATTTAGAAAAACTACAGAAAGCCCCGAGACCACAAACCAAGAAGGACGTGAGATCCTTTGTCTCATTATGTGGTTTCTACCAGAAGTATATTAAAAACTTTAATTCCATATGTGCACCGTTAACTGAATTGACACGTAAAGGACTTCCAGATCGCATTACATGGACACCACAATGTGAAATGACTTACCAAGAATTGAAGGAAAAGCTCACAAGTAAACCCATTTTGAAATTACCTGACTTAAGTCAAGAATTCATAGTAAGGACGGATGCAAGTAATATTGGGTTAGGTGCAACTCTACTACAGAAATCAGATGCCTTGGATGGGGAATTAAGCCCAGTGGCATATGCTAGCAGAAAGTTGAATAAAGCTGAAATCAACTACTCAACTAGCGAAAAAGAATGTCTTGCAGTAATATGGGCAATAAAGAAATTCAATATTTATCTATATGGGAAGGCATTTAAGTTGCAAACAGATCACAAACCTTTATCGTTTCTGGCACAGGCTAAGCATGAGAACTCTAGGTTACTCCGATGGTCTTTGCTTCTGGCTCCATATAATTTTAGCATTGAGTATATATCTGGAAAAACCAATCTGGGAGCGGATTTTTTAAGCCGCCATCCGTGTGATGAGAATCACCGTAAACCCCAGAAATAATAATAAATTTCTCTATGTGTATATAGAATAAAGGACTGACATATAATGTCTGTTTTAAGAGGGGAGGTGTCATGGAATATTCTAATCCACATATATAAATTATTAGGTAAATATGAAGCCTAACAAATAAAATTAATAAAGAAAAGAGCAATGGAAAAATAACAGTGCTGTCACAGAGAATGTACTCGAAATCCCCCTTGTTTTCTGCTACGTCTGCAAATTGTAATGCTTTCACGTTGATATAAAAGCTTACTGTATTATTACCCGCTTTCTTCAATGAAACGTGTGCTGTATTTCTTGGAAAAGCATTGAGAGGCCCTGCGTAATGACCTAAATTAATCCTAACATTAATTATACTGCGTTACCAAAACGAACGAACAGATGGACAAAAGGATAAAGAGAGAGGGAGGGCTGAAAATCAGGAACGCATGCAACATGCGTCGCGCGATACACAAATGCTGCCATCACGCGTGTAAGTCTACATGCACTAATTTTTTTCAGACGGACAGTGATAAAATACACTACCCTTTCCCAGAGTTAGGTTTATAAATCATAATAAACTCTTATTAGGAAAGACAACATTAGATGGGTTTACGGGTGAAAACATAACAGTACCCAGACAGCACATCTTCGAAACAGGAGGTAGAAGAAATTGCATATTTTGAATGCAGCCACGTAGCTCCTTTAAATTAGTATTTTTGGGTTCCTTAGGGCTTGCTGACGAAGAATATGTAAAACGTTACGCAAATAGTCCAGGAATTAATAAATTATACCCAAAATAAAATATTGGGGGTGCCTGACAGCATAAAATCATTTCTGCTCATAAGATTTTTTTTTTAACGTGTTTGAAAAAAATTTACGTTACAGAAATAGCCTACCATGTAAACTCCAAATTGATTGGAGCGCAACAAATGAAAGCCTAACCACGATTGGTCGGGCTATAAATACTATCTTGGTTGTTAGGGGAAACGGGGAAAGGTAACATTTTTTCAAACACTTGTCGAAACGGGGCTCATTGGTCAGACTCGCTGATATACACACTTGGGAGCGTTAGTTCGAAACCACTTGTTTAAATAAGATTGATAAAGCATCAGTGCGTTGAAGCCAGCTTATATTTGGCTAAATAAAAGCCTGGAAGATAAGCAGATGGGAATTTGTGCCAGTTTGTGCCAGAATTCATTGCTAATCAACGTATCTGTGTTTATTCGTAGGAATTGTGGGACAGTGGTCTTGATGGTAGTGAGCAGCACCTGGTCAGAGCTTTGCTGAATCCAGTGTCGGACAGCATACTCCTTGGTCCTTTTAGCTATCAGTGAGGTGTCTCCAGAGCCCAGAGGAGAATTCGAGCAGAGGAGTCCTTTCCTGCCGCCATCACGCCAGATAAGCTAACTTGGCCAGCTGAGCTCAACATTATGTCCCCTCATCTTGAACTGACTTTGTAAAATTAACATTAAGAGGGGAATTTACTTGTCTTAAAATCAGGAACTGTGAACATCTCCAATACTAGTCCCTAAAGACAAACTATTGAAGTCATGATGACAAATACCAACAGAGCTTGAACAAAACAAAACCAGTATTACCTCATTTTACTACTACACAACTGACACACATAGAACATTTGTAATAATATATGTCACTACAATATTCATATTAAATACAGTCTGTACATAACTTGTAATTTAAATTGATTGTGATTCCTGGTTCCCTTGTAGTTGAATCAGGACACATATTCATTCATGCCAGTAATGAATACATATTGTTATTTGAAAAGTTACGAGTGACTTCTTTAAGATATTCTCATAGAGTGTTATATGTATGTGAGTGTCACAGTGTTGTTAAGAGTAGTGGATTAAATTAAATTGTTTATCTGTCTGTTGTTGTGACTTACACTTCATCATACACATACCCTAGACACATAACGTAGTCATCACACTATTCCAGAATAATTCTGACTGAGATATATAGATATGTGGTAGCAAGTAAGGTGATATATAATACACTACTCTTATTAGATATATATATACCTTCACAGCTGATCTCAGTCAGTACACTAAGTCCCCTATAAATATTTATAACATCCCACTTCACCACAGATAGAAAGAAAGGGAGGGGCTGAAAGCCGGAACGCAGGCAATACTACCACAGTCTCGCGATACACAATTACTACCATCACGCGTGTAAGGCCACAAGCACTAGCTTTTTTCAAATCGACAGTGATAAACAACACTACCCATACGAGAGTTAGTTTTTAAAAACTTACAAAACGCTTATTAGGAAACATGACATTCTACTGTTTTATGTCTAAAATCCTGACATTAGTCTGACAGTACAGCAGGACAGGTGGCGGTTCTAAACATAAAAAATAAAAAAAACTACACGACTATCCTGGAAAATACATATTTTGAACGCAGCCCCTTAGCCCCATTAAATTTATATATTTGGGTTCCTTAGGACTTGCTGACAAATAATATGTTAAACGTTACGCAAATAGTCTAGGAATTAACAAATTATAGCCAAAAGAAATAGTGAGGGATGTCAGACAACACCAAAATCAGAATCGCTCAGTGGCAGATTTTCACCCCACCATTGTACGGGAAATAGGTCCCCATGTTACCTCCTATTTGATTGGCGGAAAGTAAATGTAAGGCTAAACACGATTAGTCGGGCTATAAATATTGATTCTTTGTTGTTGGGGAAACGTGAGTAGGAGTACTTTTTTTCAAACGCTTGTGTAAACATGGCACGATTGGTTAGACCCGCCAATATAGTCAATCAGAGGCGTCAGGTCAGCACCACATTTTCAAATAAACTTACTAAAGAACCAGTGCGTTGAGCGCCAGTGCATATTTTTCTAAATAAAAGCCTGGGACATCGGCAGATCGAAATTGTGCTATATTCATTGCCAGTCAACGTAACTGTGTATTATTCCATGAATTGTGGGACCGTGGTCCTAAAGTTATTGAGCAGCACCTGGTCTGAGCTTTGCTGAACCTAGAGGCTGACAGCATACTCCTGAGTCCAGATAGTGACCAGTGAGGTGTCTCCAGAACACAGGAAGGCTATCGAGCAGAGGAGTCTTTCCTGCAGCCATCACGAAAGATAAGCGTCTGTGGCCAGAGGAGCTCAACATTATGCCCCCCCCCTCAAAATCTGACTTTATAATAAAACAGAGGGAAAATACAGTGTTTAAATTGATAGGAACTGTGAACTTTTCCCCATACTATTTCCAAGATAAACAAACACTTGAAGTCATGATGACAAATAACAACATAGCTTGAAAAAAACAAAACCAGTATTACCTCATATTACTACTACACAACTGACACACATAGGATAATATTAATAAAATATGTCACTACTAGGTTCATATTGATAAATTCTGTACATATAAATTGTAATTACAATTGATTGTGATTCCTGGTTCACTTTGTGTTTGAATCAGGACAAATATATTAGTGAAAGAAATTAATACATATTTATATTTGAAACTTTACCAGTGCCTCATTTAAGATAGTCTTATAGAGTGTTAAATGTGAGTGAGTGTCACAGTGTTGTCAAGTGTGGTGGAATAAATTAAATTGTTTATCTGTCTGTTGTTGTTGTGACTTACACTTCATCATATACATACCCTAGACATTTAACGTAGTCATCACAATATTCCAGAATAATTCTGACTGAGTTATAATGTGGTAGCAAGTAAGGTTATCTGTAGAACACTACACCTATTAGATACAGATACCTTCACAGCTGATCTCAGTCAGTACACTAAGTCCCCTATAAATATTTATAACATCCCACTTTACCACACCGGGTTTGCCTTCCCATTTGACCGTGTAGATAGAGAATCACTCTGGAAATTGATGAGGCATTATGGAGTTCCCATGAAGATTACTAACTTAATAAAGAAGACATATAAAGGCATGACACGCAGAGTTCTCCATGAAGGACAACTTACAGAACCTTTTGGAATTAGAACGGGAGTGCGACAGGGATGCATCTTGTCTCCATTGCTTTTCTGACTAGCAATAGATTGGGTTATGAAAACATCGACATCACACAACAGAAATGGAATCTGACTAAACAGCTTAATGATCTGGATTTTGTAGATGACTTGGCTCGTCTGTCCCATAACCATAATCAGATGCAAGACAAAATAAAAATACTTGATGAGAGGTCACAGCAAGTGGGTCTGAAAATACACAGGGAAAAGACAAAGTTAATGAGAATAAATGCAAGAAATGATAATATGGTCGAACTTGAAGAAACACCACTAAAAGATGTAGAATCGTCCTCATATTTTGGCAGCAATATTGACAAAGTTGGAGGGACAGACAACGATATCAAAATAAGAATACTAAAAAGCTATAGGAGCTTTCATTGCATTGGGAAATATATGGAGATCAACAGCAATCAAGTCCAATACGAAAATAAGAATCTTCAACTCTAATGTGAAGTCAGTCCTATTGTATGGCTCTAAACATGGAGAACAACAAAAACAACAACCAAAAGGCTACAAACTTTCATAAACAGGTGCTTGCGAAGAATAGAACGATTGAAATGGTATGCCAAAGTCACAAATGTGGAATTGATGACAAGAACCAGACAATTGCCGGTGGAACAAGAGTTCAGAAGAAGACGCTGGGGATGGATAGAACACACATTGAGGAAACCTGTTGATAGCATTACAAGACAGTCCTTGTTCTGGAATTCCAAGGGTAAAAGAGGCAGAGGTAGACCAAATAACACATGGAGAAGAGAGCTAGATCCAGAAGTGAAAATGATGAGGAAAAACATGGAAAGAGCTTGAGCGGGTGTCAAGTTACAGGAGGGCATGTGTTTGTTGAAGGTCTATGCTTCTTTGGGAGCTAAAGGGTACTGATTGATTGATTGAGCATAAATCATAAACCCAGTGAATTGGATGAAATAATAATCGTTACTCTCAGCTAATTTGATGAAAAAAAAACATGACTGGACAGCGGGAACGAATTTTCCTGGTTAAAACTGATTAAAATGTGAATATACAAAATATGTACACCATGATGTCATCATCATCCACTTACTGCTCCACTTGGAGCCTGGGGCTACCTCTGCTTTTGGTTCCCTGTGAGAGAATCGGCATGAAGTAGTCACCAGCGCTTGCTGTGGTGGTTCATGGCTCAGCATCCCGTATCGGGTTATATTTTTCTACAGACGTCTGGCACAGGAAGACTTCCGAATAACGTCGGGCCACATATTTTGGGGCCGTCTTACAGGTAGTTGAGTATTACTTTAATGATAATCCCACTATTTTCCTGTTTTTAAGTTCCGAGGACTTTGTGGTTTCCAGTATTATAAAGTCGAGTTTTCTTGCTGATTGATTTCAGAAAATTCTCAATACTTGGTCCAGTCTTCTTTACTGATATCCTATATTTCTTCGGTCCTGGCTAGTCTCATGGTGTCTTCTTGACTCATTATAACGTATTGCTGGAGTATAAAAATGTGCTACATTATATGAGGCCTTTCGCCCAAGCGTCCCCGGCTTTCTACGCTGTGAAAGTCGCCAATGAAACGTCGTCTAGATAATATGTTTTGGCTAGATCAAGCAAATTTAAACGATTGACTTAAGTGTATATCTTCTCCCCCCCCCCCCCCCCCCCCCCCTTTTTTTTTTCTCTCATGAAATTCTGCAGGACACAGGTAATTTCACACTCCTCTCATATAAAGTATTGACACTGTCACTTGTAGATGATTCATGTTTGTAATTCATAACAAACCCTTCAGTTTAATTTGTTATTATAAATGTTCACAAACACGAGTGCCCATCCCCCGGTAGGTTATGTAACTTTCCTGCCGGCAAATTCGTGTTTATCTTCCGACTGTCAATACAAGAAGTATGGGTGCCCGTCTGGGCACGCAAGAGAAATCCGTGCCTGTGTGTGTCCAATTATAGGCAAGGCCAGAGGCGTCCCTAAAGTACTTGGCACCCGGGGCGGATCTTACTTTTGACACCCCCCACTCCTATATGAAGAAACACATTTGCGAGTATATATTTAACAGTAAGAAATATCTCAATAGTGTCCGATCACACCGCCTTCCTGGCTGTCACCCGTCGCGGACCGCCCCCCTCGCACCCCCCTTAGTATGCCACTGGGCAAGGCAGACCCATCTGTCTGCTCCCAGCTGGTTTGTGTACGTTATCTCTACCAAGGATAGATCATGCGAAATAACAACATGAAGCCTGAGCCCTGCGTTCAAATATGAGAGAAAATACGGCATAGAAAGACAAAAGGAAGGCACAATATGTAGAAGAAGACAGGTAGAACACGATAAAATGAATACCACAGTCATATTGTGACACCCCTACAAGACATATGTACATTTCGTGACAGCAAAACACACTAAGAGTTTAAGGGGTAGACAAAATGATATCAAAATAAGGATAAAAAAGGCAGAAGCAGCTTTCAATGCGCCGGGAAACATATGGACATCAACAGAAATCATATCCAACATAAATAATAAAACTAGTCAACACTCTTGCCCGCCAAAAGTCGCACATGTTTTTTTTTTTTTTAAATAACACTAAAGACAATGTGAACATAAATGCACTTACTTACAGCAAAGCAACCAATGAAATCACATATAACATCCAATCCGACTTTCACAGAACTTGAAAACAACCAAGTTCCTTGTGGAGCACACGCGTTACTCATCTTAAAGTATATATTCAGGACACATGCTATCAAGGCAAAAATGTCAAAGATAACCGTACAATTACCACACACAAAATGTTGTGATTAAATAGCGGTTTTGTAGTTTGTTAAATTCTATTCTATTTACGCATTCCTACTTCTCAGTCTTCTAAATGTGCTGAAAGTTTAAGGTGTTGGCTTTAATTCTCCACCCCGCCAAATAAGAGCGGAGCCAGATCAATTACCACTACAAGCCCACAACAGTAGAAGATCTGGGTTTCAGGCACGGGAAGACTGAGAACTAGATAGTTACTGTACAAAATCCTCCAGAAATCATACAACGTCAATTTAAATAACGCGCATTTATTTCCATCTCTTCATGGGGTGTTTCAGAAATAGTCATGCCTTTTTCTTTTTCCTTTTTTTAAAAATAAAATTTCTGGAGTGTTCCATCTTTTATCTTAAGCAGAGTTCATCGCGCAATGCTTCTTCATCTGAAGTTTGTATATGTTTAGCCAGAGAAGCATTACCACTCATCACAGATGAAACTTCTATGCTTTCGTGCCACTCTTTGCGTGTTACTGATTTACATCTGAAAAAAAAAATGGAAATAAATTAAATGACCACCGAAGATTTAGTGCCGCATTAGGACACGCTGCAGAAAGAGTACAATATAATTTTTTCCCACCATTTATTGGCGGGTTAAGATATTTATTTGGCGAAATACAAAAAGCGCTTTGCTTTCTTTCTTTTTGTTTTTTTTAAATTACATGAAGAAGAATACCCGTTCAACCTCTGACGGGTTATTATTAGGATATATAGTGTCTCTCATTCCAGATGCTATTTTCAATTGCCGATGCCTGATAGGTAGTATTATTTCTGCTTTCCAATTATTGTAAACTAAGTAAATTAAAAATGTCAAATTGTGTGGATGCGGGCTGTAATTTTGTTTCACTTTGTCCTAAAATAGCAATGTCTCCTTCATCATTACCTTTCAGCTCCCTAGATAGGTGCATAGCTCTTCAACAAATGCATAGCAAGCCTTCCTGTCCTGTGCGATCCGTCCAAGGTCTTTCCATATCAGCTTTTCATACATTTTCAGCCTTTCTGTTGTACGGAAACGTCCATTTATGAAAGTCTGTCACGAAAGACACTGCTTTTTTGCGGACAAGGAAGGGCACGCACACACACACACACACACACGCACGCACGCACGCACGCACGCACGCACACAATTTTAAAACCTTGATTTACTCTATTTGGACTGAGTGGATGGGTAAAAAGATGCCATATTTAGATATCGGAAATCAACGACATTATCTCAGATATAACAAAGGCAGTTATTCATTGTATCCGACTCACAATCCATGTTTCGGAAGATCCAAGGTGGATAGCTCAGGCATGAATGGAAAAATCTCCATAGAAGACTCGAATCTGCAGGAACTGGTATGGATCTACTGTCCTGGTAATGCAGGGGTACGCTGTACATCTTATTTATGCATTAGCGTTTATGCATGGAGGAACTAGTACACTTGGATGCCCTAAATGCATCAATTAATAACAGTAGTATATACAAGCCAGTGGTACCACCATGGGAACTCAAGAAACCAGATACAGACTACCACTTGGCAGGCATAATTAATAAAACAACTGATATGGCTACTATAAAAAACAAAGCCAGGAAATATATTCAACAAATATCAAAGGACAGTATTACAGTGTACACAGATGGATCTAAAGGAGATGATAACAAATTGGGGATAGGAATTTATGTTCCCATGTGGCAAATGGTGAAAGGATATAGTATAACAGATAATACATCTGTTTTCACGGCAGAGATGGTTGCAATTCTGAAAGCTCTGGAAATCTTCTCTAGCAACCCTCCTCATAAATTGACAGTATTAACAGACTCACTTTCTGCTATTCAAGCTATAAGAAACTTACGAGAATGCAGTAGACCTGATAAAGCAGAAGAGATATTACTAGCAAATACTTACCTATGCTAATAGCTTGGATACTGTTAAGTCATATTTTAATTAAGGGGAGTTAAGTGTTAAAGACTGGAATGTACGGGTCGAATTTTTGTACACGCTAGTAAACACGCTCTGCGTGATGAGAGAATTTTTTAGTCGGGGGGTTGTATGCTCAGTAATGTTTAAACTGTTACCTGACTAGTTGTTAGTTTGTTTAAAGATAGGATAAAGAAACTGTCGAATGTTCTATGAAATAGTTTGGGGGGAAAGGCGGATGAATTCAGCTCACATCTCAAGCTGCGAGTTCGCACTTGAATGAATTTTTACTGAGCTGTTTTGAGCAGCTTATATTTCGTGACAGTACGTTTTCTGGCAGAGCTTGGGAATGGACGTTATCCATTTCGCTAGTGTGTTCCAGAATATATTTTTGTGAAAAAAGGAATATTTGATAATTCCAGAATGTACGTTATTGAAGATTGAGAGATATTATACTTATATTGATTCAAACCCTTGGATATTATAGCTTACCAATTGAAGATTGGGAGAGATTATATTCATATTGATTCAAAGCCTTGGATATTATGGCTTGTTAATGTATTGTTTATTCTGTATGCGTATATTATGAACTGTCGATGCTCCATGACTTGACGTGAACTGTATTACTGTGATGTCTACGTGACTGTGTAGTGAATAAACAGTGCATAACGTTATCAGGAGTTTCAACGTTCCTGACTCCTATGTTTGTTGTGGTGTGTGGCTCCAGTCTGTTCAGGTATGCCAGAACCCTTTAACATTTGCGTATGTTATAATTTACATAGTCACACACCTGTCAGCCATCCGTAATCCCGACCTATGCTGATCGCCATTCATCAGCGAAACTATATATTAACTTTGTCCAGCCATCCCGCCTGCAGAAGGTGTTACAGTAATACACAACTGTAACATAAGTGGTCGCCAGTGATTCGGGGTTCTATAC
This sequence comes from Oreohelix idahoensis, assembly GCA_024509875.1. Taxonomy (NCBI): domain Eukaryota; kingdom Metazoa; phylum Mollusca; class Gastropoda; order Stylommatophora; family Oreohelicidae; genus Oreohelix; species Oreohelix idahoensis. The sequence goes on from JAMPIV010009120.1 coordinate 210,026, forward strand.
AAGAACAGAAGGATATCTAATATCGATTTTTTTGTAATGGCATGTCAAGATACACAGTGTTACCAGTGTACAACTCCTTCAACTGGAATTACAAAGTTGCCAAGTCAAGATTAGATGTCAAGTACCTCCTTTGATTTGGATTATCAGCTTACTGTCAGATTTCAAGACTTGACGAGGACTACCCGGTGCCTATCAACGTTGGACTGTGTAGTGATATCCTCGTGTACATTATTGCTGCTGTTGCGGAGGCCAGAATTCTTTTTTCCCTTTTGAAGATAAGTGGTTCGTTTGTATTGTAAACTGTGCCACTGTATGTTTAATTGAGCCTTCCTCAGAGCTTAGGCAATGTATATTCCTTTTTCTATGTTATATGTTCCATATTTATGCGGGTTTGGTTGGGAGGTGACTTTCGTTAGGATATATCCCAGTTCATCCAGGGCCTACGAAAGCGTTCTGTAGGGACATTCTTGCGGATTTCCCGCAGTGGAAATTTCCAGCGAACTTTTTGCTGACGTATTTCAGTCCACTGTGTTTGGTAATCTGTGATATCATTGTTTAGGTGTGACGAAACGTCTCAGTGTTGTTGTCGTTATATTTTTCTCTGTTCCTTAGTTTTTTGATTAATTTGTTTGTGAGTGTCTTCCTCCCCTTACTATCTTTGATTTATATACAAATTTTTCGTTTATACATTGTATTGTCGCTTGTATTGTCTTACTTTTCGCAGTGTCATTGCACTCTTTGCAATATTTTTTCTTTGGTTTTGCTTTCAGGTTTAGTTGATTCTGCGAACGTGGTCATTTGTGCTTTATATCTTGTCTTTGTCACTCTTGTTTGTATTGTCTATTTTGTCATGCACTGTCAATATTATAAGGCATAATATATATATAGGTGATTAATTACATTATTAATAGTTGAAAAGGTAATTGTACAAGTTCTTAAGCAAGGACTTGTCACCCACTGAGTTGAGATAGAGTGAGTTTCTCCTGGATATTTACATTACTTACATATCTTGTAAAATACAGCATAATGTCTAGTTTGGATTATTTCATTAAACAAGGGAAATCCCTTGGTATGACTACTGAGGAAGTAACAGAATTCGCACTTGTCGAATATGCCAAGGCGCAGAAGTTAGAAGAAAAGAAACCTGAAATGGAGGCAGAAGACAGGAAATTGCAGATGCAGGCAGAAGAGAGAAAATTTCAAATGGAGGCTGAAAAACAGAAATTAGAGGCTGAAGATAGAAAAATTCAACAGCAAATGGAAATGGAAAAACAGAAATTAGAGGCAGAGGATAGAAAAATTTCAAATGCAAATGGAAGAAAGAAAGCTTCAGATGCAAGCTGAAGAAAACCAAAGACTACACGAGGAAAGGATCTTATCTATGGAACTGGAGAAAATAAAGGTAGTGAATATTGGTAATACACAAAATGAGACAAACAATCAAACAACTTCTAATAAGGCAAATACTAATTCTTATAAAATCAGATTGCCTGTTTTCAACTCTGCCTATGACGATATTTCATTCTACCTGAACAGATTTGAACTTTCATGCGAATCTCATAAAATAGACAAGTCGGAATGTTGTGCACGACTTATGGAAATACTTAAGGGTGAAGCTATGAACACTATAAGTATGTTGGAAGGCCCTGACAAGAATAACTATGATGTTGTCAGAGCGGTCTTGTTAAAAAAATACCAACTGGATGAAGACGGTTATCGCCTACGCTTTAAGTCTCTATTGCCAGAGACAGGGAAAGATTTTTCAGACTTTATAGCAAATATTCGCCTTACGTTTTCACGTTGGGTGGAACTTTCAAAAACTGAACATACATACGAAGCCCTCATGGACATATTGCTTTGTGACAAAGTCATGTCGTCTGTAAACGCTTCTTTTCTTTCTTTTTTACATGAGCGAAAACCTACAAACTTGAAAGATATGGAACAATACTGTCGCCAATACGTCACTGCACACCCAAATGTGACTGTTAGCCACTCTGAGGTCAGAGAAGGTTTACCCGTGGCTTCAGCAATACCATATGGTCCTAATTTGCGCCGAAGATCACAAAGGGCGGATCGCAATTTTGGTAGGAGAGATAATCGTGATTTTGGACAGTACCAAGGGGGTCCATCACGTAGTAATTCTCTTTCTTCAAGGAACTGGAGACAATTTAACGGTCCTCAACTTTTTGGTTCCAACAATTATGGAAATTTTGGAAGGGGTAACTACAATAGAGATTATCAACCTTACAATAATTTTTCTCAGAGACAACAAAATCCATCTAATAGATATTTTGATCAAAGGGGAAATACTAATCGCAACCATGCTAACTGGGGTTCAAATCAGAACAATAGTTTCAATAGAGCAAACAACAATGCTCCCAATAGAGATAATAATTGTGACAGATCGCGATATGACGGTAGATCTCTAAATGATATATCGCATCGCCAGGTTAACTTTGCTCAACAAGAGCCCCAGGTTATTAATAATCAAGGTAACAATAATAATAGTGTCTCTAATGCTACTGCTTGCTCTGCTTTCGATTTCGAGAGAGCATCTCAGTGCCCGGAGTGCACAACTTTGTTCCAACCTACAGCGGTGACTACCTTGAGTTGTGGTCATCCTCTACCTAATCCTCCTGTTTAGTCTACACGTGACGGAGGAAGGTTTGATTAACATCGTACAGGGGTCGGAAGTTTACACGGCCACATTTGATAGGTTAAAATTAAAATTAACTGTTGCCTGTCATAAAATCCTATCTTCACCAAACAGAGATTTTCATTTGCGTTTTTTCACAGCAACGGCTTTTCCATTAGAGTCAGAGCTGCTATATTGTTTGATTAGGCTGTTACTCTACAACCTGTGGTATATATCGCAAGATTTGCTGTTCCAGTGAAGCCAGTCGGCAGTTTGACGCCACTCTAGATGTTTTTGGTATCTTCATGGGCAAAGAATGGTCCAAGACTACTAGAGTAGTCCTTTCTATGTAACTTCTTTAGGATAGTAGATAGTATTGTATAGTATAGAACATTATATAGTATTGTATTAGGATATGGCATAACTTCTTTAAGATAGTATGTAGGTTCATCTTTATGCACCATTTTATTACCAATTATTTTTATATGACTGTGTTTTGATAATGCACCATTTCATTACCATATTGTTCTTATACTACTGTGTTTTGATAGACGTTGAGCGGGTGACGATTGTAATGATCATATTATTGTAACTTAACTTATCATTACAATACATTTCGGTATTGTGCATTTTTTTTTTTTTAAATGAAGACAAGAGAAAAGGTGATTCTTTTTTTTTTTTTCTCTGACATTGTAATGGTTTTTTTTTTTGCCCAGCGCTTGATTGTGCGCTAGGGGTAACTATGCATAGCGATATTATTAATTTATGTCTATAATAAGTTCATCATTGGTACTTTATAAGTTTATTGACTTGGTTATTATGCACATTATGTTATTTTTAAATGATACCTAGTTATTTGTCTTTTGGTATAAATATGCATTGTTTAACTTATTGTTTACCATGATATATCATTGTCTGCTCATTCTTCTTGTACTTCATCTGGTCTTTTTACTTTTCACTTATGATATCATAGCTAGTCTATACTTGATATACTTCATATTTCTTTGAATTTGTTGATTTTCGTATGCTTATCTCATTATCTTTCTATACTTCATTTTTTTTTTACTTTACACTTACTTCTATCCCTCTTTTGTTCTTTTTTGTTAACATGACTTAACATAGTGTAATCCTTATGTGTAGATATTATGATTGCATCGACCTCAATTGTTTTTAATTTTTTGTTCGATGTATTTTTTCAACAACAAAAAATTGATCGTATCATTTTTTTCCCCCGGGGCCAGTGTAGTCTGTTAAGTCATATTTTAATTAAGGGGAGTTAAGTGTTAAAGACTGGAATGTACGGGTCGAATTTTTGTACACGCTAGTAAACACGCTCTGCGTGATGAGAGAATTTTTTAGTCGGGGGGTTGTATGCTCAGTAATGTTTAAACTGTTACCTGACTAGTTGTTAGTTTGTTTAAAGATAGGATAAAGAAACTGTCGAATGTTCTATGAAATAGTTTGGGGGGAAAGGCGGATGAATTCACCTCACATCTCAAGCTGCGAGTTCGCGCTTGAATGAATTTTTACTGAGCTGTTTTGAGCAGCTGATATTTCGTGACAGTACGTTTTCTGGCAGAGCTTGGGAATGGACGTTATCCATTTCGCTAGTGTGTTCCAGAATATATTTTTGTGAAAAAAGGAATATTTGATAATTCCAGAATGTACGTTATTGAAGATTGAGAGATATTATATTCATATTGATTCAAAGCCTTGGATATTATGGCTTACCAATGTACTGTGTATTCAATTGAAGATTGAGAGATATTATACTTATATTGATTCAAAGCCTTGGATATTATGGCTTACCAATTGAAGATTGGGAGAGATTATATTCATATTGATTCAAAGCCTTGGATATTATGGCTTGTTAATGTACTCTTTATTGTTAATGCGTATATTATGAACTGTCGATGCTCCATGACTTGATGTGAACTGTATTACTGTGATGTCTACGTGACTGTGTAGTGAATAAACAGTGTATAACGTTATCAGGAGTTTCAACGTTCCTGACTCCTATGTTTGTTGTGGTGTGTGGCTCCAGTCTGTTCAGGTATGCCAGAACCCTTTAACATTCGCGTATGTTATAATTTACATAGTCACACACCTGTCAGGCATCCGTAAGCCCGACCTATGCTGATCGCCATTCATCAGCGAAACTATATATTAACTTTGTCCAGCCATCCCGCCTGCAGAAGGTGTTACAGTAATACACAATTGTAACAGATACCTTCACATGTTGGCATAGAAGGAAATGAAAAGGCGGATAAAGAAGCTAAGAAAAGTAGAAATAATAGAAACCAAATAAATGTGGGGATGAGTAAAACAGATATCAAAAGCTTAATTAAAAGAATAATAACTGAGGAATGGACAGAAGAGTGGGATGGAAGTCTGAAGGGTAGACGTGCATATAAATTGTTCAAGGCTCCAACAAGGACGTGTCAGGTATCTAGAGAACTAAAAATTCATAGCAATAAGAAACTTTAAGATAGTCCATTCCTACTGCAATTAGGAATGGACTATTTTAGAATAGAAGAACCTTACTGTGCAGAGTGTCTAGAAAAAAATAATATAGAACATTTCCTATTAAAATGTCGAAAGTATGAACAACAGAGAAAACCAATATTAGATTATTTACAGGCATGCAATTCATCCATAATTGTGGAACAGGTGTTGAGAATAGATAGACCTAGAGAACTGTACAATACCTTGGAGCTGTCATAGACCGGAAGGGAGGCATCAAAGAAGAGTTGGCTACCCGAAGAGCGCAGCTGGGAGACTTTTTCAAGCCATAAATCGAGGATTCCTCAGCAAAAGAGAAGTTGGTAAGAAGACGAAGATGGCTGTATACCGCTCCACCAATGCCCCAGTCTTGACGTATGGATGCGAGTCATGGGCACTGACTACAACCCACAAAAGCCCGATCCAAACCTCAGAAATGAGGTATCTGAGGAAGGTGGTTGAAGTAACAAGAAGAGACATGGTCCGCAACCAGACGATACATCAAGGCCTAAAAACCCAACCCCTGCAGACCCAAGTAGAACAGTCCCAACTGAGATGGTTCGGCCATGTCTGCAGAATTGGAGAAGATCGGCTACCACGGCAAGCATGGGAAACTAAGAGCCAGGGATCCAGACCTCCAGGACGACCCAAAGTCCGCTGGGAGGACAACATTAGACAATCTGTGAAGGACCGAGGACTAGAATAGAACCAAGCCAGGAGGAAGACAGCTGATAGAATAGTATGGCGCTCTCTCTTACAAACCTCTACACCTCACGGTAGAAGAGGAACGACTAAGTAAGTAAGTAAGTAAATACCTGCACTATGTATCCCAATTATAACCCCTAACAGGTGAAACAATTAACAGCGTTTACCGAGGGTATCTTTCTTCATTAAACTTTATTGATTAAACCTGTGTACAGTAGTCTGTTTTTCGTATTCTGTAACAAAGTTGTAACTTCAGCCTCGTTGCCAGATTTTAAGGAAAATTATACTCTACATACCCGATTATCATCAGCGTTTTGTTTTAAATGCTAGTGGGGAAAAAAAAGCAAGTATTCATTTACGAATAGTTGCAGAGCATATGGATAGGATAAATGTGTTAATTATATATTTGCAACAAAAAACTATAATAATTCATTTGCAACTGTGGTCTCTAGGCTAAAACCTAGCCTAGGCATTCTGTCGTCTGGAGGGAAAGTCAGGTCAAATTATAGTGTAAGATCTAGTTAAAAAAATATAGGCCTAAGTGTTTGCTTTTATGAGCTGTAGATTCTATTTATGCATTAGCGTTTTGCCTGATAATTTCTATGTGTGTTTCAAATCATTATCAGTTAGGAAACGAGGGTATAGTGGTGCCATCATAGTGGGATCCCGTTTCTGAAAGTTTCATGTCTTCCATTACAGTCACGTGTCGTGAGTAGATTTTGTCGGTTACACTGGGGTCGCGGACATATCTAATTGTTGCTCATAATATGTATGTAAAGTGACCGGTCATATCCTATAACATTTGCTTGAGATTTTTTGTAGCATTAAAGTTTTTTTTTAAGTTGTATGCATAAATCAGAACTATTATCTTGAATAAATCCTAATTATAACCCATCAAGAGTTGAACGGGATTTTTTTTTTTTTAAATAATTGCAGGCATAGGCCTAGGTCTGTAGGCCTATTGCTGTGGAGACCATAATGATAGTATTGCAGCTACTCCAGCCCTAAGGTGGGAGTCTGAAACGGATGGCTAAGATACAAATCGAGTACATACATAGAGGCCCCAAACCTTCAGGAACGGGCGTGGATCTACTTTCCTGGTCATGTAGGGGAAAACGGCGTTGAGGAAGCTGACAGACTACCCTTGAGAGCACCCATAGCGCGGGGGACATCGGATATAGATAAGGGAGAGATATGGTTAATATGAAAAAGAGTGGGGCGTGTACCTGATCTCACCCAAATGTATATCGATTCAGTGGTCAGTTAAGTTTAGGGTTAGGATTCCTAACCGTGTGCCTTGTTACTGCGTCTCTTGCTCTCTTAATCAAAGGCAGCAAGAACACCTTTCACCCAACCACCCTGATGGAAAAGGCATGTATAGAAAAGGAATGGCGGAAAGTACGAAATAGAGAGATGATGAAAAAGGTGGAAGTTGAAGAGATGGAGAAAAAAGCAGAGAGCCAGCAATAGATTCAAGAGCTTGGCAAAGGAGGCCAAGGGTAAAGTGTAGGAGGCTTTCTTGACAGGTAGGCACAGAAAAAAAACACAGAAATTCAGGTCCTTACATCAAACAATGAATAGGAAATATACAAACCAATATCCCTAAAATTAAAAGCTTGACAGGAATAAGCCTGAAGATAGATAAAGAGAAGGGACATGCATCATTCAGTCAATATATGGCCAAAACAGATAAGGATGACAAAGAAGAGTTTGGGAAAAAAAACTTGGGAAACGTTTTCTGAAAAAAGAGGCGAGATATATTTTGACCTCATATCTGAAGAGGATGTTGTATACACTTTAGAGAGTAGTAGAAACACTGCCCTGGGTCCTGATGGTTTGCAGCAGGGGTTGGCAACCAGTCGATCCTGATCTACCGGTAGATCCCAGTTTATTTGGTAGGTCTTTAGGCGACTGCAGAAAAAAAAAAAGAGGCTTTCTAAACAATGGAAATTTCTCATTTAAAATCGTGGTGTCCACAGAATCAAAGTACTTTTTTCATATTGCCAATGAAAATGGCTCAAAGGCTAATTCCAACAAGGCCTGTGTGATGTGGTGCTCCTGGAACAACTCCATAGAGAGAGCAGAACTTCTAGACATCAATCTCAGTGAGCAGCAAATTGACGAGCTGAAATATATTATAGAGTAACATTAGATTGCGGTCTGTCGTACAAGTACCATGTTGAATTGATCATACAGAAGTGCAAGCGAGGTCTGGCAGCCTTAAACACAATGGCCACTACACAATTGATGTAGAGATTACTGTTTCTCCTGTAGCATGATGATGCCATTGTGTACACTGATGGGTTTGTACTCCATGTTGAGATATCAGGAAGGAGCTTCTTGATGAGAGTAAAGAGCAGGACCGTCGCTAACAGTGCAGAGCTTACATAAGCTTCGAGAGCACCCATAGTCGGGACACTTGATATAGATAAAGAGATACTAAGGACAACTGATGATTGCCTGTTAGAGAACAACACTGTAATAGATGAATCAGCAAGGTTAGCCTGTTGGAATTTGGCATAAAATGTAAAATGTATGGGATAGACTTATAAAAGGATGCATCAATTGTGCATACACCAACGGGCTGATCACCCGTTTGCCAGTCACTTCGATTACGGAAACAACAGCAGATGGATTGATTTGCTGTTGCCCTAAAGACGCCAATAGGCGTGATGGGAAACAATGGCAAAGAAAACCTATCTGCTGTTGCCCTAAGACGCCACTAGGCGTGATGGCCACTGACTGCTTTGACGGTCGGTGGCTAAGGACGGAAGAAGAAGAAGAATTGTGCATACAAAAAGGATGTAGCAAATTTGATTTTGCTGGGGAGGTTATGATGGTATCCTAAAAAAAGAATGATAATGTGTCTGCTATAACCGTGTGAGGTCAAGCACATGTAGGTCTCTGACTCTATAGATGATGATGATGAATTATGTGCAGAGAACCTAACGCTACCTCCCTAGGTCTCACACGGTCAATCTTCTGGCTCTAGTGTATGGTGTATGGTGTACCTAGTGTCTAGGGGAGAAATGAATGATGGTACACAACAATCAAACACTTTAAGTTTCTATTAAAGAAGTTAATAACTAGCAGTTAAGTTTTTCTTTGAACAAATATTTACAATTTATTTTGCCTGTCCATTCATAGCTTGTGGACAGGTCTTTGAAAATAAGGACAAGATAGTTTACAGAAAAGAACAATTAAAAATGTTGGGACAATCTGCCCAATAACTAAAAGTTATTATGTAGTTATAAATGTCCTTCCTGTATGAAATATTAAATTAGTTCACTTTAGTTATCTAATTTATAAATGTCCTTCCTGGATGAAATATTACAGAGTTCACTTTAGTTATCTACCGGGAGAGTCACTGTATATGAGGGCCGTAGTTCATCCTACCCCCATAAAATTCCTGTGTAATATTTTGAACCACAAGAAAATGTCAGAGATGCTCCAGATGTTTTACTCTTCACCTGGGAGTCCTTGCTGTAAGATAATTCAATGGGTAGTTGCAGAAATTTCAAGTTCAACACTCGCCAAAGCTCCTACTGGATATTCGACAGCAATAAGTCTGGTTGGAGACTGGTTGGCGTTTATAAGCACTCAGCACCAGCCGGCAACAGGAACATAGACCCTCTGCAACAAAAGGACACCCTGGCCTTTTATCTCTGATCATTTATTCTAACACTTAATTTCCTATGTGGGTATGGGGTCAGCCTCGCGTGCCTTACAAATGCACTCGCCCCGAATTGTACAGGACTCCCACCTGGTTGTGACCACACCTCAAGTCCTTATAGTAGATACGCCACTGTATGTTCACATACTTTTCCTCCATACAATAATGTGGAGTAACCACATTTCCTTTGATATGATCTTCTCTTCTTTTCTTTTCAATTATATTTGCTTCAGGCATGTTAAACAGTGTTCATTTAACACAGAGGCTTGCTAAACTATTTTTAATACAATAATATGTCAACATAATTATAACAACATACATCAGTCAGATACCGTTTAATGTGTGGACTCAACAATGTCTGCTTCCGACATGTCCTTCACTTTTTCCCCCAATAGCAGTATCTAACTTTGTAGTTGGACCAAACATATTAAATTTCATAAAATATCCTTACCACAATCAAGAAATATATAAACAAATGACGCTGATTTTGTGAAGAAATGGCCTCAGCTTCCTCCGAACTGCACAGACTGTGAATTTATTCTTTATTTAAGTTTAAAATTAACACAGCTGTTTTTCAGCGTATCTGTATACAAATTTTAGTTCAACTGGCAATGAATAGTCAAAGCCTTTTGCTAATATTTACCAGCACTAGCCAATCGTAACGTTCTACTACTTGAATTCAAATGCAGTTTGAATGAAAAACCAAAATAATTTTGAATAACTGGTGGTCGATTGGCTAGTCTGCTCTAGTCATGCCCAATACAAAAGATATCACGTTTAGGATTACATTTCTCCTACCGCTCCCCTTTCCCATTCATACTCTGTTCACCCCAAGCGAATCTGAATGTACCTCCCTGCCTCTTTTTCCAGCTCGCGTCCCCCTAACGTTACCAAAAACATGAGCAGGAACGCCAGTGTGTCTGGTCGTGTGTTCTTAGATATTAGTATTTCTTCAATAACTTCTCTAATACTGGGGCTATCATATATTTTAAAGTACATTCTTACTCAGCTAACTCTACGTCATACTACCATATAATTCTTATGGGGAACTTCATAATGGTTTAAAATTTCCAATTTTTGTCATCGTCTATCGTCAACTAAAATTTTACACAAGTCCGCCATCTTTCCTCTCCTTCATCTTGCGAGCATGTATTTTTTCAAATAACTACTTGTTTTAGTTACATCAGAAATGCTACCATTAGGAGGAAATAAAACTGTCTGCGTGGTTATGCCTTGGCTGGCTTTTCCGCAGTGTGAATATATGCGTTGCAGACTGTGTCAGCGAAGCGGGGTGTAGACGGGGCGGGTTTAAGAATTTGCGTTACTAGTTAGTATTGTATCGTGTAATACTACCAAAAAATGTAAGGATTACTACTAATTTTGCTACAAAGTTGACAGAAAGTGTTACTTCAGATAGCTATATTGCGGCATGCTTCCGCCAAGAGTTAATTGTAAGGCTAGACTACAAAGTGTAATCAGCAGATTGGGCACAAGTTAAATATAGTAGTGTTTGTCGAAAACGAAACTAAAGCGTGTCAGACTTTTTCCGTGAAATTGTTCTATAGGCTTAGCACTGTTCAAAAGGCAGCGCTGCTGGCTTCGAAGATGCCAACCGTCAGACACATGCGGGCTAATGTATTTATTATCGTTTTATGCCTAAATCGTACTGAATTGAGCGTTTATTCTCGCATATTTTGCTACAAAGGACACTACAGGAACATAAGCATTCATACCCTTTGACATTGGCTGAGGGAAACTGAGCACCTATGGATTTGCCCAGAGTACAGTGATGTCGATTCTTGTCAACAATAATGATAACTGCATCTCAGAATTATTTTTGTTTAGGCTGTATCGATGTGGGTGACTTAATTGGCTGTCAGATTGATAGAGACAGATAAACTTTAAACTGTAAGAACATATTCCAAGGTTTAACTTTATGAAGTTTAAAATGAATGTATGACAACATATAGACTGGTCATTGATCACAGGGGATATTAGGGACCAGAATGGAGTTACTGTGAAAATGATTTCACCTTTGATTCCAGGAGAGAACTGAATAAATTGATATAAGGAACAACGGTAGGATAAATGTACTTAGATAAATGCTGTTACTTGTGTGAACACTTGAGTTGAAAGCATGTAAACCCACATCTGCTGAGCATAGCAAATTAAAGAATTAACAGATCGTGGAAATACATATATAGGAAGATAGATCTAAGTCTGCTGAACAAAACAAGATAGGTTGGGACAGGATCGCTTGCATACAAGCTGAGAATGACTCCGGAAAAGTTTCAAGAAAAGCACACCTCAACAACAAAAAACCGGTTCGATAAAGTCTCAGGTCAAATTTTAGACTGTGACGTCAGTCTCTCACTGTCCTACGATGTAGCCAATAAAAAGGGGAGCGTGAAATTGAAAGAGGTACACTGAAAAAAAGTTTGAAACAGACTGGATGCAGAGTTTGACACTACGCCTTTGCCATCTGAATTGTGTGCAGCCTGCCAAGCCTTTAATGTTCAGTGTGTTTTCTGTAGTCTGAGGGTTTCATGTAACAACTCAACCCATACTGTCAAGTATCAGAAGCCTGTGTTCATCAGAGGCAATCCCACAAAAGTGCCGGAACCCAAAGAGTGAACTACAGCTGGTCATTGGGTACCCCTACTGTTGGATCTGCCAATACTGACAACAACTGATAGTTCAGTGTCAGCACTATCAAGAATCAAAGTTAAGTGTTCAATAAAGCACTGACAGAATCCATATATGAACCAACAGCCAGTATATTATAATATGAAACAAACATCTACAACAGTTATTTCAGTTGTTGTAGAATCCAGTCAGATGATACAATAATCTGTAAAGTCACAGGACTTAAAGAACAGGGAAACTAGTAAAATTGATTCAAGAATTCATTAACTTGACTAGACAAGAGGATATTGTTCCAGATCCTGAAGTGTAAAGGACAATAATACCTATTAAAATTGCCAAAGGACTTTTTCAAGTAAACTATTATTCCAGATGGAAAGACTTTCCTACCAACACTTCAGTTAAGAGATAACATCAATGTTGCATACATGCCACATGCTATCTTCTTCTTCTTCTTCCATCCTTAGCCACCAACCGGCAAAGCAGTATGTGGCCAGTACGCCTAGTGGCGTCTCAGGGCAACAACAAATTGATCAATCTATCGCTGTTTCCACCACGCCTAGTGGCGTCTTTGTGGAACAAAAACAGACCAAACAATCTATCGTTGTTTCCGTAATCAGATTGGTTGGCAAGCAGGTGATCAGCCCGCTGTGCGAAGTTTTTACGCGATGGGGTAAACAGCCCCATGCCCAACCCTCCTTAGTCGCTTTTTACGACATGCGTGGTAGGGTGCAGTGTTACTATTCTTTGCTCCCCTTTCGGGCCCCGGCAACACACGGGTGCCACATGCTATGGTTTACCCATAATCTGTACAAGGTGTTTGCGTTTTCAGACGTGTACACCCTGTACATAATTTCTGTACAGGTTTTCTAATCCATTCCCCTTATTACTGTGTCTCATGAGTTCTTTAATAAGGTCCTATTGAACACAGGATTTCCCAGTCTGTTAATGATAATTAAGCACAGAAATAGACTAAATGATGACACCATCACATTATTTTTTGCAGTGTAATTTTAAACTCAGACATTTATTGTTTGGGTTTTAAAATAAGTGAAGACCTGCTTCAAAAGGCAAACTCCCTATGCCTCATTTATAATGCAGCCCACTGTAATTGAAAATATTTTTATACGAATGAACTCTTTTGATGTGTTTTTTTGTCAGTCTCTGTACAGGGTTTTGGATTTTTTGTACAGGTTTTTCATCTCCGAGGTGTGGCGTGTATGATGTTGTGAATATTTTATTGCTCTTTTCCAAACAGCAGACAAAGAAAATTAATGTAAATATTAAATGATCCTAATTGTACCTGAGGACTTGTTTACTTTTTACCATTTTGTTTAAAGTTATCTAAATATTTCCATTGCCTAGGAAAAACTGCAGTGTGTTCTGATCCTGACCAACTTTACTCCCAACTAACTTGAAAAACCCCAAAAATCACTTAACATTATTACTGGGCTACTTTGCAGAATGTTTGTCATTTACAAAACATGCTCTGTTTTGTACAGAAATAAATGTATATATAACAATTATGCTAATTTTTGTGTGTGAAATGTACCATGGATGCATGGCATGTGATGTCCCATCTTTGTCAGGAACTTTCCAGTGCATTATCTTGAAATAATAAAATTATAAACACATTCACATTATTTAACTGATGAAAACAAGTTAAACATTTTGTATAGGCCCTACTTGCTTGTTAAAGAAGGTTCTTTTAGCATGAATGGCTGATGAGTGGGGGGGGGGGGGAGAATTTGGAAGTCATTTTTATGGTGAAGGCAGTGCAAGCAAAGGCCACAATGAATTCTAGTCAACAGAAGGCAGATAAATCTTCAAAAGGGATCAAGTGAATATATTTTGAAGGGAACCTCATCACTGATATTTATTTTGGCTGAGTTAAAGGTAGGGGAGACGCAGGCTGTTTGAGGAGCGTTATACCCATATGCGAACTGGATAGATACATAACATCTGAATAGGCATGTGTGCAATGAATTTTAGGGTGCAGATTCTTTTTATTTGGTTTAGTGAAGAATCGCATCCTGTTTGTACTCGAGTATATTTTAGCAGTGGTGCATAAATTCCTCCTTTAATTTGGGTATTTCACGCTCATGCATCATTCATTTCAGGGACCATGAAAGCGGAAAGAAACTAACATAAAAGAACATTCTGAATATTTTCATCAAATGCCAAGTCGGCTTGCATTAAGCTTAAATGTCTTTCCACAGCTTCTTACTCTTATTATTATGTCTCATTTCTGTTTACTTTTTCTTTTAAGATATATATTGTGTTCAATTCCAAATAATATCATCATTACTCTTTTTTAACTATGATTTTTTTTTAAACATTCTTCTGTAAAATTATATCTCTGTAACCTCTAGGGATCTCCTTTCTTGTTTACTGAAAAATGTTGTCTATGGCGCGTTCCACATGACAGGATTAATTCTTTGAAACTCTAAAGAACTCTCATTCTTACTTAGGATTTGTGGCATAGAATGCTTCTCTTTTTGTGGAATGTTAATTTTGCTCATAGTGCTTTATCTGTGAGGTACATCTTTCATATGATGTTAACAATGTGCAATCTGTATGAATGTGTGTCTTTGAGCATAAATAGACCATTAAACTTTATAATGAAGTAAAGAAAATAAATGTTGGGAATAATGTTACAGAAGTATTTTTTTTCCTCAGATGGCTGAAATATCATCGGGAAGAGCAAGAGGTCGAGGTGGCCGTGGAAGAAGTAAGTTAGAACTGCAGTCTGCACCACCAGGCTCAATACCATCAGTGGAGCCAGCACTGCGATTACCAGTATGTCTTACTTGTATACAATTATTTATCTTGCTTAGTATATTATGAATGTTATTCTTGTTGTTTTTGATCCATGACCAAGAAATGTAAGGTACTTCTCGTGCATTGAATACCCTGGTCAACCCCAAGTATGTTATAATTTGGACAAATAGTGTACTTTATTCTATGTAGCATTTAATATTTATTTTTCTTTTGTTGTTTCTTCCAGGCTGCAATTTCTGGCATGTTTTATCATGTCTATAGTGTATACCAAGTCCTTTCCATGCTTTTAAATAAATGTGTTTACACTTTGGTATTCTGGAGACTTGTGGGTTTTAGTTACTTTATTTTCGCTTAATGTACCTTTCTCTGTTTGTTCATCTTTAATCATTCTCTTTAAGTCATAGCTCATGTAGCTGTCATATGCTTATTCTTGCTATCATCATTAGTGCCTTTCAGCT
The DNA here is from genome assembly GCA_024509875.1 of Oreohelix idahoensis. NCBI lineage: Eukaryota > Metazoa > Mollusca > Gastropoda > Stylommatophora > Oreohelicidae > Oreohelix > Oreohelix idahoensis. The sequence goes on from JAMPIV010009120.1 coordinate 225,423, forward strand.
CCCCATAGAGCATAGGTCTTCAACAAACACATGCCAAGCCCTCCTGCTCATTGCCATCTGCTCAAGATCTTATTTATCCCTTTCATTTTTGTCTTCACTTTTCTTAATGTTTTTTTTTTGTGGGGCTGGGATTGATTTTAAAAAATCTACATCGATTAATCAAATTTCTTTAATCAAAGATTAATCAATCACAAAAAAAAACCATAAATATCATTTTTTTGTTTAAATCACTAAGGACTTTATTTATTTAAGTAACATCGTCCTGAAGATATAATGAAAATACTGAAAGTTACAACCAAACAATTTATTATTATTGAACATAATTGCCAAATTCCATATCACAAACAACTAACATAGCAAATTTTCACACACCTAAGTAAAAAACATTAACATTGCCAAAAAAATAGTTGATTAAAATTTCTTCATCAGTAAATCAATAACAAGCTATTTTAATTGATTAATTAATTGTTAAAGATCCCAGCCTTTATTTGTTGATCTCCCTCTATTTCTGTTGTTCTGGGGATTCCAGCACAGGGACTGTCTTATAATGCTGTAAACTGGTTTCCTTAAAGTCTGTCCCATTCAATGCCAGCATCTTATCCTCTTGTTCCAGTGGTGTTTGTCTGGTTCTTTCCATTAGTTCCACATTAGTGATTTGTCATACCATATCAATCCTTCTGTTCTGCCCAACACCCATTTATAAAAATCTTTTATCTTTCTGGTTGCAATTTTTGTTGTTCTCCATGTTTTGGAGTGATCCAATAAGACTGGCTTGACATGTAATTATTGGATTTTTTGGTGATGTAAATGTTTACCAGACTTTTATGCAGCTGTTGAGGGAGGTCATTTTTCAGCACAATTTCTAATGTTGATGGTGTTGGTTACGAGTTTTTTTGCATTTAAGTATTCCATACATGCCACACACTGTGGTTTACCCATAATATGTATAAGGTGTTTGCGTTTTCAGATGATGTATGCCCCGTACATAACTTCTGTACAGCTTTTTTCTACTATCACAAAAGCAAGGCAAATTTGTATCTTATCCCGATCAGAGCCCCTGGAAAAGTTTTTTTGGAGTTACTTCTCTTCTAAGTTTTAATTTCCTTTCTTTAAAATCATTCTCTTTGATGGATATATCATTATTATGATCATCCAGCGAGTTATTTTATTAAATAATTACTATCAATGGTTGTCGTATTGACGGTTGAAACTAGTTATATGGGTATTTAAAACTGCCAACTAGGCTTAAATGGCTATTTTCATTTTTGAAGTTTGGTAAAGAATAAATTACTCTAGCGCCAGTTTATAATTTTGAAGCAAATTATGAGCTTTTTATATTTTTTAAAATTTATATAACATTATTTTATTATTTTTAAAATTCCATCAAATATTTATTGAACTAATTCTAAACCGCCCATTCCATTTCATATAACAGGATAATATAGTTTAGTTCAATTTTTCTCTTTGCAATAATAATAATAACGAAGTAGTAAAATTGGTTGTGAGAACAGTGGAACGTCTTTGATGTCATCCTTGAACGTCATTAGGATTAAGGTTTGGGTTTAGGATTTCCTGGTCTGTTAGTGATAATTAAGCGCAGACATAGACTAAACTATGGCATGTTCACATCATTTTTACAGTGTAAAATAAACTCAGACATTTATTGTTTGGGTTTTAAAATAAGTTTTTAGTCTTTTTTTTTTTTGTACAGGTTTTGCGGACCTGTGTACAGGGTTTTGAATTTTTGTACCGGTTTTTCATCACTGAGGTGTGGCATGTATGGTATTCTGTTAGTGGTTTTCTTTGTTGTTCACATTTCATACTTGTTAGCACATAGTGTGCAGCATTTTTCTCCAGATATGCTATTTAGTAGGATTTGTCTTGTCATAAAATATCCTGTTCCTAGTTGCAGCATAAGCAGGTCCTTATTGCTGGGTAATTTTGTGTTTGTATATCTGACATGTCTGTGTGAGAGCTTTTAATAATGTTTTTAAACGTTATTAGTGTGTCCATTTCTCTTGTTCACTGGCCACAGAAATAACCAGGAAAAAAAAATTTGGTTGTCCACCTCTGGACTAGAAGTACCAACGTGAATTGGTTCTGAGACACTTGATAGAGAAATTCTGCTGAGGAAAAAACAACATTGATCAGTTGGGTAAATTTGTTGAAATCAGGTTTTTTTTATGACTATAGACTGCCATACAGTGCAGTTCTGGGCCTGGTAAAAAATGTTCATGGTTTTTCTTATGCGTCTGGTGAGACAGGGACAAAATATTTTCTATGGATCCTACAGCTAATCGGATTTATTTCCATGGATTTTTGCAAAGTGATCCCGTCAGTTCAGAAATTACCAAAGATTGTCCCTAAACATTTTCAAGAACTTTAGAAAACGCAAGTTTCTTTGTGAGCAAACAATTCAGGCATCGAAAAATGGCAGTTTTAATTACAGAATCAGCTGCCAGGCACTGCCACAATGTACAAATCCACCAACACTAATAGTTAACCAGCAGGCTGTATTTTATAATAGTCTGGCGCTCTCTTCCACCTCACGGTAGAAGAGGAACGACTAAGTAAGTAAGTAAGCTGTATTTTATCCAAGCAAGTCCCCCAACTACTTGGTACCACCTGAAATGCTACCACACAATTTAATTTTAACAATTAAAGCCCTGATAATGTTGCTGCATAATCTTAATGTTCCTGAAGTGTGTAATCAACCCACTCAGTTTGCCAGATGAGATGATGTGCTCATTCCACACATTCCTCTGATACCCACAGACACACTTTTCTATTTTAAGTGACTGTCTTTTCCTGTCAACTTACATTTGCAATGACTAAACAAGGCTCAAGGACATTCACTTAAATTAGCTAACATTAACTTTGAAAATGCATGCTTTTGATACGAAAAACTAAAAGTAGCTTGTTTCATAGTAAGCAGACCAAGAAATTTATTCACTTTTGCACTGAATATCAAAACCAACAAGGTTGTTTGTCAAGAAGTTTTGTAATAATAAGTATGTTGCAATAATAAATATAGCAAGAAGTTAAAAAAGTGATTTGACAATTTATATGAATTGTAACTTAAGTGAATTATAAATAAAGATCTGAATGAAACAAAATATTGTAATTTGATGTTTACATTTTCAGAAATCATAAGCTGTTATTAGAAAATTCAGACAATGCTGGGTACTTACGGATAGTTTTGTATATCTTATCAACCAGGAATTCTACTCCACTCCATATTATTTATTCTGTGATTCCTAAGTGATATATGCAGTGTTGGTTGTTTAATCCATTTTTGGATGTAGAGATCTAATGCAAAAATTGCTTTTGAATTTTTACACTGACCAAACAATAGAGTAAGATTCTGTTTTGCACTCCTGCAATTTCATAGTATTATTATATTGCTTCTAGTCTTACTTACTTACTTAGTCGTTCCCCTTCTACCGTGAGGTGTAGAGGTTTGGAAGAGAGAGTGCCAGACTATCCTATCGGCTGTCTTCCTCCTGGCCTGGTTCCATTCTAGTCCTCGGTCCTTCAAAGATTGTTTGCTTCTAGTCTCCATTACTATATATTTAGTTTTCCAGTAAGTTTAATGTAAGCTTTTATTTATTCAGTGATTGCCCCAGAGTTGAGGTTTATACAATTTTCTCGGAATCAGAAAATTTCCGCCAAAATAAATTACATTAAGTGCAGCGCTATAAGTTTCTTGTGATAATGCCACCTGATTTCTCACGTTAACAGATTTCCACTCATGATTTTCCTATCCCTTGCTATATATACTTTAAAAAAAAAAACGTTTTGCATGTAGACTGTCATTTCATGGAGATATTGCTACTTAACACATTAACTACTGAATTGAAAAAACACTGGCCGAATAAATTTTTTTTCTTATTTTCATCCTGTAGGTGTTTGCACAAAGTAAGCTGTAGTTTTCGTAATTGTTTACATATTTTTGTGAATTACACATCATTTCAAGATAAATGAATGTACTATTACAATAAGCACCATTTGTAACTCTAATATAGGTTGTTGCTATTTAACGGCTGTCCGATGGCCGAGGACTTGCAATATTTTCACAATTATGATTGCTTGCGCCCCATCTCTATCAAAATCACAATTTCAATCAATGTGCACACCATTTTTACTCTTGTCCTCATCACTAGATCTATCAGTCAGTTGTTGAAACAAGTTTCTAGCCTATTCAGCTGTTAGACGAGATGTACACACATTTTTTGTGGTCCTATCACTAGTTGCCACAATAAACAGTTTTACGTGATTTGGTAACTAACCCAAAACGCAGAAAAATATGAACATAATATCAATTTTCCAGTGTTCTACAACAACCATGCTTTGGGAATTTGTTTTCCGGTGGCAACTTAAAATCTCAAACCAGATCAGAAAGTGTTTCAGTTCATTTTTCATTTGTTTTATTACTAAAATTAGATCGACGCTCTGAGCGGCTCGCGGTCCAAATGATAGGATTTTAAAAGCCAGTCCCACCGGCTCGCGGTAGTTAATGTTTTAAGGAGAAATTCCAGTTTTGTTTAATTTGGCATGAACCAGAATAAATGTTACATTTATTTTAAAAAATTAATTACATGTTCTGAAATATACTCAGTTTTAGGTCCTAATTTCTCAGTTTGCCATTCCAATTCTGCTCTATTAATTACACAAAATTTGTTTACTAAGGTGTAAAGCTTTTAAGTGATTAACAAATGGAGAGACCTAACACTTTTCCTGTGTTGGCAGTATCTTAAGTCAGAATATCAGTATATCATTGTGATTTTCTGTTAATGTGACGAGAGTAAATGTTCATTTTTATGACAGAAATATAACTTATTTTGTTCTGAGCAATAATTGTGATCTCCTTTTTTAAGATTTGTGAACATAGAATAGTTCATACAGACTTTTTCTTTTCTTGTTGAACATCTGCATTTGGCTGGTTTTGCTGAACATCTTCATTTTGCCTGTTATGATATTGGCTTTTGTGGAAAATAATCCAAACTGCCATCAGAATTAAGGCAAGAATATCACATTCATTATAAAAGGGCTTCCCCATGTAGATCCGGGGGGGGGGGATGTCTCTGAGGAGACAAAGAATAGAGATTCTGCTCCCTCGGGTATGCTGTATAATAACTAATATGAAGCTGTCCATGGGGCTGGCAATCTCATAATGTGAAACAGATTGCTACAGAAACCAGTGCTGCAGGAGCACATAAGTGTGTTTGGGGCAGTCTTCCTGTAAAGAGGGCCAGATGCAGCTCTGTAGGGAGCAGAAAAGGGAGAATGATGACTAAAGAGACTTCTACCCCAAAACAGTTGATACTGTTCCTTGAGCTGAAAGACATTCTTGACCAAGCAGCATTAGCTAGCTTTATTCTCCCCTTTGTAATGAAATATTATCATCTTATATGGTATCAGAGGTCCAGTATAAGGGAATAAAGAAAAGGACCTCTGGTCTCCACCTTGACGTGTATGAAAGATAACTTACGGATCCGTTAGGCATGGTGATGGGGTAATTCCATCCAGAAAACCTAGCTGGATAAAAAGACTGGATCAAACTCACATATGAGTGGAAAAAGCCCTAGTGGATGAGGAAAATAATTTGAGACTATTACAATCAAAAAGGGAGCTGGATTACTTCTCCTTCAAGTACCATGCCTGATGTCGTAGGTGATCGTGTCTCTTGGCAACTTTCTGTCTCCAGTAGTATTTATCACTTCTGTTGTTAAGATTTTTCCTTGCCATGATGTCAAACTGTCCAGTGTCTTCTCTCTTTGTCATCTTTTATCTTTTCTGGTTGCAGTCTCTTCTGTTGTCATAATATATTTCAGCTTTCTTCTCATAACATGCCAAAAACTTTTTAAAATTCTTCTGTAAAACTATAACTCTGTGGCATCTAATGCTTTTCCTACTTGATTACTAATTGGCCGTGACTCACTTCCTTATGTCAGGATTGGTTCTATTTAACACGGAAGAACTGTTTTACTTCCATTGGTGAAGATTTGTTCCATAAAATACTTTTTATTTTGCTTTTGCCTGGGACATTCTACTCCACACTTTTGAGATGCATCTTCCATCTAATGTTATTAACTCTTACTATACGGCTCACCAGCTAAACTGGCACGCCATTTTTACCAAAAATACGGCTCGCCAGTTGAAGTGGCGATAGACAGTAAGTCTCTTTTGGCAAAGTTTAATGAAAAAATGTCTGTTTTATCCAATCCAATATTTATAAAGCCACTTCCTGTATTCAATCTGTTTACATTTTCAGCGTGGTGTATTTTTATTCGTCATTAAGTTCAATTTTAGTACCTTTGTTGTTTGGCTGTTGACCGTAAACAAATTTTTTCTAACCAAAAAATGGCTTCATCTTCAAACGATTGTAAGCAAAGGTTATCGGCTGTACAAGCAGCACAACTTAATTCTTCTTGGATTGAACATGAGGATGATCAGTTATCGAGTGATGATGACAGTTCAGATTCAGAATATATTTTACCCAGCGAAGATATAAGTAATCAAAACACTGAATCAGATGAGAAGGGGGTGTTTCCCCTAGCTGGTTCTGTCAGTAGTACTCGTACTAGAAATGCCAGGCCAGTGAAAAGACAAGGAAAAGGTAAAGCTCCCATGAAGAAAAGATTAAAAGAAGATAGGCCTACATCTAGATCACCCCATAAAGAAGCAGAACCCACAAGTACTGATGGTAATACAAGTACAATGAATGAGGAAATTAGGTGGAATGAAGTTGATGCTGGCTCAACACAAAATGCTTTCTGCTTTGTACCGCCTCATGCTAGGATTACAGGTGTGAATCCAAATATTATACCTGATGATTCTTCTGCATTTTATTGTCTCAAAGCTCTTTCAACTAATGAGATTATAGATGAGCTTACTGTTTCTATAAATGAATATGCTGAGCTACTCTCAGTCAAAATCAGAAACCGCGACAAAAAGATCTGTCTATCAAAACTGGTATCCAGTTACATCTCCAGAACTGTGAAAGTTTTTTGCTGTGATAATAGCAATGGGGATTGTAAAAAAACCCAGCCATTAGTGATTATTGGTCTAATGAAGGCTTTATGCAAACTCCCTGGTACAGACAGATGTTTACGCGAGATAGGTTTCAGATGTTATATCACAAGATGTTTCATGTGAGTGATGTAGACGCACAAGGTAAAGCAAAGATCGAACCATTTCTACAGAAAATGTTATCTAGATTCCAGGAAGCATTTTACCCTTACAAGGAGCTGTCTTTGGATGAAATGGTAATTGGGTGGAAAGGCAGATGGGCTCACAAAATTTTCAGTGCCTCTAAACCCAAAAAATATGTGAAGATATTCGGTCTTTGCGACAGTAGCACTGGATATGTACTCAATTTGTTGATATACTTTGGGGCCAATAGTTCTTACAGTCCAGAAGTTAATGTAAATAGCCAGCAAGCCATCAAAGTTTTTGACACTTTGCTACAACCATGTGGAAAAGGTCATCACATCTATGCTGATCGATATTACACAAGTGTGCCGTTGCTTCAATATCTGAATAACAGGAGTCATTATTTCACTGGGACTGTCAACATTAATCGAAAGAATTTCCCAAAAGAGCTGAAAACTACACATGAAATGGTATATGGTGCAAGAAAAAAGATTTTTATGTGTAATGTTTAGGGACAAAAAAGCAAAAAAAAACCATGCATTGTAACATATGGCACATTTAGCAGAAGAACAAGAAAGTGGTGGAAAAAAATTTTCTTCTGGATTTTTGAAATAGCTCGGCTCAATGCGTATAAATTAATTGCACTGTCAAGAACAACAAATGCCAAAGAACAGCCTTCTTTAATTTAAACGGCAACTTGTTAGTGAGCCCTCTCTTGTTGCTGCTGTGGATTTCCAGCAAATTCCTCCCAGGATTGGACATGGCAATCAAGTGAACAATCCAGTTAACAGACTAGGAGGAACAAACCATATTATTAAAAAATCAAAATTTCATCGCAACTGTGTCGTTTGCAGCACCCCTCAAGAAGGGTCAGGACATCCTTTTATTGTGAAGGATGAACAAATAATCCCCATCTAAATCCAAATAACTGATTTGCTGCTTATCATGAAAGGAAATAGTTTTTGGTAAATGTAAATATCAGTTGTGTATAAAGTTGTGTACATAGTTTATTTTCGTCATGATTTTTCAATATGTGACCTGAACATTTCAAAAGGAAACATCATTTTTATTTATTATTCAAAACAACTTAAACTTGTCTGTGTTCCATATAATTGGATGAAAGTGGTTCTAGGAGTTCCAGGCTTCCAAGTTGGATTATTTTTGTGGGTAAGTACAACTTTTTTCCAAATTTTTAAATTTTTCTGCATTCATTACTGCATATGTTGCATGCATGTTTAAAGCCATTGAACAATTCAGTTAGGTGCTTGTCAAAGGGGTTTCATTTCTCTATATTTAGATATATAACACTTTATGTTATCATTATAAATAAATTATTTAATGCAAAATCAGTAACAGTAGTCATGTATGTAAATATAGGCTCAAAATATTTGAGCACTTTGTCTGAATATGCCAAAAAATTTCAAATTGTGATAAAAGCTTTTTTTGTGTTCAGAAGCAACTGAGACTTTCGCACATTATGTGAAAATGGATGCACTTTAAAATGAAAGTAGGTTTAGGTGTTAAAGTTTACCAGAATTAATTATACATATTTGTTTATCAATTTTTTCAATTAAAAATTTTGTCTGCACTCATTACTGTATATGTTGCATGCATGTTTAACACCACTTAACAATTAAGTTAAGTGCATGTCATAGATATTTCATTTCTCCACATTTTGATATACAAGTGTATAACACTTTATGTTATCATTATAAATAAGTTATTTAATGCAAAATCATTTAGTTCATGTCTAAAAATGTACTCTCTGAAATCAGCTCGCAAAAACGCGGTTTTTGAGCACGTATACTAAGAGTTAATGTGGCCAGGTATTTTAGTTATGACTTGCTTTAAAGCTGTACCATTTACTTTGATAGTGCATTCTGGAGAAGTCATTTTCTTTGAGCTGACCATTACTTCTTTTTTTTCTTTTTTTAAAACTAAGGCTAAATCATTTGTTTTTTTTGCATTCTTTCACTATTGTATTATAAAATAATACAGACCTGGATGATCTCAGTGTAGTGCTTCACAAACTTTCTCAACGATTCAAAAGTGTTGTGATCCAATGGATCCCATCTCATTGTAATATCGCCGGCAATGAAGAGGCTGACAGAATGGCAAAAGAAGGTTCACATCTACCTCAGCCTGATGCAAGCATAACTTTTGAGGAGGCAAAGAGTTTTATCAGAATCAGTTACAGAAACAAATGGAATGTAGAACATCCAGGGCACACACAGAATGATGCTTACTACCAGCTCCACAGAAGAGAACAAGTGGTAATCTTCAGACTCTGCACTGGCCACTGTAATATGAATACATTAAAGTACGAACCACACATTGTAATATAATGCGAATCTTGACATGTACGATATTCAATGGCTAGCTGAAATGCTTATATAGTGCTTTCTGAAACATGTGTGTGCCGATGACGAGTAATGCTTATATACATACATCATAACTGTGGCAGCGGTCGATACCACTGACGCAAAACAGCTATGACTGCTGAATCGATCAACCATGGAGTCTAAACACTACCGCAGCGCACCGCAAATGCGATTTGCCGGTCGAAATGATAAGAGTGAAGCTTTCTTGTTATGGCGCCAACGCATAGATCTATATTCCAAGACCACTGGTCTGGAAGGACAAACCCTAACTCCATATATCCTAGAAGCATTGGACGATGAAGGTTTGAAAATTTACAACAGTTTTGCTAGCGCCATGCCTGTGGAGTCGGCGACAGACCCCGCAGCCATATTGGACGAATTTGAAAAACGTCTGATAATAAAGCACACGAACTTTAGAGCGGCAAGATTAGAACTTCACCACCTGCGACAGTAACCTGAGGACAGTTTAGATGATTGTTTCACTCGCATTAAGGAGAAAACAAGAGTATGTAAATTTAACAAAGCAGAAGAAAAAGAGCGAATTATTGAACAGATTCTTCTTGGCACACCAATGCCAGAGTTCCAGAAATGGCTACTGAGCCAGAGTGATACGCTAACTTTACAACAACTTCTGGATGAAGGCAGGAAACACGAGGCACAAGCACTAAGCATTAAACAAATTCAGCAAGGTACATTAGCAGCCCAGGTGGATGCAGTGAAAAGCTATAAACCTAGACACAACAAAGCAACTGGTTCGAAACAACAAGAAAAACACAACACAAGCAGAGGTGCTATGTGTAAATGTTGTGGCCTAAACCACATACAAAACCACTGTCCAGCTAAAGACTCTACATGTCATTACTGCAGAAAGAGGGGCCACTGGATAAAATTATGTTTCAAGAGGAAACAAGACAGTGCTCAACACAAACTTCACAGCAGAAAGTCGTCAAAACAAACACACTCTATGATGACTGAGGACCTTGACTCCAGTGAAGAAAGTGATCCTTCCACTTTTGATACTGTGAAGATACTAACTTTCAGTAATGAACCAAAGAGAACGCAGGCTTTCTGCAAGAATGCACAAAGAAAGAAACATTCGGTTCAAGATAGACACAGGTGCCCAAGGTAACACTCTACCCTTAAGAATATTCAGACAGATCATGCCTGACAAGGTGGATGAGCAAGGATTTCCCACAAGGGATGTAAAACGTAGGAGTGGCAGGACAAAGCTAAGAGCTTACAATGGAACAAGTATAGACTGTTTTGGAGCAGTAACACTTGAATGTTCATACAGAGGCTCAGAATGGACATCGTCAACATTTTACTTGGTAGATGTTGAAGGACCTGCAATTTTGGGTTTACCAATGTGCGAAAAAGCTGAGTGTGGTAACTATTAACAACATTAAAGAGGATATAGGTTTTGCAGATGCTCTCAGCAGACTACCAAACCCCAACAAGATAACAGATCTTACCCCAAACATCAAAGTTGATTCTGTCAAGTTTAGCGATAATCGGCTTGAACACATCAGAGAAGACACAACGAGAGATCCTATTCTTAACTCTCTCAAAGAACTGATATACCATGGATGGCCAAGCTCTATCAGGGAAGTTCCAACACACATCCGTCCATACTACTCGATGAGGGACGAGTTAAGCATCGAAGATGGTCTGATCCTTAAAGGAGATCGCATTGTTGTACCAGAAACACAACGCGATATCATCCTTAAACAGCTCCATAATAGTCACCTTGGTATTGTGAAGACACAACTGAGAGCAAAGAAAGATGTTTACTGGCCACAGATAAACAAGGACATAGAAACACTATGTAAAAACTGTTCAATTTGCCAAGAACATGCAAATAGGCAGTGCAGAGAACCTCTCATACCATCAGCCATACCATTGAGCCCTTGGAGCATTATAGGAACTGATATTTTCTCAATCGACAATAATGACTATCTTATTATTGCTGATTACTACAGCAAATTTCCCATCATTGAGAAACTTCCACAACCCTCACCATCAGCTGTTATTGCAGACATTACAAAGAAGTATTGCAGCATGTTTGGCATCCCAGATGAAATTAGATCAGACAACGGTCCACATTTCTCAGGTCAAGCATACAGAAACTTCACTAAGGACTGGAGGATCAAACACACAACATCATCACCTAGATACCCTAAATCTAATGGTTTCATTGAGAGACAGATACAAACTATCAAGTCAATCATGAAGAAAACAAGAACAGAGGATGTACACCTAGCACTCTTGAGATGGAGAACAACACCGGTAGACAGTAAGATCGACAGTCCAGCAGAACTTATGTTTGATAGAAGAATTAAAGACCTCCTACCATCTAAGGTCCACTTCCGTCCACAACATAGAGACAGCACATATGATCAATTTCAGCATCGTCAGCAAGTTCAGAAATCCAACTATGACAAATGTGCTAAAGACTTACCACCATTATATCCTGGTCAGCATGTGACTACCTACAACCACAACAATGACACATGGTCAAAAGCAACAATCATTTCCAGAAACCCTGAACCCAGGAGCTATACTTTAAGACCAGACAGCAGCAGCAACCTCCTGAGGCGAAACAGAGTGGACATAAGAGAAATCCCACAGAATACAACAGAACAGAGAATTCCCATGCTTTCAACAGACAATGCAGTAACTCCAGACTTTGGTGCCCCACAAAACCAACAAGCGCCAAGGCCGAAATCACAACCAACTCAAGCTAAACCAGGGACTTCCGCAGAACCACCAGCACTTTACACCACTCGTTCTGGCCGTACAGTGACACCTCCCAGCCGATACAGACAGTGACATATATATACTCACACTGAGCATTACACATACTTATCCTTTCTCACATGAAACATTTCGTTGGAAATGTTTGCACACATTTTTTTTTCAAAAAGGGGGGATGTAATATGAATACATTAAAGTACGAACCACACATTGTAATATAATGCGAATCTTGACATGTACGATATTCTGTAAATAAACATGGCTACGAACTGAACATGCTTATACTGAGTGCTTTCTGAAACATGTGTGTGCTTGTGTAGATGACGAGGTAATGCTTATATACATACATCATAACATTACAGCCACAACAGATTGAGATGCCATCTATTCAACAAGCTAAAGATAGGAACTACCGATCAGTGTAACTGTGGCACTGATAAAATGACTGCTGAACATCTGCTTCACAGTTGCCCCTTATATGTGGTACAGAGAAATTGCATATGGCCGACGCCAGCTCCTTTCGTGGAAAAGCTTTACGGTGATTCAAATAGCCTCAAACTGACTACTGCTTTCTTTGAGAACATTCAAGTGGACGTCTGAGAGTGTACGAAGAAGAAGAAGAAGAAGTATTATAACCATCTCCAACAACTCTTTCACTTTTTGCTATGAAGGCTGTATCATCAGCATATCTCAGGTTGTTTATATTATGTCCATCAACTGATATTCTGGAAGTGTCCTCTGTGGATCACATTATATTTCCACTCAACAGATTGAATAGATATAGGGACAGCACACATCCCTAACACCATTTTTTAAGTGCTGAAACTTTCCTATTTGGCTGCTAGCTGGATTACTGGTGCTCTTTAATGGATAGTATCCACAGTGTGCATAGCTATTGTTAGAAAGTGGTGTGCAAATTGGCAAAGTTAAGCCCTAGCACACTGAGAAGAGAACTGGAGACCAAATTCAAAATGCATTGAAGATACAGTGGAACTGTATCATACTGCTGAGGCCAGGAAGACTTGAAGAAAATTAGTTTAAGCCTTTGTTACACAGTTTTCTGGTTCTTTCTGATAGGTTTCTCATAAAGGCATTTAAAATAGGGCTTTTGTTTCATTTTGTTTTGAGGTGGTGGTAGGTGTGTATATATAAAAATGCTCATTTCACAATTTACCCATTATCAGGTGGAAGCTGGTGGTGTTCCCACTGTACCTTTATCAGGCAGGGGGCGAGCTAGAGGAGCAGCCAGATTAATTCCAACACCAGAGCAAGCTGTAACACCTCCAGCTGTACTAACCCAGGTGCCACCAGCAGAGGGACATTCAGGTGGTCGTGGAGTTCACCGTGGTGGAGGTAGAGAACAAGCTCATGGTGATGATGTGCCATATGAGGAAATGAGTCGCATGAGTTTGCGAAATAAATCCTCCCAACCCAATACACCGTTTGAGAAATACATGGATTTCCCATTCAAGGCAACAGAAACGGACCCACATGGTAAATACTGTTAGCCAAGACAGCATTTCTATTTTCTTGATTTAGAATTATTTTTTTTTGGCTGTCAGTTAATGTGAGTGTCTTTGATCATGTTTCTCATGCTGGCTTGTTTATATTGGTCAAGCATATTGCCAGCTAGATTGACAGGTTTACATCTTTGAAACCCTTTTACAGGTTTTTTTTTCCATATCCTGTATGTGTATTATTTGTCTTTTTAATACAAATAACCACTTTCCATTTAAGAAATTATATTTATTGTTTGCTAAAAGAAAATGCTTTTGCAGTAACCCGAATTTATTAGTAGACTGTAAGTATGGGAAGTTAAAAGCCAGGGATCCAGACCCCCAGGATGACCCAGAGTCTGCTGGGAGGACAACATTAGACAATCTCTGAAGGACCAAGGACTAGATTGGAACCAGGCCTGGAGGAAGACAGCTGATAGGATAGTATGGTGCTCTCTCTGGCAAACCTCTACACCCCAGGGTAGAAAAGGAACCACTAAGTAAGTGTTTATACTCTTTAGACTTTTTATATTTTAAACATGCCGGATTTAGTGCATGCATTCTGTCATGTCCATAATATAAATTTTTGTTCTTATGATAAGTTTCTTGCAGTCTTGTGAAAGGAAGCTACACAGCTAAGAAGAAAATATAGATTGTAATTTGTGTGCTATGAAAAAAAAAAAGAAAATTAGAGAAGTTATTTTGTGAGTGGAAAATTGAGAGCACAACAAGTGAAGAAAAACGTGGTGTTAAAATATGACAAAATTGATCACTGTTCTAATAATGGAAATGCACATTTTTCGCTATTTATCCTTCAGATAGGGGAAGACATTATGGAGATTCATTATTTTTTTGTATTATAGGCAGCACGGGGGACAGATCTGTGGTGGTCACAAACTACTTTAATGTTACCCTGCCATCTGAATGCAGAATATGGCAGTATCATGTTGACTTCAAGCCCCCTGTAGAAAATGCTAGGGTAAAGTTTGCCCTCATTGCCAATCTGGATGTCATTACTGGTGCTGCAAAATGTTTTGATGGTGGCATTCTGTACCTTTCTCGATTTTTACCTAATGAGGTATGTGACAATAAAGTTACACAAAGTTTGCAGACGAATCAATAAAATAGGGTTTTGGAGTCAGTTTCACAAGTGAGCTGTACACTACAAACTGTATTTAAAGTTATGAAATTATTAGAATTGTTACATTTGGTGATGGTCTTAGTAGTTAGTAATCATTCAATAATGATATTGGCACAGTTATTATTTTGTTCATGTCCTGATCAGCACAAGTATTAGTGTTATTTAGTGTTCAGTTTGTCCTGTATAGTTCCCTTGACCATTGCTGCCTCAGATGTGTCATAAGAGGTGACTAATATCATGAGCCTGGCTACCTCATGGTGTAAAACAAATTGCTTCAAAAATCACCTCTACAATAGCACATGAAGTCTTTGATGCAGGCTTCCTGCAAGGGAACCAGCTGCAGATGTGGCTCCATTAATATCAACAACAACAAAATGGGTGAAGGATTATTATTGTAATTGATGTCATTGCACTCTGTGCAATCCCAGGCTCAGTCAGCCTTAGCAAATATAGAGTATGAATGCTAATTGTTCCTGTTGCATGCTGGTTGTGTATATGCTGATCCATCCTCTCATACATCCATCTCTGTTGGTCTTACGTTTGATGCCTAATTCCAGCAGTCTTAGCCTTGCTGATGCACTGGTTGCAGTGTCATTCTCTGATAGGCTGTCATTAATTGCCCTAAGTATCTCTCTCTTATCCATATCCAATGCACCTTCTATTGGTGCTCTTGAAGCTAGTCTGTCAGCTCTTTCATTGCTGCTTGACCTGGACAGTAGATCGTGAAGATACAAGCTATAGAGGTTTTCCATTCATGCTAGAGCCATCCGCTTTGAAACTTCCAAAGCATGGATTGTGAGTCTGATACAATAAGTACCCTTGTTAATGAAGTTTCAGACATCCACCATAAGGCTGCAGTAGCTGCCTCTACCTCCATTCTCATGCAGGAAGTTGTTATCACGTAAGCCCCACTGTGTTCAGCGGCGATTCACCCTTTACTCTAGCAGGGAAGCCCCACCCAGATTTCTCACCACGGATTACAGACTCAGTGTAAATAATGGTATCTCATGTACAGCACAAGACTATATACATTCCTTCATTTTGAATGCGTTCCAGTCATTCACATTCTGATATTGACAGTGTGAGTATTCCCAGGCCATACCCAATTACAGACATGACCAGCTGATGATGCAGGAGAAACAGTAGTCTCTGTTCCAGGTGCACTGCAGCCATTGTTTTTAGGGCTGCCAGACCTCTCTTGCACTTCAGTATGATGTGATTAACATGGTGCTTATATGGTAGACCATGATCCAAGGTATTTTAGCTTGTCTTGCCTTTCAATTTTCTGTCCACTGAGAGAAATGACTGGAAGATTTGCTTTCAATATGGAGTTATTCAAGAGCACTTCAGCATACAGGCTTTGTTTGGGTTGACCTTGGAGCTGGTTTCCTTGCACCATTTAGAAACTGCCTGAAGAGTCATGTATGCTTTTAACCATTTCTTGCCTATCTGAGCCAGTCTTGTAAATAAGCATTGGCAAATGTTAATGTTCGCCCCAAACCTATTGGTTGAAATTGCAACTATTTTTGTTGTATATATATATCCCAAAACTGCTGGTTGAATTACAGCTATATTTATTGTAAAGATGTTAAACAGCACCGGTGATAATGGAGAAGCCTGGGGTAATCCAGGGCTAATGTGTATTGGTTCTGGTGTCCATGTTCCCAAGCAAAGTGCATCTGATCTCTCTGTTAAGGCAGCTGGTATCCGCCTTGTTATCCATGGGTTTACACCACATGCCATTACACAGTCTATTAAGGTTGCAAAGTCTACACTCTGGTAAGCATTCTGTAGGTCAATTGTCACAGCCACCGTTTCTTGTTTACCCTGGAAACCCTCATATGCAGATGTTCCAGCGTTACCCCTTGTTACTTTAATTAGTCTATAACTGGGTGAAGGAAGAAATACTTCAATTAATGGGGAGCCGTGCTGGTGTAATGGTTACCACACTGCGCTGGCGATCAGGTGATTCAGGTTCAAGCCCGGGCGAGAACATTTGATGGAGTGTCATCGATCAAGGAACTGAAATAACCTGAACGACTCCTGAGCCGATCCAGCTCTAATGGGTGCCCTCCGGAGATGGCGAGTATCTGCCTGAATGGCGAGCGGTCACCTGTCAGTGTAAGGGAATATAGGATACTCAGGTAAAATCAGTCTCAGGTTTAGACATACTAACCTGAGATTTCACCTCAAGTAATAGCGGGCGTACGAGTACAAAAAAAAAAAAAACTTCAATTAATGGGTGGACAAAAGAAGAGACTGAAAAAAATGACAAAGAAGAACACGCAACGATAAGTTTAAAAAAAAAAATGTGACTGTAATAGTGATCATTTACCAATATGAAAAAAATAAGAGTACAGTTAAAAGATCACAAACAGAAAATTTAGGAACTAGACAAAAGAGTTAAGTTGGTTGCTTATCCTTTACAGGACGTGGCAATCAGCCCCAGCTTTTATTGGCTGTTTGTGATTTATCTAGGCAATTTGTTTCATTCAGTAGGTTGCCATTGCTTTCTGAACGGTACGGCGCTTATACCATTGTTAAAAATCCACACAAAGCAATCTGCTACCAAACCACCTGCAGCAGGTTTCGAACCTGGTATATCTGGATTATGAAACTGCGTTCATATCCATTAGGCCACAGACGCCGACAGACAAAAGAGTTAGGGACCTAAAAGGAAAGACAACACTTCAACACAATATATGAAATCAAAGGACACTTGAGTATTAATGGAGAAAGAAAACTTAGTTGAAAGTTGGACTGAATACAAAGGTTAACTTTTGTAGAGAGGAAATGACTAGAATTAATAGACAGCAGTAATCAGGAAAGAACATCAATACTTGAGGAAGATGATTAAAAGCACTAATAAAGGCAACAGGGCCTGACTGTCATAGTAAATAATAATTCTTGTCACAGTAGACAGCTTCATGAATCCTCAGGAAACTATCAGAATTGTAGATCTTCTTCTTCTTCTCGTTCGCTGTTGTTTAGAAATGTCTACACAAGAAGTCCGGTTTTCTGGATGTATGTTGCTGTGGTTGAAAGTTCTTCAAGACTCCCAAACAGCTTTGTGTGGATGTGCGTCTCTGTGGGCCAATGTTCAGTTCGCAATTGACTAAGCATGTGGCAGTCTTGCAGGATGTGTTCGGCTGTCTGTGCTGCCTGTCCACACGTACATAGGGGTGATGGGACCAATCTCAGTCTGTATAAGTGACTGTTCAGTCTGTTATGTCCTGTTCTCATACGGAACAGGATCACCTGTTTTGCTTGATCAAGATATTGATAGTTGTCTCTTTGTTGATCAATTTTCCTGATGGCCTTGATAAGGTTCTTCTTTTCCTGGAATGTGATTGTTTGTTCTTTTTGTTCCTGTGTTGCTCCCTCTTTTGCTAACATATCTGCTCTCTCATTTCCTGGTATGCCACAGTGTGATGGTATCCACTGTAGCACTACCCTTCTTTTGATATTTACTTCGCATAGGACTTTGTTTAATTCTGGCAGTTTATCACTGTTGAGGGCTTGCAGAACTGACATTGCATCGGTAAGGAATACAACCTGCTGACATTGGCTTATTGTGTTATTTATTATTCCTGCAGCAATGCTTATGGCCTGTACTTCAGCAGCATAGTTTGAACAGAATATTCCAGTAGGTGAACAGGTGGATTCATTTTCTTTGTCTGGATAGACCACATAAACTCCTGCGCCTCCGTTCTTCACTGCTCTGGTTGCAGATCCATCAGTATATACTTGGATCCATGCTTCTCTGGGGTATAGTTCTTCAATCATGTCACATGCTGAGAATTGTAGATAAAATACCAGTATTTATTGGTGGGAAAGATCTAAGAATAATATTAAATAATTTAGTGGAAGCAAGAAGGAGCACCTTATTTCTCTTGACTTGTTGTCAGTTAGCCGTGATGACACTTTTCATGATTAATGATTTTGACTTGTCTCTTGTTCTAGATAACAGAATGCTTTGCCAACCGTTCGTATGATGATGCTGTAATTAAGGTTGAAATTAAAAGAATTACAGAGGTTTTCTCAAACACCCCACAGTATCTGCAGATTGCAAATTTGTTGTTCAAAAAGTAAGTAAAGAGTGCTTGGGTTATACAGTACATTGTAAACAAATGTGTTCTTCAACTTAATTAATTTATTGAAATATACCCTACATCCTTGCATTTTCATAGATGTCATTAGATTCATAATATACTGTGTGCTAAAGAAAAAACACAGTTGCAGTTCCAGTCGGAGTAAAAGCTTAGTACTTTTATCATACAATTAATATTGTCATTGCATTCTCCGCATGCAATAAGATTTTGAAATCAAACCTTGCAAATAAATAAATCTTTTAAGCTGTATCAAATAGTAAATATTTTTCAATTTCCCAGTGGAAGAGTGTTAAGCACATCTGTATGCGTTGACTAAGGAAAAATTAATAAAAACCTCCTAAACCACCTACCGCTGTTAAAAAGCAAAAATAAAGTGGGTTTAGACATTGAGAAACGTCACTGGCTGATGCCCAGTGGGAGCCAAGGGTATTGCCAGATTGATTAAAAAAACCTCCAGCTATAAAGCTGAAATCATTACACTGGAAACTGACTTGGACCATCTGAAGACTATATGACACCGCTTTCCACACCAGTTCCTGAAGATTTGAGGCTGCTATGGATATTTTCTATAAAAAAAAAAACAGATAGTGGTTGTACAATATTTGAATGTGACTAATGTGTTTATCAATAATTTTGAATTTTTGCTGAGTCAGAACATCTAGGGCAGCTTGCTCATTGCAGGTCAGTGACCATTTACTTCTTTTCATCTCTCTTTCTCTGCCACGTATATTCTGTGTTCTAGATAAGTATAACCCATTATACATTTCTGTCATCACATCTCTTCTCCGTGTGTTTGTGGCGCTTCTGTTTTTCTATTTTCCTGTAGGGTTTCAATTCTGGAACACTGACTGGACAGCTTTGCTTCTATAGTATTATTTTAGTCATATTTTTTAAGTAGCAGTCTAGTTGTTATATTGTCAGATCTTTCAGTGTACATGTTCCATTTCAGCATTTCCTTTTATCTTCTTTTTTTTTTCAATCTCTAGCATTGTTTCTTTTTCAGCTGTACTGTCTTTCTTAAATGTCATTGTTGTGTTTATTGCATATGTTTACAGCAAGACTTTGTACTTGCTTGTATTCTGTCACAATAACTACATGTATGTGAAGCACATTTATGGTGTGGAATGTTGTTATCCTTACAGAGTCCAGATGGCACTAGGGATGAAACAGATTAGAAATCATTGCTTTAATCCAGCCCTTTCAGTGAAGATACCAAAACATAAGTAAGTTTTGTCCAGTTTAATAAAGGTAGTGTTTCTTTAGCTGATTAATTTAGATCTTTGGGTGAATAAATTTTTGACAAATGCACAAGTTATAATTCTTTTGTTTGTTGCTCCTGTGTTTTAGAACTTATAACTTGTTTTCTGTTACTGGGAGTTTTGGGGTGGGGAGTCATTTATCACTGTTTAAGAACGTGTTAAATACACAGTGGTGACTTTATTATTTACTTCATTGTCCTTAAAAATATGTAAAAGTGAACATTTCTGACAAAGCAGTTTTTATTTTTGCGTAAGATACATGTGTTTCCGTAAGTAGCTGATACTTTGTGTTGTTTCTACCAACGTCCTGGCTTGTTTCTACCAACGTCCTGGCTTTTTTATTTCTCCTTCTGTCTCATGGTGATATTTGCCATGTTGTGATCATCTCCATGTGCTTCATATTGTGACAAGATTTAACAGTGTTAGCATAGGGTTGATGTAAATTTGCTGTTTGTCAGCATTGATTTTGTCTCCATGGAGATGTGAGAGTGCATGAGCAGAGAAGTCAGCTGGTACGCCTCAACATAAACATTTTGACATTATTTCTTTTTCCACTATAGTATCCACTTTTAACATCATGCATGCCACACCTGTACAAAAAGAGCAAAAAACCTGTACAAAATTTCGTAAACCTGTAGCCTTCAAAAAATATTTTTAAAAGTACAATACAGAGGATAAATATACTTACTTACTTAGTCGTTCCCCTTCTACCGTGAGGTGTAGAGGTTTGGAAGAGAGAGCGCCAGACTATCTTATCGGCTGTCTTCCTCCTGGCCTGGTTCCATTCTAGTCCTCGGTCCTTCAAAGATTGTCTAATGTCCTCCCAGCGGACTCTGGGTCATCCTGGGGTCTGGATCCTTGGCTCTTTGTTTCCCATGCTTGTTGTGGTAGCCGATCTTCTCCCATTCTGCAGACATGGCCAAACCATCTTAGTTGGGACTGTTCTACTTGGGTCTGCAGGGGTGGAATTTTAGGCCTTGAACCATCGTCTGGTTGCGGACCATGTCTCTTCTTGTTCAACCACCTTCCTCAGATACCTCATTTCTGAGATTTGGATCTGGCTTTTGTAGGTTGTAGTCATTGCCCATGACTCGCATCCATATGTCAGAACTGGGACATAGGTGGAGTGGTATACAGCCATCTTCGTTTTCTTACCAACCTCTCTCTTGCTGAGGAATCCTCGATTTATGGCCTGAAAAAGTCTCCCAGCTGCTGCTTTTTGAGTGACCAACTCTTCTTTGATGCCTTCCTGGTATACACACATTTTGGTGCCTTAAATTTTATAGCTGTTGTTGGGTAATTTTGGGTTGCTGATTCCAAAAATGTAATCAGATTCTTTCTATCCGCTCTAGTTTTTGAGATAACTAAGAATGACCATATTAGTAGGGCAATTATTATGTACAAACCTAGAGTTAGGTGCTATCAGTGGCATTTTGACTTTAGTCTGCATTCATATTATATGTAATTACTGTGCATATATTACCAAAAATGTAATAAAACTTTATCACTAGCACTTGTTTAGTCAACACGCAAAAAGGATCTTTTCGAGGATTTCCTGGAATGTGATATGCCCGGACAGTCATGCTTAAGGGTCCAACAGTAATCTGCCAACATGTGGGCATCCCAAAGTCCCTGGTATCTCTCTTCCATTGTTTTTATATCTTGGTGAAATCTCTCACCTTGCTCCTCACTAAATTCGCCAAGATTCTCCGGAAATAAATGTAAATGGTTATGGAGGTAGTGCAATTTTATGCTCATGTTGCATCCAAGTTCACAAAAACTCGACAGCATGTTTCCAACTAATTCAGAATAATTGTCTGCTTTAAAGTTACCCAGAAAGTTTTGCACAACTAAAACAAATGATGATCAGGCTGTGGACTCTGTTTTGTTCATGGAATCAATAAAATTTGGATCGTTTATTAACTTTCTAATTTGAGGTCCATCACAAATTCCAGCTTTAAGTTTGTCTATGCTCAATTCTGGAAACTTTCTGCATAAGTAATTAAAACAGGTACCATCTTTGTTCAGTGCCTTAACAAATTGCTTCATCAAGCCAAGTTTTATATGTAATGGTGGCAGTAGAACTCTTTTTCGATCAATGAGAGGCTTATTGACAATATTTTTTTTCTCCAACTTTAAATTCATCCCTCAACGGCCACTGTTTCTTTGTCCAATGCATATCTTCTGCCCTGCTATCCCACAAACATATAAAGCATGGATATTTGGTGAATCCCATTTGATGGCCAAGCAAGAAGTTCATCATTTTAAGATCTACACAAACCACCCAAGTTATGTTCTAAATACTTATATTTTTCCAGAACTGTGCTTATTGTAGCATACTCCTCCTTCATTGTAGTAGAATGAGCAATTGGAATTGAGCCATATTTGTTACCATTGTGTAAGAGAACACCCTTCAAACTTCTTTTAGAGCTGTCAATGAAAAGTCGCCACTCATCTGGTGTATAACTTACACCCATTTTGTTAACAAGACCTCCTACATTAGTACAAAACACAAGGTTGTTTTCTTTACAAAAGAATGGAATAAAACCTTGCTCTCTGCTGCGATAAAATGTAACCTTTGTTTCAGCAGTCAGTAATTTTTTTTTTTCAATCTTGAAGCCAAAAGTTCTGAAGATTCCTTGGAGAGATATAGATCTCGGATTAGATCATTTAGTTCAAGCTGGTCGAAGCGTTGAGCATCTGAAAAATCATCTTCGAAATCACTATCACTGTCACTTGTCGTTCCACATGCCACTGCTGTCTCATCTTCTAGCAGGGAATCCAAAATCTGACTGAAAGTTGGAATTGGTATGTCATCTCCGTGTGGAACAGGTCGCCTAGCAGAATCTAAATCTGGATATTTCCACTTTTTGTGATTTTTTTCCATTAATTCCCTTAATATTCACAACACAGAAATAACAGTCATCATAGTGGTTCTTGGGCTCTCTCCAAACCATTGGAATTCTAAATTTTAAACATTTTCTTTTCCCACAAGTCAACTGTCGCAGGTGTTCAACACATTTTGCAAACAATATGAGGAGCCCAAGACTTTTTCCTGGTCACCTAGTTTTACTTTAAAGTAAGCAAAGTATGCCTTTGTCACAAAAACAGTAATATGCTTCCTATGTTTTTCTTTGAAAGTGTACTCTCCACAAATATAACAAAATAAATGCGGTGAAAGAAAACATGCTCTTCTTGAAGATGATGCCATTCTCTGTTAGAAGTGTAATAAAATAAGTAGCATACTAACATGCATGCAGTGGCTTAAAATCTAAAAAAGGCAATTCTGGGAAGATTCTTATAAAACTGAAACTGAGAGTAAACAAGCAGTTTTCTTTTGTAAAGGACTAGACAGCAATAGTTTTTTTTACATAGCCTTATATAGAAAATATTGTAATAATACAGGGTGACCCAAAAAAAAACGGGCCCGCGCATGCACGCCCGTTTTTTTTTTTGGGTCATCCTGTATTAATGAAATACAAAAATGTCTATCTCAAAAACTAGAACTGCTGCAGACAAGTAAATGTGATATTTGGATTGAGCAGGCCTCATTTATGTACAATCAAGAGTAAAATGTTTGGCACCCAAAAAAATTTTTTTTTTTGTAGGGCTGTTCTCTGAGGTATTTAAAGTGATCGACCTGCTCCAGGACCTATTCTCCCAGCTTAATCTGATATCTTCTTTCTTCTCGCGATATCACCATGGATTTTGTTTTAGAGCTGCTTATGACCATCCCTCTCTTCTCCAGCTCTTCCTTCCAGACTTGCAGGTTGGATTGGAGATGTACCTCTGATTTAGCAATCAGGTCAACATCATCAGCAAATGCCAGCTCTGAAATACAGACCTGTCTCATCTTCCAGTACCCCACTAAATACTTTCTTGTTCTCTCCTTACATGCTTTGATGACATCGTCCATGAGGAGTATGAAAAGATAAGGTGACAGGATATCACCTTGTTTTAAACCAGTGGTGGTCCTGAACTCTTCTGACTTATGGTTTGCTGTCCTCACATAATTTCTGCAAGACTTGTAGAAGCTCTGTATAGCATGAATCAGAGGTGCTGGAATGTTCTTCCTTGCCGAACAGTCCCAAAGTTTGCTCCAGGGGACCCTGTCAAACGCCTTTTCCAGATCTATGAAACAAAGATGGATCTCACTCTTATACTCAAGGGCCTTTTCACTCAGCTGTCTGAGTGTGAAGATTAGGTCTTGAGTACTTCGGTTAGCTCGGAATCTGGACTGGACCTCATCCAATTGTGGCTCAGCTAGGCATCAAGAGCCTCTGCTCTAGGAATCTAGAGTAGATTTTACCACGGACACTGAGAAGGGATATGCCTCTATGGTTTCCACATCATCGATTGTCACCCTTTTTGAAAATTGGTGTTATGATGGCAATCTCCCAATCTGATTTGGTATGGTCTTGTTGCACCACGCTGCCTGTAGGACCCTTAAGAGTAATAGGTCGCCTGATGCTCCCATGTACTTAACCATTTCTGGTGTTATACCATCATGCCCTGCTGCTTTGCCCATCTTGATTTTTTTCCAGTGCTGCCTTCAGTTCTTCCATCTTTATGTCATCTTCATCACCATTGGTTTCCTCTTCTGTGCTAGTGGTTATCATTTCTGATGCTTGACCTTGCTCACCATCAAGGAGTTCTGAGAAATATTCTTTCCATCTTTCCATTACTTCCTTCGGGGCAGTAAGCAATTTGCCTTGCTTGTCCTTTATAAATTTGAGAGGGCATTGTTTTTCCTTCCTCATGTTCTTAACACATTAACTACCGCGAGCTGGTGGGACCGGCTTTTGAAATCCTATCATGTCTACTGCGAGCCGCTCAGAGAGTCGATCTAATTTTAGTAATAAAACGAATGAAAAATGTACTGAAACACTTTCTGATCTGGTTCGAGATTTTAAGTTGCCACCGGAAAACAAATTCCCAAAGCATGGTTATTGTAGAACACTGGAAAATTGATTTTATGTTCATATTTTTCAGCGTTTTGGGTTAGTTACCAAATCGTGTAAAACTGTTTACCGTGGCAACTAGTGATAGGACCACAAAAAATGCTTGTACATCTCGGCTGAATAGGCTAGAATCGTGTTCCAACAATTGACTGATAGATCTAGCGACAAGGACAAGAGTGAAAATGGTGTGCACATTGATTGAAGTAGTGATTTTGATATAGATGGGGCGCAAGCAGTTATAATTGTGAAAATATTGCAAGTCCTCAGTCATTGGACAGCCGTTAAATAGCAACAACCTCTATTACAGTTACAAACAGTGTTTATTGTAATAGTACATTCATTTATCTTTAAAATGACGTGTAATTCATAAAAATCTGTAAACAATTACGAAAACTACAGCTTACTTTGTGCAAACACCTACAGGATGAAAATGGGGAAAAAATTTTATTTGGCCACAGTTTGTTTTTCAATTTGGTAGTTAATGTGTTAAGGGTCTTATAGAACAATTTCTGGTTTTCTTGCGCATCTTTTTCTAGCTTTTCTTCGAATTCTTCCCAGGACTTCTGTTTTGCAGCTAGCACCTTGTTCTTTGCTTCTGTTGGAGAAATATCCAAACATCAAAGATTTTGTTCTTTAAGAAATCACAGGAGCATTTTTTTTTTCACACAGGTGAAAAGCGCAAGTTAATTTTTACTGTATTTTCCTTGTTTGACATTTGGTACAATTCTTCACATTGGATATAATAGGAAACTCAGTACAGAGCGTTACTAGTACATTCATTTATCTTTAAAATGACGTGTAATTCATAAAAATCTGTAAACAATTACGAAAACTACAGCTTACTTTGTGCAAACACCTACAGGATGAAAATGGGGAAAAAATTTTATTTGGCCACAGTTTGTTTTTCAATTTGGTAGTTAATGTGTTAAGGGTCTTATAGAACAATTTCTGGTTTTCTTGCGCATCTTTTTCTAGCTTTTCTTCGAATTCTTCCCAGGACTTCTGTTTTGCAGCTAGCACCTTGTTCTTTGCTTCTGTTGGAGAAATATCCAAACATCAAAGATTTTGTTCTTTAAGAAATCACAGGAGCATTTTTTTTTTCACACAGGTGAAAAGCGCAAGTTAATTTTTACTGTATTTTCCTTGTTTGACATTTGGTACAATTCTTCACATTGGATATAATAGGAAACTCAGTACAGAGCGTTACAACAGGAGGCGGTCTGATTTCCACTATGATTTTTGCTGTGAGCCCGTCATGTCTCAAGTCCATGACCAGATAAACTAGATATAGTGTGTTCAGGTCGCGAGTTTCCTACAAAGTCACAAATTTTAACAAAAGTATGCTATATTGACTACCTTTTACGTTTGATCTGTCATTAATATTGTTAGGCGTAAGTCTTTCCTTAGATTCACTTTCGTCATTGTCAGAATCTAATCAGACCCTTATCAATACCCACATCTGATTCAACCGCATTCTTCCTGATCGAATACAAGTCATTTCTCAGCTCCCAAAGCAAAGATTCCACTGCCCGAAAAGCCATGACTTCAAAGAAAAAAATTGCAAAAATCAAAATACTAATCGATTCATAAAACAGTTTTAGAAAACGGAAGCTTCTCTCATACCGGAAACACTCAGGTCTCGCTAAACAGTGTTCCCACTCTCAATTTTGGACGGTAGACGTTTCGCACCAGGAATGTTTATCTGAATCAAATTGTAAAGGGTTAATAATTCGGCGAAAACCTGAACAGAAAGTATGTACCGCCGTACAGATCTGAAAACAGGAAAAACCTGTACAGATTATGGGTAACCTACTACTTGGCATACATGTAACATGTTTTTGACATATTTGAACTTGCTGAATCAATGGTACCAACCAGAGTTGGGGCACTGTACGAAGGATGGCCACCGACCGAGCAGGGTGGAATCAATTTGTTGTTGCCCTACAAGACGCCACTAGGCGTGATGGCCACTGACTGCTTTGACGGTCGGCGGCTAAGGATCAAAGAAGAAGAAGAAGAACTTGCTGACTTGTTTTATCAAAGTATTGTTAACATGAATTTAGAGAATATACTTGTATTTCTGTTTACATTCATGGCTACCATTTTAGATGTAGACTGTTTGATTTTTTAAGTCAAGAGATATGATGTTATCCTGTGCATGGATTACCAGGTTCAACCCCCATGTGGGTTATAATTTGAGTAAATAGTGTTTTTTATTGTATGAAGTACATAACATATAGTTGTTTTCCTTTTGTTGGTTCTTCCAGGCTTTAAATTCAAGGGTTAGTGTGCGACATCATGCAAGACTGTAATCCAGAATTTAAAATAAAATCAAATCAAAGCGTAGCAAATGTTGTCATAAGGATTATCTTTAGTTTAAGCATACACTATTTGTCAGTGTGGTGCTTTAGTCTTTATGCACAAGTTTACTACATGAATTTGTTGTTTTATAGTTATAATTTATGAATACTTTCATGACTGCTAGATCAGAAATTCCCAAGGAAGTAACCATCAAATGCTCTTGGCAATTTATCATATTTGTCAAGAACTAAAAATGAAATAAAAATCAAAGCATAACCTTGGCTATCATTAGTATTATCTTAAGTTTAAACATGAATACATTTATCATTTGTGTCAGTGGTGTTTGTCTTTATTAACAAAATAACAAATTATGAATAAATTATGGAAATCAACTTATTAAATATGCATTATACAAGGGGATTGACATAAGTCTTGGGCCTGACCATGAAGGAGTCACAGGAGGAAGATGAAACTTGGCACCAATGGGTTTTCCCGCTACGGTACACGGCGTAATGTACCCTATTGACCGGATCTGCTGCTTCAAAGATTTGACAAAACAATGGAAAAGAAGGAGGCCAGAGCTGTGATAAAATTTCTGATGTTTCAAGAAAAAAACACCTACAGAAATACACAGGGAGATGGAACCATTGTTTCGTGATTCTTGTCCTTCATATACTTCGGTAAAAAACTGGTGTCAACAGTTTAAGTGCGGCCGCTCAAATGTTGCTGATTTGCCAAGATCTGGTAGACCAGCCTCAGAGTGCAACGATGAAAATGCAACAAGAGTGAAGAAAATCATTGACCAGGATCGAAAAATGACAATTGTGGAGATAGCTAGTAGAGTAAAACTAAATGAAAGAACAGTTTATAGAATTTTACACAACAGACTGAACATGAGAAAAGTGTGTGCACACTGGGTTCCGCGACTGTTGACACGTGAACAGAAGCAAACGAGGGTAAATTGCTGTCAACAGTTTCTCAAAAAGTGTCAGTCAAAAAAATTTTTGGAGACCATGGTGACAGTAGATGAGACCTGGGTACACCATTATGACCCCGAATCCAAAATTGCCAGCATGCAATCGAAAACCCCGGGCTCCCCAACACCTGTCAAGCCGAGGGCGCAGAAATCTGCGGGAAAAGTGATGTTGACTGTTTTTTGGGACGGCAAAGCTGTCCTTTTGAAAGATTATCTGCCTCGTGGCAACACAGTTAGTGGACAGTACTATGCAGATCTTCTTACAAAACTAAGAAAGGTTGTGACCAGGAAACGAGGGATAACGTGCACTCAAAATCTTCCTTTGCTTCAAGACAACGCGCCCTCTCACAAAACACGGCTTGTGCAGCTAGCAGCCAACGATTTGAATATTGAAATTCTTCCACACCCACCATATTCTCCAGATTTGGCCCCATCAGACTTTTTTCTATTCCCAAATCTTAAAAAACAGCTAAAATGAAATCATTTTGACAGCGAAGAAGAGGTTATACTGGCATGTGATGACTGGTTTAGTTTGAAAAATAGGGTGTTCTACTCCCAAGGTCTTTTCAAGGTCAAGCAGAGATGGCAGAAGTGTGTCAATTCAGACGGTGGCTATATTGAAAAGGAATAAACACTATACAAAATTTCAGCTCTCTGTGACATGTCCTTCATGGTCAGGCCCAAGACTTATGTCAATCCCCTTGTATCACCATTGTTGAATGCGTCACTGTTTGTAATATTGTCAGTGGCTACTGCATAAATAATGTGTTAAATAAAATAGATGTCTTTTAAGTCTCTTGATGTGTTTACAGCTGAAATAAGTACTATTTTTGAATGTGCTGTGTACATTTAAACATTGTGAATAAATTATGCCAATGACTTGTTATGTATGAATAATAATGCAGTATTGAGTAAGCAGACTGATTCCTTGTCCCATGTAGTTCCCAGGGGGTTTGTGAGGAGATGAAGAGTAGGACTACTACTTCCTCATGCATGTAGTACAAGGTGACTAAATGAGTTTGTGCATAGGTTAAACAATTCTACAGAAACCACCACTACAATAGAGAATGTGAATGCTTGATGCCAGGCTTCTCTAGATAGGACTAGCTGCAGTGGTAGCTACATGCTCTATCAGCAAACAAGGAAACATGGTGATGAAACTGGTTGCTTAAATAGTTACTGGGAGTCTCCTTAGAGACAAAGAAAGAATAGAACTCATGCCTGTCGCACAAGGCAACTAATATGAGGTTTTACATGGGGCTGGCAACCTCATCATGTAACAACAAATTGCCACAGAAACCACTTTTGCAAGAGCATTGTTAAGTAGTCTTCCCATGGGACCCAGCTTCACTGGGTCTTTATGTTATTTAAAGGAAAATGATGATGATGAAACTCATTCCTCACCTACAAATAATAACATGCTAGTTTTCCTTAGACAGTATTAAAAGTCCAGTTTTTATGATTGTTTAAAAAATCTTTGAAATTATGGTGCCATTTGTGATAATATATAGCAACAGATTTCTCTTTGTTTTAAATCATGGTTTTTAACATACAAATGTCAATAACGTTTTTGTTTACTGGTTTTACAAATTCAAAAAGTATTTGGTTTAGTTGTCCTTGACAGTTTAACTGCACTAATTAATAATTTATAACGGCTTTGGAAATGCTGGTATTTTAGTCTGGGTCCCATTGGTTTCCATTCTAGCAGCGCTTTCTGTGCATCCTTTGACAACATTAGAGTCATACCATGAGATGCTCTTCTTCCATATGCCCTGTGAATAACACTATTTCTCCCTTGTTTGGTTTCTTTTTTAAATGTTCCGTGTTGTTTCTCTCAGTCTCAGGGTGTCAGTTTCTTGCTGTGATTTTCTTTTGTAACACCAGTCATAAATGTTTTTCTGTCTTTTAAAATTATCCAGATTATTTTTTTCATGTAAGTTTGTGAAGTCCTCAGCTTTAGGTATGCTAATTTACTGATAATGTCGTCACTAATAGTTCACCACTGTCTTTAAAATTGGAAGCTGTTGTTTTCTTTACTGTATATGTTTTAAGCTATTACATTTCTTGTTGATTATTTTATTTGTAGGTTAGAAGTTATGCCAGGTTTCACCACATCAATTCTGAGATATGAGATTGGAAACTTGCTTGTGGTAGACAGTATTCACAAGGTTTTGAGAATTGATACTTTCTTGGACTGCCTATATAACCTCTACAACTCCATGGACCAGCAAGACATAAAGGCCTTTCATGCAGTAGCTGTAAAGAACTTTGTTGGAACAATCGTCATGACCAGGTGGGTTCCTCATCACAAGGACAAATTCACATCAGGTCCTTTTAGGCTGACTATTTGAAGAAAGGTATTTTGTTTTTTTGTTTTTTTCTTTCAACATGGCAAAGTTGCAAACTTTGTTGTTCTTGAGTACACGTCTGGTTACTCTGGCCAAGTTAGTATAGGGTCAGTCAACTGAACAACGCACACAGCAATACACCAGAAATATCCATATCACCACCAAGGCCGAGTGGACAGTAAAATAATGTTTATTACAATGAACACAGCTCCATCGATATCAACTTGGAAGCCATTATAGCGTAAGGCATAATATATATATATCGTTGTTGCAGACTTTTAGACTTTGATAACACTAGTCAACAACCAAAATGTACCAGAAATGAAAATAGCTGATCTTAACTAATTTTGGTGTGCTGAAAACGAAAATGACATTAAAAAATGTTGATTGGCTCTAGTTTTCAAGATATATGCTACTAGTTTATTTAATTACGGTAAATTTATATATATATGACGCAACTGTTGTGGGCGATTGCATAATTTTTTCTAATGACCAATAAAAATGTTACTAGAAGTTGATGATGCAATCCTACCTATGATTACATCCCCTTTGTGTATAAATACCTTATCTCTGATAAAATGTTGCCATTAGTTAGTGCATTTGTCCTTATCAAAAGTATCGTAGTTAGAAATGCCAGAAGGCGTACAGTTTGTATTTTGGCTGCAGAATAGGAGATCAAGATAAGAGCTGGGCGCCACACATATGCTGCAATACATGTGCAGCACATCTTAAACTGTGGTTAACTGGCAAAAGGCAAGCTATGCCTTTTGCAGTCCCAATGATTTGGAGAGAGCCCACTGATCATCTCAACAACTGTTACTTTTGCATGGTCCCTCCAATTGGGAAAGGCATATCAAAGAAGAAAAAATGGACTCTGGAATATCCAAACATCCCCTCTGCAATACTTCCGGTACCACATGGCGATGATCTACCAGTTCCCAAAGTGCCAGAATCCTTTTCAGCTGCTTCCACTGATGAAGAGGACATTGGTGGTCCTGAACCATCAACCTCAAGTGACACAGATTTTGAGCAAACTACATCCACTAAACCACACTTAATAACCCAAGGTGAACTGAATGATCTTGTAAGAGATCTGAATTTACCGAAGAACAAGGCGGAGCTTTTGGGTTCCAGATTGCAACAGTGGAATCTCCTGGCAGAAGATGTTACAATTTCTGTGTATAGGAACCGCCAGAAGCCGCTTATTACATTCTTTTTCAAAGAGGGTGACCTTTCTGCGTGCCACAACATTTCTGGTTTAATGGCAGCCCTCAACATCAATTACATACCGGAAGAGTGGAGGCTTTTCATTGATTCATCCAAGACAAGTCTTAAAGCTGTTTTGTTGAATAATGGTAATGTGTTACCGTCAATTCCAGTTGGTCACGCAGTTCATATGAAAGAAACTTATGAAAACATTAAGCAGCTTTTGAAGTGTATAAACTACGATCATCATCATTGGTCACTTTGCGGTGACTTAAAAGTGGTCGCTCTTTTGCTTGGACTACAGGGTGGATACACCAAGTACTGTTGCTTTCTCTGTGAGTGGGATAGCCGTGCACGAAGTGACCATTACATCAGAAGACATTGGCCAATCAGGCAGTCATTGCAGCCTGGCAGTAAGAACGTTGAGAACCCAGCTGTTGTCGACACCAGCAAGATTTTGTTGCCACCCTTGCACATTAAGCTGGGTCTCATGAAAAACTTTGTCAAGGCAATGGAGAAAACCGATGAGGCTTTCAAATATCTCATCAGAAAATTTCCAAGACTGAGTGAAGCTAAAATAAGAGAGGGAGTATTTGTTGGTCCGCAAATTCAAAAACTTCTTCATGATGACGAGTTTCTTTGCGTGTTGCATGGCAAGGAAAAAGCAGCATGGCTAGCATTTAAGTCAGTGGTGGACAATGTTCTTGGAAACAACAGATCTGATAATTACAATGAAATTGTAGAAAATCTCCTTCTGAAGTATAAGAGTCTTGGCTGCAACATGTCTTTGAAAAATCATTTTCTGGATTCTCATCTGGATTTCTTTACGTCAAACTGTGGAGCGGTCAGTGATGAGCATGGTGAACGATTTCACCAGGACATTGCTGCTATGGAGACAAGGTATCAAGGCAATTGGAGCAATTCAATGCTTGTTGATTACTGTTGGACTGTGACAAGAGACACCTCATCGATTGACTACAAGAAGCAAGCAAAGAGAGCTCGAACAGCGACTGAATAATGACGGAATGGGTTCAAATGTGCCTTTTTAAAGCATGATATGTGAACTTTAAATAATGTTTTTATTTTTTTCTATCATTTTATGTTAAAATATCAATTAATTGAGTATGTAACCACAATTTTTATAATGCTAAAGTAGAAAGACTAGCTGTTCAGCCCAGAGAAGTAAACAAGCATACATTATTTGTATTACTGTAATGTAAATCCATCATTTAAAAAAAAAACCAGAGCCAATTGGTGAATTTCATTATGATATTTGAAATCAGCATGTCAAAATCAATAAGAAATGGTACATTTAATTTCTGGTACAAAAAACTTTTGAAAATTTGTTGACTAGTGTAATTGGGCATATATTTTGTTTCATTTCATGTATTTTAAATTCATCTGTTCTGCCATCACGGAGTATCTTTCCACTGCAACTTTGGGTTAATCTACGTTATTTTATAATTTTCGTTTCAGTGTTTCTTCATTAAACTTTGTATTAAAGAATGATAGTGTTTATCTCTTGCTATTGTTAGCAGCTGGTATTGAAGTGTTCTCGTTCATAACCAACCTTGAAGGTTAACGGTCAAAAATGCTTACAACATTTGAAACTGGAACTGTAGAACGTTTTTTCCATTTAACAAGTCTCGTTTGATGACTTATAATAATTTAATCATCACACAACTTTCCATCATGATTCATTAACAATAATATGTTATTACGTTGAAGAACACTTGATATAGCACAGTCTTAGAGTCTACAGTCAATCAGACATTACACGTCTGTTAGTTTACTGTTTTCATCTTGTAATCAAATAATTGAAATAATTATTATTTATACAGAATGAATCCTTCTGTTAATAGCTCTCATAGGGTCACTGCCCAATATACATCTCAATAACTATGACATATTATTACTTCAATTTGGCATCCATCGCCAGGCTCTATCAGCCTTACATATTGTAACTGCGTTTCGCATTTCACGACTTACGCTACTAATAAATTATTGCGGTTAATATAATACCGACATATCTTCGGACTCAATGGACACATTATTTATTTATTTATTTTACCAGCTTCACATTACCATAATATACTTTTATAGTTATACACTATCATAAGTCAGTGGCCATGCCACATATTCTAAACGCTGCCATAAGGCTCGAAGGCCATACAAAAGACTCTCCGTAACTAAGTCTAACGCGTCATGCATCGCCACATGCGAACTATTTCATTTCGGTCTAGTGAGGTGTTTCATGGTGCGACCATCTGAATCAGGTTCAAACCAAAATGCTCGCCAACCATGCAACAATCCTCAACAATCGTCATCAGTATTGTTCTGTAGCGTCCGTAGCTAGTACACTGTCCCCGACATTTTTCCTCATCTTTATTTAATCAGTTCAAAGAAATACATACTTCCTTTCATATGCATATATCTAGTACCCCTCACAAAAGATCTTGAAGTACAGAAATTGGTATCATGTAGGAATCAATCACAAAATGGGGCAAAGTCTACAGACAGGGGGTATGATGTGCTGGTGTTGTGGGTAGTGGGTTTCCCCCCTTGCTTCACCCTAGGCCTAGTGAATTCTGTTCATGAAAGGAGCGACCATTGCGGTGTTAGTCTCTTGGCCTAGCAAAACCTCTCATACCCCAAGATCGTTGTGCGTGGTGAAGAGCCACACCCTCCTCGAGGTAGTCCTGGTAACTGAGGGTGCGAATCCTCAGGCTAAACACAACGGATCTAGAGGAGCAAACCTCGATAATAAAACCGGTGCACTACACCGTACACGCCCTCTGTGGGTGGGAAGGAGCCAGATGGATACTGAACAAGTCTTGGGAGTGGGAACGAGTGTGGACTGCTCCCTGAAGATTGGAACCCATCGTACAGGCACAGAGACTCAGGACGTGACGATCCTATTGCCTTCAACTCTTGGTCACATGCCTAGAGCCTCGGAGAACTCGGCGTAACCAGCAGGCAATTTGGTGGCGGGGAAAGAGCACTGTGAGCCCTACCTTGGCTACGTATCACAAGGAGACGCAGAAACACCCCCTTTATCTCCCCCAGAGCTGGCACAGTACACTTCTGGCTTCTACCCGGGGCGTTAGGAAATCCACAGGCACCCCAGCATCACAGTGCCAAGAAGATGACAAAGTTGGAATTTACTAACTCAAACCTGGCAGAGCAAGTCCTCCAACAGATGCGGCCGATGCTGGGCCCACTGGCGCGTGGACACGTCCCGATCCCCATCGAGACTTGCCCGGGGAGCCCACCCCGGCTCAAAAAAGCAGAGAAGGCCACTCTCCAAACCTCCGATGTCTTGCGGGCAGTGTTAGGATGTGCAAGAACATGGACAGGAAGACTCCACAACTTCCCCACTGAAGACACGCCCACGGCGACCGTTGCCTCAACTGGCTGTGTGTGGTGTACCCGGAAACGGGGCCTCCCAGTACTGAGACACAGTTAAGTCCCCGATGTCATTTATCGGTGCAGAGTTGAGAGAGATGGCTGAGCATCACAATCCCCCCTGTGTTGCAGCATGATGAGAACCAGAATTGCACACTGAGCTTGGGGGGAATCACTTGGGCACCAGACTTAATACTGGCTCTTGACTGGATGGCCGCATGCAGGAGATTTCTACAATGGGGGGTTGGCAGGTGGTGGGTATCTGGAAGTGGCTCTGTGCAGGACGTGAGGATTCCTTGGGTGAGCCCAGAACCAGAGCACAGCATTGTGCAAGCTCTGCATAGTTGGAGAGCCCCCTGGATGACGGGGAATGCACAGTGTGCTACCCCACCTGTCCCCAACTGCTAACTTAGAACCAGAAGTGGGGTCCTCTGTATGCATGCCAGGCCAGGATAAAATGCCTGGGAAAGAGACTGGAGCTCAGAACTCCCTAACTCAAAGTTGCAGGATGGCAGGAAAGACAGGGCTATTTTGAAGATAATGCAACCATATTTTCACCATACGAGCTCGGACGCCGCCTCGGTAAACAAGGTCCGCGCAGAGCAGTGACACCCCCAGGCTGCTTGCGAATAGTCTACTACTGGGAACATAAACAGATTAGGGATGAGCCCACTCTCCCGTTGAACAGGTGCTAAAGTCATAGATACTGGGCCAGAAGGCGCACCGGAAACCACAGTATCACGCAACTCGCTTTTTTTTTTTCTATGGAGAGTACACCGTCAAATAAATCTCGTACTGGTGCTCGCCCTGTGGAGCTCCACCAGGCAGGTGCAGTGCCGGGCTCTGAGCCTCGACAGAGCCCACCCTCAGCTACTGGAGGACCCTCTAGACCGTCTTGTGGAGTCAGCAGACGGCGGAGGAGAACTACTGACCAAAACAAAACAGAAAAAGAGAAACCCAGAGTGCCACTTGTCATGATGCACTGGAATGCAGAGGGAGTGAACAGCAAGCAGGCTGGATACAGCAAAAAGACAGAGCTGGAAAACATCTTGTATGAGAAGCAAGTCAGTGTTTGCTGTATCCAAGAGACTCACTTGAAAGCAGATCAAACCTTTAAAATAAGGGGATATCAATGCTTCAGATCCGACAGAAAAGATAGACGAAAAGGAGGAGTACTTACTCTTGTAAGGAATAACATTCCTGCACACGAAAGGAAAACCTTCATGGATGGAGCAGAATATCAGCTGTTGCAGATAAAGGTAGACAAGATGGAAATAGAACTCCTGAACTATTACTGTCCGAACAACAAACCCCTGAGTCTCAGCTCTATACAGGTACCAGCCACCAACTTTATAGCAGTTGGAGACTTTAATAGCCACTCCCAGAGCTGGGGCTATAACCATCTGGATCACAGAGGTGAAGAGGTTGAAACTTGGCAAGATGATCACTCCCTAATCCTAGTCAATAATGCCACAGATACTCCTACCTTCTACTCCAGAGGATGGCACACAACTTCAACACCAGATCTTGCCTTCTCCACACCAGATATAGCTGGATCTATTAGTAGAGAAGTAGGAGACCAACTAGGGGGAAGCGACCATCGCCCAATCTTTCTTACTGTCCAGAGTGCAACTCTCAGTACAGGCCCAGCCATTACAAGATGGAACTACAAAAAAGCCAACTGGGGTTTATTCAGGCATCAGGTGAACACGCTGCTGTCTACCCTCAAGGTACAGAACAGAGACATTAATGAAGTGGTAAAAGACTTCAACAGATGCATACTACAAGCTGCAAAAGAAACCATTCCCAAAGGATGCCGGCGTAACTACATACCATACTGGTCCAGCACACTCCAAGAACGTCAGGAAGCCATGGACAGGGCTAGAAAGGACGCAGAGTCTCAGCCTTCACTTGAAACTCACAACAAATGGAAAAAGGCTGTAGCAGAGTTTCAGAGAACAAAGCTAGAAGAAAAACGGAAAAGCTGGAGAACTAAAACGGCATCGCTGAACCTTGAGAAAGACGGCAGGAAACTTTGGAGATTAGTCAAGTCTCTAAATGAAGAGCGTTCCTCACCTAGGCAGACTATCACATTGGATGAAGGTGGCAAACTTTTCAGAGGAAAACAAGCTGCAGACTTGTTTGCTAGAAGATACAGTTCAGAAAGCAACTTACCCATTAACATAGATCATCAGAGAGAGATAAGAAAAGAAATACTGGCAACCATGGGACAGACAGATACTCCTGCCCCAATGAGGGAACCCATCACACTAGGAGAACTACAGAAGGCTATTTCCAAGCTTAAGTTTCAAAAGTCACCTGGCCCAGACAAAATCAGCAACGAAATGCTAGTAAATCTGAGCTCAGCAGCAAAGACAAAACTGCTTGAGATATTCAACCACAGCTGGTTGAAAGGAACGGTACCCCAAGTATGGAGAGAAGCCATCACAATACCCATACTAAAGAAAGGGAAATGTAAGACCGAGGCTGCAAGTTACCGGCCAATCAGTCTCACAAGCTGTGTTGGGAAGACTATGGAGCGAATAGTCAACCACAGATTGAAATGGTATTTAGAGTCTGAGCAGATCCTGGTGCCGGAACAAGCTGGATTTAGAGAATGCTACAGTATAGAAGACCAAGTTACTTACTTGTCTCAAGCAATAGAAGATGCCTTCCAGGAGAAGAAAAAGGTCCTAACGATCTGGGTCGACTTCAAGCAGGCCTTTGACAAGGTGTGGAAAGATGGCCTCATTGCAAAACTTAGGAGAAGTGGAATCCAAGGCAACATGATGAAATGGATCCAGTCATACTTGCATAACAGGAGAACTAGAGTCACTCTTGACGGTCTGCAGAGCAGAAAAGTGTTGCTCCATCAGGGGGTACCTCAAGGAGGAGTAATTTCCCCAACACTCTTCCTTGTTTACATCAATGACCTGGTGAAAGATCTCCCTGCAGGAGTTAAAGCTGCCTTATATGCAGATGACCTAGTACTCTGGTGCGCTGATGAAAATGTCACCACAGCAAATTATAGAATGCAGCGGGCAGCAGACATGCTAGTGTCATGGGCAGAGAATTGGCTTATCACAATAAACACAGACAAAACCTCCACAACACTGTTCTCCCTCGCCCCCAAGGACAAATCAGCTAACATACACCTAGGGACAACCGTGATCAAGGAAGAAAGCTACCCCACCTATCTTGGGGGTGACATTTGACCAAAGGCTTACATGGAATAAGCATATTGAAAACGCAGAAGGAAAGGCCCGAAGACGACTAGGCATACTCAGAAAATTAGCAGGTACCAACTGGGGAGCAAATGAACGAAATCTAAAGAAGATTTATAATGGAGTAATAAGACCACACTTAGAGTTTAGCTCAGCAGCATGGTCATCAGCTGCTAACTCACATCTGCAGTCTTTGGACAAGGTGCAAAATCAAGCTCTCAGGCTCATTACAGGAGCCATGAAAACTACACCAATAACAGAGATGCAGAAGGTTGCTGGATTACAGACATTGTCCCATAGAAGAGACACAAAAACCATGATCCAGATGGAAAAGTACAACAGTATGCCAATGCACCCAATGAAGGCAAAACTAGATGATCTGGCATTGGGACGTCTAAAGCGTAGCAGCTTTGTGCATCGGGGGAAAAGACTTAAAAGACAACATCAAGAAGACCTATCCATGAAGACAACACCAATGAAGCCCACCCTATACCCTGTACCATGGGAGCAGGCCAGCAGTGCCCTCCAAATTAATACATCAGTCAGTGGTCTCACAAGTGGATGTGAGTATAATGATCTGCAAAAACGAACTGCTACATTGAGTATGATCCAAGAAAGCTATCCCGATCAATCATGGATACATGCCTATACAGATGGATCAGCAACAAATGCTGTTAGGAATGGAGGTGCCGGTATCTTTATCTCATATCCTGACAACCACTATGAGACTAGGCACATTCCCACTGGTAAATTCTGTTCCAACTATACAGCTGAGGTTCAAGCTCTAGAGCAAGCTGCAAATATGATTTATAACACCAACTCTGACTGCCACCAGGTAGTCATCCTCACAGATGCACTGTCTGTCCTGCAAGCTCTCAAGGGTGGTAAACTCCCGCATCTGAGAAATGAACTAAACAAGGTAGCTGCCAAAAAGAGAACCATACTTCAGTGGGTACCATCTCATTGTGGTGTACCCGGAAATGAAAAGGCAGATAAACTTGCAAAAAAGGGAGGAGAATGTGAACAAGAAGATAATGAAGTCACATACTTTGAGAAAAAGAGAGCTATCCAGACTATCAGAAGAGAACAGAACCAACCCAAAGACGACTATCACACTCTCGACCGGCAGGGACAGATAACTATTTTTCGACTCAGGACAGGGCATAACAAACTGAATAAACACATGCACAAGCTACGATTGTCGCTTCACCACTGTGCACATGTGGATTAAACGAACAAACTGCTGAGCATGTTCTACAGGACTGTCCTCTGTATGACCAGTTAAGAAAGATATACTGGCCGAATGACTCAACACTAAACTCAAAGCTATATGGAGTTAAAGAGGAACTTCAAACAACAGTCGAATTCATCATGAGAACTCGTCTGACGGTGTAATCATCAAAGATGCGATCGCAAGAAGAAGAAGAAGAATCACAAAATCAAATAAATCTCAGGAGCTCAGACACACACGTCCACTTGCCGTGAAAAACACCATCGCTCTCCTGCCCCTTCTCTCCCACCAGTCACCTGTCTCACGAGACCCAGCCAAGCATGACGGCTTAACGTAGCTCACCCGTCTTTTCCAGTGACCCGTGTAAAAATAAACACAGAGCCGCTGAGCTAACGCTATAACCTGTTATGAATTTTAATCATAATAGTAGTACATGTGCAGGGACCGAACTTCATTGTGATGCTTGGTAACAGTTATAGGTGACAACATGCTATTTCTACATTCTGGACTTTGATGTTGGAAATTACTCCCACTTGGCCTAATTTGAAAAAATACCACTGTCAAGAGAACTACAAAAGCCGAAGTAGTCTGAACTCCTCCCAAGAAACTATCCATTTAAGTACACTCCAGTCCTCCTAACAAACAAATTATATTGACGTTCAATAAATTTAATACACTGTTTTGCTTTAATGGGCACTGTACTCCATCTTTACCCAATCAGAGTTAAATGGAGAATGTTTCTTCCAGAGATTAAGCAGAAAATTGGCAGAGTTATCATATCTAACTTTCTTTGCTATCTTTCTTTTGTCGTGAATATACAATCAAGGTTTTATAACTCTACCACTATTTTAGTTTGTAAATATGAAATTTGATAATCCTCTGTCTTTGTGTTTTATTTATTATTGCTATTTCAGTTTTTGTGCGTGTTTGATATTCATGACATGCTGTAGTGCAGATGAGGTACATTTGGTTCTGTACCTATGCACTGTCTTTGTGCAGTATACACTGGTCATTAGCACTTCGTTTAGTTGACATGATTTATTTAGATCGTAAGGGTGCAGATTTAATGGAGGATTTATGCAGAGATTGTGAAGGATGGCAATGATTAATACACATTCTATTAGTATACAGTGCTTTTTCACAGTCCATATTCTTCTAGCACCTTCTGCATTGTGCCCCTTTACTCTGTTTAATTTAAAAAAAAAACAAAGAACTTATGATATTTACTTATGTTAACTCTTTTTACTGTCTAGAAAAAGCAGTTTGCATATCCAGTTAAAATATATTAATTGGTGATGTTTTAGCAGCAGTCTTTATTAAAACTAAACATTTTTATGTTCACTGATAGACCAGTGTATTCCTGGGGACTGACTGAAAGGGGTACACAGAATATTAAACCTGCACCCTACTTTGCTACTAAAGAGTTTTTGTCATGGGGCTGGTTATCCCATCCTGTAGAATGTAGAGCCAAAAAAACTTCAGCAAGTCATCCAAAGCAAGCAATTCAGTACTTCAACTCAGCCATCCAAGGCAGAAGAAAGCTCTCTGTTGAGGTTTATTATGCAGTCCAGAGAAAATCTAGGCTGCTGACAAACCCTTTACCTTTTAAGAAAGTATGGACACCTGCAGCTAAATGAAAAAGAGAAAATTGCACGAGTATAAATGCAACTATAAAACTAAAATCCTCTCACTGCAGAACAAGGTGGAAGGGATACAAAAATTCCTGAACGCAGGAACAGTAGTACTATCCTCGAGACATAAGGAAGAAAGAGCAATTTTGATAAACATATTGAGAATAATTTAAGCTCCCTCTGAAGAGAGAAGCATATTTTTTCTATAGATGTATGACAGTGTTGAGTACTTGTGTCATAGATATGTTTTTTATGTCAGAAAATGTTTGTTATAGGCAAGAATTTAGTGTAAAAAATTGTTGGGTAAATGTTCTAGAGAAGCTTCTGATGCCAAGAAATATTGAGTTTTTATATCCGACAAAAACATTCTATGTAAAAAAAAAAAAAAAAAAAAATGGTAACTCTGTATCACAGAAAAATATTTGATGTAAAAGAAATATTGAACTTGTGCTCAGAAGCACACATAATTATATAATTATTTTGAAACCAGACCTTTCCAAATTCAGATAACTTGATGTTAAAAGAGAAACTGTTTGATATCTGCTTTGCAGACATAACAACAAGACATATCGAGTGGATGATATTGACTGGGAGGGTCGCCCTGGCACTGTGTTTGAGAAGGACGGTGAAAAAATAACCTACACTGAATACTACAAACAGGTAATTTGTGTTATTGAAGATCTTTATTTAAATTTACTGCACTGTGAAATTGTCGCCTTAGTACTGCTTTATTCCATCTCCACTTTTGGCCAAAATTGATCAGAGGTCATGAATCGAATCATATAGTTTCATCTGTCATTGTAAACTATTTGGGTCATACAAAATTTCTTTTTAATGTGATATATTCTTCTTTTTAACTAGTAACCCAAAAACTTTGAATGCATTTGTCTCAAAACTAGCTGAAGTGGAGATGGAGTAAAGCAGTACTAAGGCAGCAAAATGTTACTTTAAGCTCCCATTTCTTTGATTGCCATTTCATCTATATAAGTGGTAGGCTTGCTTAAAGAGAAGTTGGAGTAATCTGATGGAGAGAAATGAGACAGTTAAACCATGTAACAGCTTATATTAGGATTTATGAAGGTGAAGTGTTTAGCTTATAAACTATATAAGGATTTCCATTGCCATCTTGTTAATTTGTTAAAGACAGAAATAAATAAAAGGCTAACAAGATACAGTGTCAGATTAGAAAGTTCTACGTAATTAATAATATATTGATTGATATCTAACAGCATTGGAACATTGTTATCATGGATGGACAAAAGTTTTAC
Organism: Oreohelix idahoensis; assembly: GCA_024509875.1. Lineage (NCBI taxonomy): Eukaryota > Metazoa > Mollusca > Gastropoda > Stylommatophora > Oreohelicidae > Oreohelix > Oreohelix idahoensis. Next base: position 268,272 of record JAMPIV010009120.1, read on the forward strand.
GTAATTAATAATATATTGATTGACATCTCATAGCATTGGAACATTGATATCATGGATGAACATCAGCCACTGCTGGTAACCAGACCAACAGAGAAAGATAGAAACAGAGGAGATAAGAGAAATTTGTTTCTGTTGCCAGAGCTATGCACAATTACAGGTTAGAGAAATTGCAGTCATATCAAACTTTTTTTCCCATGATTAAAGGGTCTTTTTAGTTTTTTGTTTATTTGTTTTTGGTTTTTTTGCTTTTTAACATCTTGACATTGATGGGAGAGATTTGAATTGACATCCAAAAGTCATTCTTCTGTTTTGTTACCACTCTTCTTTCTCCATCCCTGTCAGCCATCAGTGTATTTTCGTGATTATCTTCTTGCCATATTTGAATTGCTTAAACCCTTTAGCCATTCTGCGATGATAATGAAAACAGCAGTTTGTTTTATTTAGATTATCTTTCCACTCTTATACTTCTTGTAGAAGCCTTCATAAATATGCTTAATAAGGCATTTTAAGACACCAAATGTTAGTGGTCGTGTAGATATTTATTTTCAAAGCTCAAATTCTAAAATAGCATTTATACTTCTAGCTTTATTTGTCAGATAAAGCACATTTTCTGTGAATTTTGCCTGTAAAATTTATGACAAAATCACACTTTGGCTATTAAAGAAGTGTGCTGCTCACCTAATTGAGACTAACTGGGCATCATCACCCTTGACAGGGAGTGTAGAGATATGTGTAATGGGAAAGCAGAACTGAAACTTCAGCTGATAAATGATCTTGCTGGGGATGATGATGCCATAGTATTCACTGAAGGATCTGTTCCCAGTGGTGAGAAATTAGGATAGGACTAGGGTAAGGGCCAGGGTCATCGCTAAATAGAGCGGAACTTACCTGACAACAATCTCCAGCATGAGAATGGAGATAAAGGGTGCTACTGTAGCCTTGAGATGGCTGTCTGAAAGTACATTAACCTGGACAGTTATTGTATCAAGACTTTCAATCCAAGCTTCAGTACGTCCACTATGGATGGCTTCATGAGGCCAATATAGGCAAATAAAGCTGTGGGGTTTGTGGATCGTTTTTTGGGATATATTGCATGTCCTAGCGAATTGTTGACCATATCTTGGATTGCTGGTGCTTGACTGTTCACTTCTTTAATCAGTGTTGAATGGCTGCTGTTGAGAAGTACTTTTGTTGTGTTGTAGGTTGTCTGAGTTGCTTGCTCTGGGCCCTGAGGCATCTGCTGCAGATGTCAATTTAGTTGGTATAAAACACTGTTGACCTGTGTCCTATAATTCAGCTTTTCCTAAACTGATAGCATTGACCTTTAAAAAAACATACTTACAGTATCAATCAATACCCTTTAGCTCCCTGATGAGTATAGGCCTTCAACAAACACATGCCAAGTCTTCCAGTCCTGTGCCATCCGCTCAAGTTCTTTCCATGTTTTCATCATTTTCACCTCTGTATCCAGTTCTCTTCTCCATTGTGTTTTTTGGTCTACCTCTGCCTCTCTTTCCCTGTGGATTCCCGAACAAGGACTGCCTTGTAATGCTATCAACAGGTTTCCTCAATGTATGTCCTATCCATCGCCAGCATCTTCTTCTCAACTCTTGTTCCACTGGCACTTGTCTACTTCTTGTCATCAATTCCACATTTGTGACTTTGTCATACCATTTCATTCCTATTCTACACAAGCACCCGTTTATAAAAGTCTGTAGCTTTTTGGTTGTTGTTTTTGTTGCTCTCCATGTCTCAGAGCCATACAATAGGACTGACTTGACATTTGAGTTAAAGATTCTTATTTTCGTGTTGGACTTGATTTCTCTTGTTCTCCATATGTTTCCCAATGCAATGAAAGCTCCTCTTGCTTTTTATATTCTTATTTTGATATCATTGTCTGTCCCTCCAACTCTGTCTATATTATTACCAAGATATGTGTACGATTCTATATCCTTTAGTGGTGTTTCTTCAAGTTCAACCTTGTTATCATTTCTTGCATAATTCTCATTTTCATTTTGTCTTGCATCTGATTATGGTTATGGGACAGAAGAGCCAAGTCATCTGCAAAATCCAGATTATCAAGCTGTTTAGTCAGATTCCATTGGATTCCATTTCTGTTGTGTGATGTCGATGTTTTCATAACCCAATCTATTGCTAGTAAGAGAAGAAATGGAGATGAGGCATCCTTGTCTCACTCCCGTTCTAATCCTAAACGGTTCTGTAAGTTGTCCTGCATGAAGAACTCTGCATGTCATGTCTTCATAGGTCTTCCTTATTAAGTTAATGATCTTTATGGGAACTCCATAATGCCTCATCAATTTCCAAAGTGATTCACTGTCAATACTCTCAAATGCCTTTTCATAGTCCACGAATCCAATGTATAGTGGTGAATTCCATTCCAGACTTTGTTCAAGTACTCGTTTTATTCTCAATGTAGCTATCTGGTCTGTACAGGATCTGTTTTGTCGAAAACATGCTTGGTTCATCTCTCAGTTGCTTGTCTATGGACACTTTTAATCTCTCAAGGATGATTCTGTTTAATACTTTTCCAGGCACTGATATTTATTCCTCTATAATTTGTGCACTCTTGTAAATTTTCCTTCTTAGGCAACTTGACCAGATAACCTTCCTTCCATTCTGCTGGTATTTCCTCTCTCTCTTTGCCAAGTAGTTTGTATAATATCTCTATAGAGGAATCAATATCTGTTTTGACGGCCTCTGCTGGAATTCCATCTGGACCAGCTGCTTTTCTATCTTTCAGAAGCTATATGGCTTTCTTTATTTCTTCTCTACTTGGTCGTTCACAGCTGATTAGTAGCTCCTCTTCTGCTCGCTGGGTGTCTGGGGGATTAGTTGGAGTTGGTCTATTGAGAAGTTCCTTAAAATGTTCTGCCCATCTCTTCATTTGTTCTTGTATATTACTAAGCAATTTTCTATTCTTACCTTTTATGAGGACATTTGCTTGATGTGATAGAGTTACTGTGATTTATTTTTCAACAGGCCCCACATTCTTCTTCTTGTAATATTAGCAAGTTTGGTCTTTTTCTGTAGGTAAATAAATTGCGTTTATAATAGGGATTACCGGGGAGATTATATTAGATTGGCACCAGTTCTTTTTTCTAAATAATCGCGATCACGTAGGGTTTTCTTTGTTAAAATTATCGCGGTCATTTTATTGTGTATTAGCGCGTGAGTTTTAATTGGGCTGGGTGGAAAAGTTCTGACATTTATAGAGACCCCAACTGTACGTTCTAATTATAGCACGACCTCGGTTTCAGCTCGGATAATTATGGAATTATTCCGGTAGGAAATAGGTCAGAGCTAATTTTAGCTCATTATCACAGACTATTTTTAGATTTTGCGGCAAGATGATTGGGTCAAAAGCGCGGCCCCTAAAGGGCAAGCCAAGCGATGACTAATTCATAGCGTGGGCTTGTATCAGTTTTTATTTTTGGTAATAAATACTCGCGTCTAATAATGTAGAGGTCTCTCTGATTAAAAACTTCATGACGTGAAAGTCTTCACCTGTATTCAATATACATAGTTCGTTTGCTCTAAGGAGAGATTTGATCAATTGGGTAAGCATAACTATTTAGCGTGGTACTTATAACTCGGTTCTATTAGATCTTAGCCGGTTAACATATAGGTTCCTCAGGAAGTTTTAATTTTATTTCTTAAACAGAAGTGCCATCAACTGCTATCTGGTAGAAATTTTATTCTGATAAGTTACTTTGGTGTATATACGGGAGTACATCTTCTTCTTCTTCCGTCCTTAGCCACCGACCGTCAAAGCAGTCAGTGGCCATTACGCCTAGTGGCGTCTTAGGGCAACAGCAGATAGGTTTTCTTTGCCATTGTTTCCCATCACGCCTATTGGCGTCTTTAGGGCAACAGCAAATCAACCCATTTGCTGTTGTTTCCGTAATCGAAGTGACTGGCAAACGGGTGATCAGCCCATTGGTACGGGAGTACATGTATGTATTTTATTTCATTAAATAATTAATTCGGATTTTTTACAAGTGTATATCCATGAGCTTAGTTGTGCTTATAAACTTCTGAGAACAGTAGAAATATCTATTAATTGTGTAATGAAAATATCTATTAATTGTGTAACGGGGTTTGGAAATTAACTGTATGGTTAAGTCCCTAGGTTCTATCAATACGGAATTTCTGAGGGTCTGATATATATGCAACCTTGATGTAATCATAATAATTGTAGTGTGAATAAGCTTGGTAGTTTTGTACGGTAAATTTGTGTGTATTTAATTGGTCGTGTAATTAAATATTATGGAGCGGGGATTTTATGTTAACTGGAGATAAGCGTACGGGGGTGAAATAAATGGTTAACAGGTATATGCTCATATTGTATTGAGTATTGAATTGGGTAAGTGCATTGATTTAAAGGGAGAAGGGAGTTAGGTGTTAGAGATGTGTAACTTCTGACGTGTTATATAGCTGTTGTTGTTGTTTGTTTCACAGCGAGTTTTCACAGCAAGTAGGAGGGGTAACCTGCCTCTGTCCTTTACAACAGCAAGTTGTCATCTCAGGAGCAAAGAAAGCTCGAGATATCGCCAGAGGCAAAACGAAATAACATACTGTCCCAGGTAGCGAAGACAATCTTCAGCTGGGAACAGGATTTTCCTAAAAAAAAAAAAAATCTGTATCCAGAGCTTTTAGCTCATTATACCACTCCAAAAACGGCGCGTGGCCGGGAGATTGGTTTAAATTTTATACAGCCATAATAAAGCTGTTTCCCCCTAAACCTTGAGCGGGTTAACGGGGCAAGAAAGAAGTTGTTCAGCAGCAGGGAAGCTTCTACAATTGATTAAAGTACCTCGTGCTTGATACCCAAGTTATCAGTGCAGTAGTTAGAAACAGGAGACAGGGTGAACATTCCTGGGTTATGAAAACAAAACGAGATAAGGGGTGTAACGGAGACGCCACCTCAGCAGATGTCGAGAGTGTCAGAGAGACACTGAAGCAAAGCGGAGGAGAGAGAAAACTAGCAGGGACCAGTAGGGTCTTATATTATCCTTAGAGGATAGCCTCTGAGCCATAGGTGTAATCAAAGTCTACTAGCGTAGCAGTCCAGTGATGTATTTTAGTAGTGTGTATATTGCCTAAAGAGCTTGGAAGCTGTGTCGCCAGTCGTGTAGGCAGCATCAACAGAACAGTGACAGTAGAATTATTATTGTAGTAGGGAGTGGGGACTAAAGTGATGCCCACATGCATTTGTTGTAGTTAAACCATTAATCATTTTATTGTTCCCCAGCAGGGTGAAAGAATGAGTGACAGTGGTCGTATATTTTGTTTGTATTTATCAATTTGATTGGTTTTCTTGTTTTCAGGTCTGTGCAACATTGCACGTATTTATTTTCCTGTGTGATTTGATTTTTTGAGTTGTTTTAATAAAACTATATAAATGTTCACTGGATCAGTCTTTCTAATATATAGCTAACTATACCATGCATATATTAATTGTCTGTATAGTGTGTCTGTGGTCTTAGTACACCCTTATCTCCTTTTGTAAAGGTAGCCAGAGGGGGATGAGTCTGTAGCTATTCTTGAAGTCATGAGTGGCGAGGGAGAGTCAATCTCGGTTCTCATCCCTCGAAGCCAATAGGCCCATCTGTCTACATTCACTATCATTTCTCATCTAAATCTATCTTCTCAGTCTCTCTCATACTAGGGTCTTGTCTATACACTGGACACACTCTAAACTCAAATCCACTTCGTGACACTTATCTTGAGAATGTGTGGTAGTCAGTTTTGTGAGTTTGGCATTACAAGAACAAGCATATTGTCACCAGATTTTATAACATTTAAATCACTAAACGCATTCCTGATACTCGCAAATCTTAAATAACGTTGTAAAAAAATAACTTTTTGTAAAGCACCATCTGTTTTTGCATTTTCATTCATTTATAATGATATTTAGCTGCGTATATAAGCGTCAGAAAACATGTAAAGCTATAGATAGATTACTTCCACAATACTTTGATCTATCTTTCAAGTCTTGTTAAGCTTGTATTTATAATATGAATATCTTTTTTTAATTGTGTGTGAGATAAGGACTGTTCCATTAGTGTTCTTTGGTAGACAATCCTGTGCACACGATGGCTGCCAAAGAATTCTAAGTAACTGTTTGTACATCTTCTTTCATTCAAAGTTACAATGCAGGTAGTAAATTTAGAGAAACCAAATTCTAAATCTAATACCATCCTTTTATCAATTGCTAGAGGCATGAAAGCTCAGATAGAGTCACTAAAAGATTTAGAGTGGGATGGTAAAAAAGTTGTTGTTTTCTTATTCGGGGATTATGACTTCTTGATGAAAATGTTTGGTTTGTCTGGAGCTCAAGGAATATACCCATGTCTGTGGTGTCTCCAGCAAAACAAGGAAATAAAGACATCCAGAGAGCATACAACTTGCAAACCAAGAAGTTTGGCAATGTTGATAATAGATTACAATAGATATATGAAATATGGGAAAGGGAATAAAAGGCAAATGGCACGTTACCATAATTGTTTACACAAACCAATGTTAGAGATTGAAATTGAAAATGTAGCTCCTCCTTACCTTCATATTTTATTAGGCATTGTTTTGAAATACCACAGACTTCTAGAACCGGTAGCCGATACAATAGATGCAAAGATATTTGAGAATCCGCAAGAGATACATGCAAACATTAGTCCTATGAAGAACTTGAAGAGATTTGGTAGGAACAGGAGTGAGTTTGAGTTTGAATCCCTGGGCGCGAGTTATTCACTCTTTTGCCCTTTAGGGGACGAGTTATTCACTCGTTCATACCCTTGAGCCAGTTATGGGAAGTGAGGTGTGGGCTTTGTTTCAACCCCAAGGGAGCATCCTAGACTCAGCGGTATGGTACATCAGGCCCATTTTGGCGTGCGTGCGATACCAAGAGGTTTGACACACTCTACCCGGTGCAGGGGGTTATATCTGCGAGACAAGACTGACACGAGCAATCAGTCACCGGCCATGGCACGAGCAGCCAGACAGCATAGTGGCGCGGTGGCGAAGCCACCGCAACCATATGGCTGTCAAAAGTCGGCTTTCTTGCAACCCCAGGGAGCATCCTGGACTCAGAAGCATAACGCACCAGTCCCACTTTGGAGTGTGTGCCATGTTCCGAGGTTTGATGGCTCTCTACCCTGCAAAGGGGGTTATATCTTCGAGACAAGGAGCAGTCTTGGGCTTTGTTGCAACCCCAGGGAACCTCTTGTCGGGTAGCGAAGGTGCAATGCCACGAGAAAAGAGGTTCTCTACCCTGCAAAGGGGGTTATATCTCAGAGACAAGACGTATCGAGGGAACGGCACAGGCAGCGCCGAGCCTCTACCACTGCCGAGCTGCATTACCAAGAAGAAACAAGCTCTGGCCCACCTGAACTGGGAGGACCCGGCAACCGGGACCACACAGTCTCGATAGGACACTGCTTTGTTCATTAATGGCGTAGCAGCGACCGAGCCTCTACCACTGTCAAATGACGTTATCTAGATGGACACAGACACATAGCATTGCCTCTGCTTTACTGGGAAGACCCGGAAGCCGGGACCACACACAGTCTTGAGAGGACAAAGATCGCAGGAGGGGGAGTGGGCAACAAAATGGAAACGCTTGCCCCCATGGTTTTGAACTAATAAAAGCGCTCTTTTCGCGAGGGTCGGAGCTTGGTAAGCATGTATTAGCTCTAGAATTGCAACAGTTATCCAAGTAGGAACTGGAAACAGGCAGAAGAATTAGAAGCTAAAATTGAATTTTTTCAGGCAGGTATTGAACTTTGTGAGGATAAGGAGGAGACAGATAGTTTTAAAGTTAAACTTGAAAATGCACAAGATGCGCTGGCCAAACTTCAGTTTCAAGATCTGTGTGCTAGGTCTGGTCCAGTTTGCTTACACCTGGACAAGGTACTAGCCAAACACAAAATCATACCACAGGCTTATCATGGCAGAGCATTCATAGGGAATCCCTGCCACGGATCCCTCACACAAAAAGTTTATAAAGATCTTACAAGAGCAATCATTACACAAAAACTGAAAATTACAGACAAACAAGATATAACTAACATAGCTTTTATTGCCCAAGAACAATTCAACGCACTGAAAGAAGCATTTGAGAAAGTACACAACAAAATATCACACAGTAAACCAATTAGTAAAGAATCAATAACAGCATCAATAGAGACTTATATGTCTTTGTTCAGAAAGCTATTCCCCAGTAAGACAATTCCTAAACAGCACATATTAGAAAAACATTGCGCAGACTGGATCAGAACTCATGGCTTTTGATTGGGCATGCATGGAGATCAAGGAGGAGAATTTGTACATTCCACTATTTCCAAAATTAAAAGACGCGCCAGCTGTATTAAAAATGTAACTTCACAATTAAAATTTATAATGGAAACTCAATTGTTACAAATTTCTCCATCTGTGAATGTACAGATTCATCCTATAAAAAAAGGAAGTGTGAATGATAATTGAGCGAAATTTTGGGGCTAGAGAAAATTATGGCAGTTGTTGCTTGAGAGTGACAGAATTAACAGAGTGTGGAAATCATTTAATAGATGTATTTATTAAATATTTATTCTATTAAATTGAACATTTCGTTTTACTCATGACTATACTCATTTTTACATGACTGTCATGATGTATGATTGAGATAATTGTTAGCTCTCATGTTTTGGGGACAATTGGGTGTGTTATTTTAAGGTAATAAATGTGGACTTGCAATTTAATGTTTCAATAATTAATGTTTGACGCATGAAACCAAAACAAAACTTTGATATCCATTTTCTGCAGGTTTTCTACTTTTGATTTCTGTAATTTGTTAAGCATGTTAATTGTGACCGTTTTAGTGTAAATTGCATTAGAAACAAACCATAACAAAATATAAAAAAAAAACGTAAATTTTACACTATTTCAGACTATTATATCTTCTGTTCTAATTGTGATAAAATGTTTGTTCTTGTTCTAAAATTTACTCTAACATTTCTAGTCTAGCTTTACGCAAAATTAAAGCCGGTATTTATAATAATAAAGTAGCCTAAAAGCATTAATTAAGCCCTCTCAAAATTAAACATCGCCACATTTTTTTCCCGTTAGGAAGCTGACCACGTGACCTCTGTCAAGATAGCTATAAATAGCGCGGTCAGGGAAAAAAGGGAAACAACTAAAAGATCGCTGGCAAACAGCCGTGTGTGCTGATGTTTTTTTTTTCTCAGTACTTCTTCACATGTCTCGTTCCATATATTTTTTACTTGTTGCCAGTGGTCTTCCGTATCTGTTTCATCTTCCAGCTGTTGGAGTACTTGGTATTTGTTGGATACTGTGATTGAAAATTTTTCTCTTATTTCCTGATTTCTTAGATATCCCACATTATACTGTTGTCTATAGCTATATGCTGTTGTAAATTTCTTATCTTCTAAGTTTTAATTTTGTTTTGGCCAACAGAAGATGGTGGTCTGATACCACATCTGCTCCTCTACATACTTTTACACCATGCAGTGATGACCTAAACTTCTTACTTATGCATATGTGATCAATCTGATTCTCAGTTCTGTGGTCTGGTGATATCCATGTTGCTTTATGTATTCTTTTATGTGGAAGTATGCTTCCTCCTATAGCTAGTTGATTTGAAGCACAGAAGTTAGCTAATAGTTCCCCATTCTCGTTCATCATACCTAATCCATGATTTCATCAAAGCCGGTGTTGTCTGTTCCTATTTTCGCATTTTAGGTCCTCCATCAAAATTGTGATGTCCTTTCTTTTCTTTTTGTCCAAGACATTTTGTAGTCCTGATGTAAAAGTCTTCTTTCTCCGATTCTTCTTTATCATTTGTTGGTGCATAACACTGAATGATGTTTATATTTACTTTTTTTTTGGCTGATTTAAATCTTGCTGTTATAATTCGGGGTCCCATTGCTTCCCAATCTATAAATGCCTTTTGTGCAGCATTATAGCCACCCCTTCACTGTGGTGGGCTCTTTCCTCATGTCCTGAGGACAACACCATTTCTTCTGTGATCAATCTCCTCTTCTCTATGCCCTTCCACCGTGTCTCGCAGAGACCCAGGATATCAAATTTGTCATTTCCGCTGCTACCTGTGCAGTTTTCCCTTCTTCACAGAGTGCGAAGATTCCAGGTGCTAATCCTGGAGATTTTCCTAGACGGAAAAAAGGTTAGTCAGCAACCCAGACTCGTTTCGGCTTTCTCTGGGTTGCTTCATGCGCCTCCTTTCCAGAGGACCTTCTTCTGTCTTGGGCGGCTAAGTTGATTTATAGTCTATATTTGACTTGTCCATGTTTGAAGTTTTTTGGTAAAATGTTTTTTACAGGATGGGGTAACCAGCCCCATGCTCAACCCTCCTTAGTCACTTTTTACGACATGCATGGTAGGAGCCGCAGTAGCATAGTGGTTAGTGCACTGGCTTCCTAGCGCAGTGGTCTATGGTTCGATCCCCAGATGAGGTGGGAATTTTTTAGGCCACAAACGGCTCCTGGGTCGACCCAGCCCCAAATGGGTACCAGAGCAACTCTGGGAAGGTTAAGGCGGCCGGCGTGATGCCATCCACATCACCCCTAGTGTGCCGACGGTCAAGATAATATGGGCCTAACACCATATTCCCAATATGCCTCAATGGGCGTGTAACGGGTTCCTTTACCTTTTTTTTTTTTATGGTAGGGTACAGTGTTACTATTCTTTGCTCCCCTTTCTGGCCCCGGTAATACACGGGTGACTTATCAGTATGCCACTTTCAAAACTAACATTTCTCTGATGTTAAAAGTATTTTGATGAAGAAATTGTTTTTTAGTGTAGAGGCATTTGAAATGTTATGAGAAGTATTGACATTTTATGATAAATACTATCATCTTCATAATCTTCATCATCCTTAAAAGAGTAGGTCTGCAACTAATTCGTGCCAAACATCCCAGTTCTTTGTTTTCCTTTCAGTGTCTTTTCTTGTCTGCTAACCCTGTCTCGTCTGTCTTCATTTCCTTTCTCTGTGTAGGTTTTGGTCTCCGCCTACCCCTCTTAATCTGGGGTTTCTAAAACAAGGACTGCCTTGTAATGCTATCATCAGGTTTTGTCATTGTGTGTCCTATATCCAATGCATTCATAATCTTTTCACCTCTCGTTTCACTGGCACTTGTCTGGTTCTTGTCATCAGTTCCACATAGGTCTTCTTCTCACTTCAATCCTTCTTGTTGTATGCAAGCCCCCATTTGTGAAAAGCTGTAGCTTCTTGATTGTTGTTTGTGTTGTTTTCCATGAAATAATATTATATGTATAAATATTACATTTGATAATACCAGTAGTAAAGTGACATTAATTTATTGTTTTCATATTTTTGACTTTAGTGATTTTCTTCCTTGTTCAACTTCTTATTTTTCACTTACAATTGGCAGTAGATTTATATCCAACGCCAAGAAACACTGTCATAGATTATTCAGTTAGGTTAATTTTAATAGATTTAAACTAGAGGAAATCGTTATTATCACAGTAGATATTTTAATGCATACACATACCTATCAACCTCATGAGACGAAAACCTGTGCACCTTTCTCACCATTTTGCTTAGAAAAAAACAAAAAGAAAACGGAAAATCGTATTTACTGCCTTTTTCACATGTAATAACGTGCACAAACACTGTAATAGTGCTAATAAAACAATCAAAAGTAAATTAATTCATTTAAAAAACCAAATGCACGCAATAGTAATAGAAGACAAATCACACACACGCCCCCACGTAATCGATTTTGCTGATTAATTTAATCAAAGTGTCTCATGTAACTATTTCGCGATTTCATCTCTTGACGCCTATCCCTACAATACACATCAAGAAACACATTACATAACCTTAACCCTAAACCTACCCCAGTTCCCAGCTTATGCATAAATAATATCATGCAAGAAACACTCATATCAGACTTTAAAAAAAAAACAGCAAAAAACAATAACTACAGACAATTATGCACCCACCTACAGAATCGATTTCAGAGCAATTACCGTAATAATCTACACACAGGCATGTTTTTGGGGTTTCATCGTCAACAATTACTTACATTAATCCTAATGGTACCCCTTTGTCATCTTATTGATTCATAATAAATAAATAAAAAACCGCAAGACAACATCGCACGTTAAAAATAACGAACAATAAACTTCCAACTGTCGTGTATGATTTATTAGATAGGTAATAGATGTTTATAGCCCTGTCTGAGCAGAGGTGATAGTGATGACAATGTGAAAGTAAGGGGTAAGATATAGTTTTTATCATGAGGGTGGTCGTGTAAGAGAAAGGACAGTCTCTGGATAGAATAATTTATCTAATCCAGCCTATCTGGACGACAATATTTAAATCGGTCGCACTTTCTCTCCGTGTATGAAAATACAAGTTACACTGCACTCACATGCACACAATTCTTTGACAAATACGCACGAACGTGAAAAACAAACTATGTATAACATATAATTATATAAACCAATAAAACAATATTGAATCAGTTCTACAAATTAACGGTTCACGTGAAACAAGGGACGTTTCGGGTTTTACCCTTCATCAGCCACAGTTACAAACAGGTGACAAGGACAAGAATTACATATAGATACTACAAAAACATATGATGATGAGAAACATACAGAAAATGAGCGATACAAGCAGATGGAACAAATAAACAACCACAGTGATGAGCGAAAAATGAACAATAATAATACAAGAAAATCATAATACCTGAAAGAAATACCGAAACAAGAAAGTAAATAATCAACGAAACGAAAAAACGAATGAACAAAACTATAATGGATTGGGGATGACCGACACAATAACTAAAGGTTTAATAAAGTTTATTATAAATAGAAAATCACAACATAAATCATATGCATCAAGAGATCATGGTTTACAGACAAAATGAAAATTAATCAAATAGGTTCTCCCCTCTGGTAAAGGAAAAGAAAGAGGTTAATTAACCCAAAAGATCAAAGGTTAACAATAAGTTATGAAATAGTCAGTATGGGAAAAGAATAGGTTTCTAATGTAAACTATCCTGTGACTAATCAGATTATTGAAATAAAAAAAAAAAAGAAACCATATAAGTATATGATGTTTACAAAAGACATAAGTTTCTTTCTCTGTTCATTCAATTCACATATACGCAGTGGCCACTTTCAGATACACTTACCCCAGTAGTTGTCGCAGGCATTCCAAGGAAATACACTAATAAGTAATATATATATTTAGTGTCAAATTTAAGTTTGCCAAATCCAGCCCCCGACTCTCCGTAGTTGCTGACTGCAAATTTCACAGGAGTCGCTAGAGTCGGTGTTAAATTTGTACTGGATACAATAAGTTATCTATGCCTTCAGTTGGTTGGAGTAAGGTTCATGCGTGGTGATCGCCGATGTAGAATAAATAGAACATATACAGTTCCTAGGTTGTTTAGCCTCAGGTGGCGGAAACACTAGGTTTAAGTTACACAAATGTTGCTGACACTATCTTGCGCCACAGCTGGCTGATGATATTTATATGTAAATCTGGTAATTGTTCTGGCCCAGTTAATATTATAATTCAATGGTTCTATTCTGGTTTCTCTCATGAAAATGAGGAAAATTGGACCGCACAGGTCACAGCAAGAAGCTCATCAATATTAAATATTCTTGGATGCTTATAATATTATAAGTTCGTATGATCATAAGTTCATATGGCCATAAGAAAAGCCGGTAGTACTCAGGTTTTGACCAGCCTATATAAAAGAGAATATAAACATTTAACCAAATTATCAATATCATATCTAACACGTGTTAAAATAGGACCTATTCACCACTGTTATAAATTAGATTCAAAACACATGTGTCTAGCTTATCCTATCATTCTGTTAACGCGTGATATGAACACTAGTCATTTAAAAAAATTACATAAAATGGGTAGAAGTAAATAATATATGCCGTCAGTAGACAGTTATTTAATGTATGTACTAGTCAATTTAAAACATCTCTTACTGGAAAAATAGCGAGTAATTAAATTTACTTTACGGCTGGAAAGTTAGCTATAAGTTATTTAATTAGCACCGAAAATCTCAATGAAATATACATTGAAAACTTTAAACACACTAAATCACTTCAAGGCTAGTTTATAAATTACAGCAATCAGAAAACTGAAACACTCCACGAAAAATCTAATAATTTTCACTCTGTACGAGAAATCTTAAGATAACGAGCTAGTGAATTCAGATAGATTTCTGGCAACTGATCATGGCTATCCGTACTATCGTTCTTTAATGTGAAAGTCACACCTCTGCCAGACCCGAGCCAATTTGCCGTTCGATTTCTTGAATCAAAGGTAATTTTACCACCTCTTGACTTTCATCATCTCCACCTTGCCGAAAATCAGCTACGCAATTTTCACCTGAAAGTTTTAGAATCCAAGGTCCGTCTCACTGAATATTGTGTGTTCCCCTGATCAAAGAATCAATTACGCCATGCTCCGCGCTTCGCTCTCTGTTTCACATAGGGCTTAATTGCCAGATGGCCCACGTGTTAATTACACTGGTGAATCCTTCGTTCATGTAGTAGAAAATATATTCTAGATGGGGAGGGGCAAACGTGGATGATTACTGCTGCACTATTTTCATCTGTGACACCAACTTACTCATTATAGATCTGTAATCAAATTCTTACTAAACAATAGATACCTGGGCATATTGGGCTAAAGATGACAACATGGTTCAAGGTGTTTCATTTCAACCACCAAATTATGAACATGTGGTAAAGTGGGATGATATAAATATTTATAGGGACTTAGTGTACTGACTGAGATCAGCTGTGAAGGTATCTGTATCTAATATGTGTAGTGTTTTACAGATAACCTTACTTACTGCCACATATTTATATCTCCGTCAGAATTATTCTGGAATATTGTGTTGGCAACGTTATATGTCTAGGGTTATGCAAATGATGAAGTGTAAGTCACCACAACAACAAACAGATAAACAATTTAATTATTCCACCATACTTGACAATACTGTGACACTCACAAACAGTCAACACTCTAGAAGACTATCTTAAAAGATTCAATGATAAATTTCAGATATATACAGATGTATTGATTTTTTCTACAATAGTGATCCTGATTCCACTACACAGTGAACCAGGCAATATTATAACATGTAATTACAAATATTATGTACACAGATATAAATGTGGTCTTTGCATTGACATACAATATTAGTAATCTATGTGTGTGAGTTGTGATGTGGAAATATGAGGTAATACTGGTTTTGTTCTTCAAGATAGATTCTTATTAGACATCATGACTGCATGTGCTTGTGTATGTTTGGAACTAGTATTGGAGATGGTCTCAGTTCCGAACATTAAAACAATTAATTGCCCCTCTTTAATTAAGTTGGTGTCATTTACGAGGGGTACATAGTGTTGAGCTCTTTTGGCCACAGTGGGCTTAACTTTCGTGATGGCGGCAGGCAAGGACTCCTCTGCTCGACTATTCACTGTTTCTGAAGACACCTCACTGGTTACTATAGGGACCCAAGAGTATGCTGTCAGCCTCTGGATTCAGCAAACGCTCAGACCAGGTGCGGCTTCAATAACTAGGACCACAGTCCCAAAATTCAAGGAAATAAACACAGATACGTTGACTAGCAATGAAGGTAGGCACAAATACTGGCACAAATTCCCATCTGCTTATGTTCCAGGCTTTTATTTAGCAAAAATATGAGCTGGCTTCAACGCACTGTTGCTTTATCAAGCTTATTTGAACTAGTGGTCTCGAACTAACGCTATCAATTAACTATATTAACAGACCTAACCAATCAGGCCATTTCTACCCCATCGTTTGAAAAAAAGTACTCTTACTTCCGTCTCCCTTGACAACAAAAGATAGCATTTATAGTCCGACTAATCGTGTTTAGCCTTACATATCATTCCATCCAATCAATTCAAATGTAACTTGTGGCCTATTTCCGTACAATGGTGGTTTAAAATTCTGCCACTGAGCGACTCCGAGTTTTTAGGTTGTCTGACACCCTCATTATTTTCTTTTGCCTATAATTTATTAATTCCTGGACTATTTGCGTAACACTTAACATATTCTGTGTCAGCAAGCCCTAAGGAATCCAAATATCTCAATCTAAGGGAGCTAGGTGGCTGCGTTCAAAATGTGCATTTTCTACCACCTCCTGTTCACTTCAATCCCCATGTGGTGTCTGGGTACTGTCATGTTTTCAAACGTAAATCCATCTAATGTCATCTTTCCTAATAAGCGTTTTCCAGGTTTTTTAAAACCTAACTCTGGGAAGGGTAGTGTTTTTATCACTGTCCGTCTGAAAAAAAGTTATTGCATGTGGCCTTACACGCGTGATAGTAGTAATTGTATATCGCGTTACGCTTGTTGGGGGTGGCATTAATAGCGAGACGCGTGTTTAGTGTTGCATGCGTTCCTGATTTTCAGCCCTCCCTTCTTTCCATCCTACATCCATCTGTCCATTCGTAGTGTAATTAATTTAGGTCATACGCAGTGTGCCTCTCAATGTTTTTTCTTAGAAATGCAATACCCGTTTTAATGTGTTGTGGAAACGCTTGTATTATGCAGTGGCTTATATTTAACATGGAAACGTTACAATTTGCAGACGAAGCATAAAACAAAGGGGATTTTGAGTACTGTCATTGTGACAGCACTGTTCTTTACCATTCTTCTTCCTTTTATAGAATTTATTTGTTAGGCTTTACATTTACTTTTTAATTTATATATGTGGATTAGAATTTCTCACGACAGAACACAATATCAAATACTTAGCTTTTTTTTTTTTAAATGGCGTCTAGGGGTAGTCGCAAGTATGGTTGATGACAGATAGCAATAAAAATGCTTCTTATCTCCCCGAGGGCCCAGCAATGTTTGAGAGAAGTCAAACTTGATGGCATGGTAAGGTACAAAAGGATTTTATTGGTTGCTGGGAGAGATCTCGTTTTAAAAATGGACGTTGAAAAATCCTGAGATTAAAAAAAAAAATTGATTAAAAAAAACATGGATTAGGGAATTTTTTTTTTTTCTACAAAATCCATACAACAACCTTATACGGGCGTACACAACTAAATAGTGTCAATTTCCTCTACGTTGTATGGGAATTCTGTACAGGTTTTCACACACACACGCACGCACGTTCTTTGATAATGAGTGATTAAGTTCACTTGATATACTTATAAAACAGATTTCACTTGTTAGAACTAATAATGTATACTAAGTACTATTATTTTATTTTATCTATGCTTGTGTTTCTTGAAAGTTGAACACTTAAAAAAATGGGGGGAGGGGGGTATTTAGTGAACAGGAGGTAGGTAGTAGACAGGATAAAGGTGGGTGAATGAGTAGGTGCTCTGTTTCAACATGTTTATGCTTCTGTATTTTTATTATGAATTTACTGTTCATTAACCAGAAAGTTAAACTAATTGAAATAAAAGGACAGTAGATGAAATAATAAAATTAGGCACTGAACCGTGTAGGTGTCAAAAAGAAAGATTTCCTGTGCTGCATTACATTTCTGTTTTCTACTGGCACTGATTATGGCAGCAAGCTCACTGTGTTGTCATATGTCATCACAAAAGCCAAAACAAATTTCTTACATGATAACATATTATATTACAAATAGCTGCTGTTGACATTAAACTCAGTGATGAAGCAAGAACAGGCTTTAATCTGATGAAAGATTTAGCTGTTCTTGCACTCATTCTGACATCATTGCAGATATGTTACATGTACCTGCTATTGACTTTGAACTCTGCAGGACTCAGTGATGAAGTAAGAGCAGACTTCAATGTCATGAAAGATTTAGCAGTGCACACTCGTTTAAGCCCAGACCAAAGGTTGACCATCATGGAAGATTTCTTAAAACAAGTCAATACGTAAGCATCATCTGTTATATACAAGTGGAAGATGTCCGATCTCATTGTGACGTTCTAGAGGATTTTTAAAAATTATTTGTAATTTTATATTATCTTACTTGACAGTACTGTTATGCAGAATATGACTGTGTGATCTCTGAATGTTCTACGAGGGGCGTTCAGAAAGTAAGACACCACATCGTTTTTCTCAGCTAATAATGAAGATAGAAGCATGAAATTTTGCATACTTCAAATATGGTATGTGCCAATTGTGTGCACCAAATTGCACTGCAACCGGCAAAATAATACGGCTGCCCTAAACTGTTGAAATGGAGCGTGTTAGCAACTTGCGTTATAAACAGCGAATTGTGATAGAATTTCTCGTTGCAGAGAAGGAAACTGTTGTGAACATTCACAAGCGTCTATGTGATGTGTATGGAAGTTTTGCAGTCGACAGGAGTACAGTCAGTCGCTGGGTTCAGAGAATCAAAGAATCAGGAAGTGGAGATACGGAGCTGCTTGATCGGCCGCGCTGTGGACGTCCTGCCACAGCCACCAACGCAGAAATGTTGAAATGTGCTGAGGGCATTATTCTTACTGATAGGCAAATCACTATTCAACAATTAGCCTTACAGCTGTCAGTCAGCATTGGTAGTGCAAATGCAGTTATAAAAACTCTCGGATTTTCTAAGGTTTGCGCAAGATGGGTTTCTCGAAGCTTCACAAATGACCACCGATTGCAAAGGAAAGCAATTTCTTCTGAATTGTTGGTGCGTTTCAGTGCTGATGGAGAGAACTTTTTGGCTAAGATCGTTGCAGGTGATGAAACATGGGCACACCATTTTGAACCTGAGACAAAAAGACAGTCAATGGAGTGGCATCATCCGCAATCACCAAGAAGAAAAAAATTCAAGACAATTTCTTCAGCTGGAAAGGTCATGATCACTGTCTTTTGGGACATTGAAGGTGTGATTCTTGTGGACGTTATGCCAAGAGGAGAGACAATCAATTCGCAAGCTTACATTAAGACATTGAAAAAACTCAACGTTTTCGCAGAGTTCAGCAGCACAAGAATCCAATAGACCTGCTTCTCCTTCACGACAATGCGCGACCTCACGCAAGTCTGGCAACATGGGAAGCAATCACCAAATTGGGTTGGACTGTACTACCCCATCCACCCTATAGTCCCGATTTGGCACCCTCTGATTTTCATGTATTTGGTCCACTTAAAGATGCACTCCGTGGGACAAGGTTTGAAGATGATGAAGGAGTGATTCATGCAGCGAAGAAATGGCTACATGATCAAGACAAAATCTAGTACGGGCTAGTAATACATGCACTTGTTTCGCGCTGGCATAAAGCCGTATAAGTTGATGGGGATTATGTTGAATAATACCGATGTTTACATGACATATCCATGTATATTGTGTATAAATTTCATGCTTTTTGAATACACAGCTCCTGAGAAAAACGATGTGGTGCATTACTTTCTGAACGCCCCTCGTACTTTGTAAAAAAAATGTGTCAGCTCTTCTCTCAATCGTCTGTGGTCTTTTGTAATCTCTCAAGAATGATAGCCATAATATTTAGAAGTCTTGTGCACAATCGTCTGTGGTCTTTTGTAATCTCTCAAGAATGATAGCCATAATATTTAGAAGTCTTGTGCAAAATTCTTCTTTGTCATTGTCTTGTCTTTGAGCGTTAGCTCTTGGTGATTTTGATGCCATAATGTGAAACTGTGCGATTCTGGTTAGTATTAGAGATCTGCAGTATAGGGTATTTTCAATGGTTGGGTTCTTTGGCAGGAGGAGTTGTCTCATCTCTTGTAGTGCTGGGCAGAGCAACAGATGATGTTCCACTGTTTCATGTGGGTGTTGGCAATGTCTACAGTTTGGGCTATTTTCTGGGCCGATTCTATTTCTGTGAAAGTTAAGTAAGCAGTGTCCTGTCCGTATTCTGAAAAATTGTGTTTGGTGTTTGCACCCAGGTTGATTTAAAGTATCTTTCTTAGATGGTGCTGGTAGATGCTTGAAGAGCCGTCTTCCTGTTTTTGCCATTGCCCAGGTGTTTAACCAGTTCTCTTTGCAGTTGTTTTTAACTTTTTGTTTCGCTGTAGTGATATTGACTGGCTGGTCAGGTTGTGGCATTGAGGATCCTTTTTTCGCTAGTTTGGCTCTTCATTTAAGGGAATGTCTACATGTCCCGGTACACTGCATGAAGATGTCAATTCCATATATGTCTTTGAGCTTGTGACATATTTCTATGATTTTTTGAGTAGTGACTGTTGAGCTTATTTTCCAGTTCTGTAAGGCCCTAAGGGCAGCCTGTGAATCTGATAAGATTACTATGTCGTTCGGTTGTGTTTCGTTATTTTCAAAAATCTCAAAGATCTTAAACAGGTTTTTTTTAATGGCAGCAGTTTCTGCTTCATAGTTGGAGCAGTGGGCTCCACAAAGGGCTTGCTATTTTGACTGGATCATCTTTGTTAGGGGGGATAATGATGGCTCCATATCCCGCATTGATTACAGCTTTAAAAGCTGATCCATCAGTGTCCTCTCCATAGGAGTAGACAGTTTCCATGGCAAGTGATCTAAGCAGTGTGGGTGGGAGAGTCTTGTCTACCTCCGCTACAAGGTTTGTTTGTATTTTTGGTGTTTTTAGCTCAGTATGTGTTGGTAGATCGGGTACAATTTGAGTTGGTTTGTCGTTTTTCTGGCATATGGTGTTTCCCTACAAATTCCTGATGCTTGTGAAGGACGGCTTTTTAATTCTATTTCTATTGACTTTATGTCTAACAAGTTCTTTGCAAGGGTTGTTGTCTTCTGCTCGTAGAAATCTTTCAGCTGTTAAGATGACTGCTTTCTCTCTTCTAATCTCTAGGGGCTTGACATCAGCAGAGATTTCACATGCGTTTACTGGAGTGGTTTGTAAGCCTCCACAAACAAACCTTAATGCTTGATTTTGGATGTGATCTACTTTAAGTCTGATTGAAGGGCTGGCAGTGGCTTGTAGGGGGAGGGATTAGTCAAGAATGGACCATATATATCCCAAATACATGTGGTGCAGGGTATTCTGGTCTGCACTCCAGGTTGTGCTAGTAAGCCGTTTGATCAAATTTAGCCTTCTAGAGGCTTTATCTATCACAGAGTCTAAATATTTCTGGTACGTCAGTTTTGTGTCCAGTTGTACTGCCAGGTAGGTTGGGTTATCTTCCTTGATCAATTTTGAGTTATCAAGTGTTAGGTTTAGCTCCCTTTTTGCTATCTGGTTGCAGAGGGTAAAGATGGAATAGACTGTTTTGGTGGTATCGATCATTAGTTTCCACAAGCTACAGTAGATTGTTAGAGTAGCAAGGGCACAATTTAATCCTTTTTGTAGCTGTAGAGGGAATTAACTTTCTATCCATATCATGAGGTCATCTGCAAACAAGGCATTGGGGATTTTAAGATATTCTGCCAGATCATTGATGTAAATTAGGAAAAGGGTGCAGCTTAATGCTGAACCTTGTGGCAAGCCTTCCTGGATTGTCCATTTCTTTGATGCGACCCCATTAAAAGTTGTATAGATGGTTCTGTTTGACAGGAAGTTTTTTTATCCATTGAGACATTCTTCCTTCAATGCCCATTTTTTGCATTTTGAAGAACAGACCATCTTTCCATACTCTGTCATACGTTTGTTTCAGGTCTACAAAGACTGCAGCTACATGGTTTCCATTTTGGTATACACCTGCTACTTGCTGTGTAAAGTGAATTAGTTGGTCAAGGGTCTGTCTGCCTCTTCTAAACCCTGCCTAGTTTGGGTGGAGAATTTTGCATTTCTCTAGCCACCAGTATAGGCGTGCATTAATTATACGTTCGGCTAGTTTGCTAATGCAGGATGTCAGGGAAATGGGTCTGTAGCTGCTGACTTCCTCATTTTTTTAGTATTGGGATTATGTTTGCAGTTTTCCATGCTTTAGGAAGTGTGCTGTTTCTCCATGACTTATTTATAAGGTTCAAAATTGTGTGTTGACCTTTTCTACCTAATTTAGTAAGCATATCATTTGTTACTTGGTCTGGTCCAGGGGCTTTCCTCAGCTTGCATTTTGAGAGGCTGGACTGAAGCTCTGCTAGTGTAAATTCTTGGTCAAAGATGCTGTTTACTGCTTTGTGTGCTTTGGCCATTCCCTTTGTGAGCTTTTTTATAAATTTATCCAAGTTATTTCTTTTCTGTCTTTTATTAACTTCAGCAAAATAGTTGTTTAGTGCTCAAGTTTTCCCCCTGTCTGTGTTAGCTGTTCTATTAAGGAGGTGCATAGGTGTTGGGTTTCTTTTCTGCATTTTACCTGCTATTACCAGGCCTTCCTTCCATCTCTTCTAAGGTCAAGGCTCTCACATTTTTCTTCCATGTTTCTTGTTAGGCTTTCTTACATTAGGGTGACCATATTGTTCAACACAAAAAGGACAAATGCCATTCTTTGGTCATAACAAGGAGAACAAGGGAGGACAATATTTTTTTAAAGTAGGACAGAAAGTAGGACACCTTTATTCAATAACTACAAGACGCTGAAACATATTTTTTTACATTCAAACAATAAGCTAATAACATCACATTGATTTTGTGCCTACTTATATTTTTCTCATGATAAAATCTTCAACAAAGTTGGGCTACGTTTTAAAAATGCATAAAAATCAGAGCATGAAAGCTCCTTGAAATTGTACTGCACAAGTAGAGTGCCTTTAATGGAATCTACACTCAAAATGTTCCTTTCTTTTGTCCATTGACCCTGCATAAGTGAAAAAAGTCTTTCAACATTGGCGTTTAGGAATTCTGAATGCAATTTGACATTTCTCAATTCAAAATATTTAATCCATTTCTTGTGCTTTTCTGTTTCTATGTTTTTTTTTTTAATCAGCTGCACCTTTATTTGCTACTGATACAAATGTGTCGCCTCTGCATACAAGACATTCTGATTCATATTCTTGTCGACCACTGGAAAAGCACTGAAATTTTTTTTTCAATTCAACCGTGAACACACTTCCATTTGACATTTTGAGCAGGTATCTGAAATATAAATATAATTCCATTAATCAATGGTACATTCGATGCTAAATTTAAAATTATTTGTAAAATGCAATAGACGAGGTTTTAATTTTAACACTTTCACTACCATACTACTCATGTATTTTTTCATAATAAACAAATTGCAATAAATATAAAAGCAGTACAAACTAAGGTTAATATTATTTGTAATTTGCAATAGACAAAGAAGTTTTAATTGACTAAATCCAGCCCCAAGTTTTTATTCATGCTGTTTCGTCTGTTATATTTTCCCCTAACAAATGCCAATAAACCTAAACAGCGTTTAACCTGGGTTAAAATATGATTGTAATCTATTATAAACTATCGAACAACATGACAACTTACAGTAGTATTGTTGGCAATTTGCGCGATCCGTCGATTTTGCGGAGATAGAAATTCTTAATTCTGTACCGCGGAATCTGATTCCAATAAAGATTTTTTTTAATGGTGTCTTTCACATGAGTAATTTAGCCAATCACATAAAATCCGGATATTTCAACATGTAGAAAAAATCCGGCCGGACTCTCAGTTTGAGTGCAAACAGCCGGGCAAATCTGGACATCTGGTCACCCTATCTTACATGCAAGCTTTACTTTGGCTGTTAGCTTGTTGTACATTGTTTTATTAGCAGGGCTAGGGTTTTTCTGAGCTACTTTCCTTGCCCTGCGTCGCATCTCCACCAGGTTTTCTAGTTCTGTGTTCCAGAAGATGCTGTACCTTTTTCTGGTTCCTTTAGGTATTGATTCCTTCGCTGCTTGTAGTATTGCAGAGTTTACTTTCCCACTCAAAGTGTCGATATCATCATTCATGTCGATTTCACTGAGTTGATCAGATATTTATCTATAATGTTCCCAGTCTGCTTTGGTGTAATTCCACTTTGGCTGTGCTTTAGCTTTTTCTTTAGTTCTGTCCAGGGTGATGGTTATGAGGATAGGTAGGTGGTCACTTCCAATATCCTCTAATACTCTCCATGTACACTGGTCATGGAGATGTGCTGATATTAGAGTTAGATCTGGCCAACTGCTTATTCCTGTGATTTGTGGAGGAGAGTAGGTGGGGAATTTTTATCCTGGAGAATATTAAGGTTAGATGTGTTGCTCAGTTCTTCAATGGACTGACCAGCTGGATTGGTGTCCTGGTAACCCCAAAGTGGGGAGTGGGCATTGAAATCACCTATTATTGTTCTTTTGAAGCTGACATCCTCAAAGTTGACTCCATCTGTTGCTCCAGGTGACCTATAAATGTTGAAGATTTTGAAGCAATTGTTGCTTCTCCAGACTTTTACATGCTGTTTCGTCATTGGTGTGAATGTTTTCAACCTCTGCTTTGTGTGTCATTTCTAACTAGTGTTAGAATTCCTCGACAATTGTCATGGCAAGAGCATTTATACATTGTGTAGCCTGGAAAACCAACAAATCTGTCCTTGAGTAAGGTTTCTTGGATCAGTGCTATGTGTATTTTCTGATCTTCTAGTACCTTCTTCAGTTCTGTGGCCTTCGGTCTTAATCCATCAATATTCAGCTGGAGTATGTTTATGTTGCCCTCAGTAACATACTTGTCACCAAAGGCAGCCAAGAGACATCCTGCCAGGCGTGGACCTTTTACAAGGCGACGTCCGAGCTCGTATAATTTTGGTTGAAATAGGCTTGGCATCATGTGAGGTGGGGGTGTTATGACTTGGTTTCATCCTGGTAGGTTCAGCTTCACTCTCTTTCTGGGCATTGTGCGCTGGTCATGAGTTTTCTACGTGAGTGTGCAAGATGTTGGTGAGCATTTTCTACCATTATCAGTGGGGAATAGTTTCCCCTGCAGTCCTGGTTTGTTTCAAGTGCCGTATTTTCCAGTCCAAAAGCTTCCCTCTGGTGTGGTGATTTGCAGTCCTCAAGCTTCAATCACTGTAGTCTCTGTGGGGCTCACCAAGGTGCAATCTCTGCCACCCAATGATTTGCTGTTCGTCTGGTTAGTACCACTATTGTCTAGCCTCTAGGAGAAGCCTGTTTAGTCAGAGGGATCGTCACATCATGCATCTAGGTGCCTTCATCAAGGGATTTGCAGTATCAGGCCAAGGGCTGGGTTCACTCACGAGTGGGACTTTGTTCTTCGGATTTATGGCAAGTGGGTGAGGGGACCCCAGGCACTACAGGGGCATTCAGCATAGTTTGGCCAGTCGGTCGATGTTACCGGGGGATGGCCGCTACTATCTGTAGCTTCTGGGAGCCATATACTGAACTTGACTACACAAGGTGGATCAGTGGATTTGAGCCACTGTTATAGTACAACAGTGCGACCGCTCTCCTCCAAAAGGTACTACCACTCTAGTGCAGCCCGAATCCCCCTCTGTGTCATTAGTACATAACATTTGATGTTCATCTTTATTTTCATTTGGCAGTTTTGAATTTTGCTGATACTAGTCTGGGTACCATCACTTCTCTCCTGTAAGTGTTTATACTTCCTTTGACAGCATTAGATACACTTTCACTATGATCTGCTCTTTCCTTCTGTATATTTCCCTTCCATCAAATTTTGCACACTGCTGGGATGCCAGTTTTATAGTTTTTAATTTTTGCTTCCACTTGTGTCGTTCTTCTTCATTCCGTTAGTGTTTGAACATTCCAAATGGCTAATCTGGAGGTCTCTCAGGTGAAACATAATGACTCGGCAATCCAGACACTATGCTTCTTCAGTATCATATCATTATACTCCATAATGGAGACCAATTTGTCCATTTGGGATGGTCTAGTTGAGTTTCTTTATTTTTGGATGAGTTACTAGCTTGACCTCATTTAGGTGATTTGGTCATGTTCCTTAGTCAAGTTTTTTGGCTTTAAGTTTCTACAGAATGGAGTACTGGTCCCCATGCTCAACACTATTTATCTTTTATGGCACACATGGTAAGGTACAAAGCTACTTTCTTTGTTCCTATTTTGGGCCCTGGTAACACACTGGCATATTTTTAATTTTTCTAATCCTCATCACTTATGTAACACTGGTACATTTGCATGTGATGTTTATGAAGGAATCTGATCTAAGCAAGAAATATTTGCTGTTGCAATTGACTGGAAAATGCGTACAACAATGTGAACTTTGCAGCCTTAATATCCTGTTTAATGGAATGTGGGGTAAATCCATGGCTGACTAGATGGATGGGCTGCCTTGACTGAGAGATGCATTGCATTTCGCCAATCCCAACGAGGTCAGTGTGATGTGGGGCTCCTTGAACAAATCCTTAGTGAATGCAAACTTCCGCAACATTACTGTCAATGGCAGGACAAGCTTAAATATTTTGGTGAAACTTTTGATCGCAGTCTATCATACAAGTATCATGTTGAGTAAACCATACGAAAGTGCAACCATGGTCTGGCAGCTCTAAAAACTAAACATCTGGAGCAGAGACTACTGTTTATCCTGTATCATCAGCTGATATGTCAGCAATCCATTATGGCCTGGGACTACACACATTGTCAAGGTCATAATGTGAACAATTAGAATGTATTCAGAATGAAGGAGTGCGTATAGTCTTGGGCTGTATGAGAGAAACATGCTTGGGCTTCTGTCAATAGAATCCAGACGTGCTATTCCCCAGGCAAAAGCTTATACAAATGTAACTGCAGACAAAAGACACCCCTTGCATGGGAACATTGCCGACATCTAAGGAGCAAGAATTAAGAGAGGGATGTTATGGATCGCACTGGCAGAGATAACTTAGTGACCACAGTTGAAAAAACATTCAAGCGGGAAGAAGGGGGTAAAACAGGAGAGAACTGGACAAACTACCAGAAAGTCATCATCACCCTTTGCAGAGGGTGTAAAGATAAGTGTAATGGAAAAACAGAACTGGAAACTAGTCAGCTGATAATGATGATGCCATAGTATTCACTGAAGAGTCTGTTTGCTGTGGTGAGAAATTAGGATTGGGCTAGGGTAAGGGCCAGGGTCATTGCGAAACAGAGCAGGGATTACCTGACAACAATCTTCAGCATGAGAATAGAGATAAAGGTATATACTGCAGCACTAACTACATTAATCAGGGCAGTTATTGTGTTGGACTCTCAATCCTTGCTTTGGAAGGTCCACTGTGGATGGCTACAAATGAATGGAAAACTTAATAGAGGCCGCAATCCTTGAAGAACTGGTGTGGATATACAGTCCTGGTCAAGCAGGAGTGCACAACAGTGAGAAAGCAAACACTAACTAGTATACATAATGAGGACATTGGATTTGGATAAGGGAGATGTAATTCAGGACAATGAATGATTGCCTGTTAGAGATCAACATCACAGTCAGTAAATCAACACAGCACAGTCTGCTGGAATTCGGCATCAAGCATAAAACTAGCAGATAAGATGTATGAGAGTATGGATCAAGTGTGTATACAACTAGTGTTCCACAGGAACACTCAGCATTCATACCCTTTGACGTTTACTGAGAGAGACCTGGGGTGTGATGTAGATTCTGAACAACAATAACAGTAATCCTTTCCTATAACCCTCTTTAGTCACCTTTTATGGCACGTGTGGTACGGTACAGTGTTACTTGCCTTTATTTCTTTCTCTTTTTTTTGGGGGGGGGGGGGGGGGCGTAGCAACAGGCTGGTGTTTAAAAGTTATATTTTAAATAAAATTATTATGGATGTGATTTTCAAAACTGTTTGAATATGTACAAGATATGATCAGAAAGTTCTAAGACTTATTGTGCCTTTCAAAGAAGTGTAAAAACACTTTTTTGTGCTGTTGTCCCCTTTAAATAATCTCCCTCAAAATATTTCACATTAATTTCAATGTTCCTAGCAAATCTGGAAGTTTCTAACTCTGATATGACTAAGTTTCATCACATTATTATGGATATATGGCATGTCATCAAATCTGCTTCAGTTAGAAAAATGGCAAGTTTGGATGTGTAAACAGGATGTGACATATTGAAATTTTTGTGTGTGAGGAGCAACCATAAACATTGTTTTAAATCACGACTTGTACATATTTATAGTATGGTGCTGAAGTTTTGGAGGTAGCTAAAAAATCACAAACATTTTCTGTAACTTGAGTGTTTCATCGGTAAAACTGTTACTGAGCAATATTTTCTATCTATCTTAGTTATAATTAATTAATTCTTTATATTGTACTCGTGTATGTATTTCTTCATAATAAAGATGCTTTTGAACTAAGGAATAGTTTCTTATACATAACAAAGAAGCCAGACTGAATCATCTTACACTGCACATTTTAAAAAAATTCCTGAATCATCCAGGAGTGAAAAAGTGAGAGAGATCTTGGAGCCATGGCAAACAAGCATAGACAGAGAGGCCTTGCGAGTACCAGCCAGACAGCTGCCAGCAGAAAACCTGATAATGAGAACTCCAAGAGTAAACACATTTAACTTTAATATGTGATAACTTATCTGATTGCAAGATGATTGTGATGTTACAAATTATACTGGAACGTCCGATTGACAGAGTGATTAGAGCGCTGGTCTCTTACAACAAAGGTGCAGGGCTCAAATCATGGTACAGATACGCTCCAGTCTACCCAGCTGTAAATGGGTACCTGACTTTGAGTTAGGGAAGGAAAAGGCAGCAAGGAAGGGAACTGGTCACCCCCACCTCTTGATGCTAGACATAGTATAGTGAAGTCTCTAACACTTCACTCCCCTATGGCAGTATCTGCTATGGGACTACCTTTACCTTTTTTTTTAAATTTATTACTAAAATGTGACTACATGTTCATATGTAAACTGACTGAGATATTACAAATTATAACATTTACTAATGACTGCATATGTATGGTAAACACAAATGATAAAAGTTACTAAGGACTATGTGCATATGTTTAGATTGGGCACATGGAATATCTGAGAACTAAACAAACAGTGGAAAAACTGCTCATTTTTTTCTAAGGTGGACCATTACTTCTTTTTCTGTTAAGCTAAGGCCTTTATTTTCACTTTGTCACTTATTTATCAATTATTTCCTGCAACACCTTTTCACATTTTTGCTATTACGACCGCATGAGCAGTGTACTTCAAGTTGTTTATATATTATGTTCATTAACTGATATTCCGGAAGCGTCCTGTCTAGGGATCTCATATTTTCACTGTACATGTTGAACAGATCTGGTGACAGCACACATCCCTATCTGACAACCTTTTATTACCTGCTGACAAGTTCTTATTTGGCTGTTAATTCTTACGGCAGCCGTATGTTGCCAGTACATGTTCTTTATTATTCTCAGGTCCTTACCATCAGTGTTTTTGCTTTCTAACATTTTGACAATTTCTTCATGGTTCACTTTGTCAAATGTCTTACTGTAGTCTGTAAAACACTAATACAGATCTGTTTTTACTTCTGAGGCTCTTTCTGTTAATTTTCTTTTAATATTATGGATTTGTGCTTTACCTTGAACCAGTTTCTGGTTTTATTCCATTTCTCACTATTCTCATGATAATTCTTCACAGTATTTTGGTCAAATGACTCATGAGATTAATGGTACAATGTTCTTTGCATTCCTTGGTTCCAGGTTTCTTATGCAAAGCTATGAATTTGGAATTTAGTAGATAATCAAGTATGTGACTACTGTTGTAGATGTCATTCAACGATTTTGTTATCAGGTCTACTCCAAATTCTCCAAAAAAGCCTCCATTTCCCCTACTTTATAGCATCTGGTCCATGTGCTTTGCCTTTCTTTGTGTGGTGCATGGCATCCCCTACTTCTACCACAAGTTTTGGTGGCCATTCACTTGTCTTGGACTTTCAGTTATGATTTTTTGTCATCATAGTGCTGCTTTATGTATCCAGTCCATCTTTCTATTATGTTCTTTGACCCGTTAATAATGTGCCTTCATTTTATTTCAAGCAGCCAGTAGCTGTCTGTGTCCTGCTGCTTATTAACTAATTTAATTGCTTGTACATAGATCTGTGTCTTTCTATGTCGCACATCAAGCTCTCTATACTTGTGGTTTAGCAATGCTTCTGTTGCTGTTTTACATTTGTTTACTATTTCTTTATTTAGTCTGTCATATTCTCCTTTGTCTTTTCTGCCATATTCTCCTTGTCTTGCTTCTTCCTTCTTGCATCCATCAGTTGTAAAATTTCATCTGTCGTCCATTTCTTTGCAATCCTCTTTATTTTTGGTGTGATTTCTTTTAATGTTTAATGTATTCTCTTTTAGCATTTCCGACTGTTCATCTATACTCTGTATTTTTTCAATTATATTCTGTATTGAACTCCGCCTATGCCGGTCCCAAGCCCGGATGAAAAAGGAGGAGGGCGGCCTGCACGGAGGCCGTAAGGAGGCAGCCCCTCCACCATGCAAAGGCACAACAGGCCAATCACCTGTTTGCTTTAAACTATGATTACGAGCAATATAAGAGAAAACCGGACTGATTCTAAAGGCGGCGAACTGGAATGGACTACGACTTATGGAACTTGGAACACAAGAAGTATAAATGGGAAAGAAGAGGAGCTGATGGAAGAGATGAGGAAAGCAAAATTAGAAATCCTGGCTATTACCGAAACAAAGAAAAAGGTACAAGGAGTCATAAATCTCGATGGCAACCTTTTGCTGTTTTACAGTGGACTATATGCAATCTGATAAAAGAGCATATTTTTTTTAACCCGGGAGCAAGGTGGGACAAGTAGAGGCATTGAAATTGGCCAAAAACCAGAAAGATAGTATCGGGAAGGGAGGAAAAGGCTTTAAATCGGAGCGAGAATGGACTGTAAAACTAAAAGAAGGAGGAAACATAGTCAACCTGGTCATAGTGTATGGGCCAAATGAGGTGAGAGAGCAGAGGTCAAGGAGGAATTCTTCGAGCTGCTTCAAAGGACAGTGGATGACTGCCTAGATGAAGTTATCATGCTCGGAGATTTTAATGCCAGAGTTGGAAATGACCATGCTAGATGGGGTGGAGTTATCGGAAGATATGGAGAAGATACTCTCAATGACAATGGAAAGTGACTCCTTAGATTCTGCAGTGAGCAAATCTGGCGAAACACATCTTGTGGCAAAACAAAAGTTCCCCTAAGCGTCATACATGCTTTAATATCTAGATCTCCGGGAAAACATCACAAGATGAGAAGTCAGTGTGGACTATTGCCATTGTTAGGAGAAGCTCATTCAAATATGTCCGGGATGCTAGAGTCTGGAGGGGGCCAGAGATTGGAAGTGATCACTACCTGCTAACAATCAAAAGAACAACATTGAAAGAGTTGCTCAGCCTAGGAACTGCCCAACATTACGCAAGAAACCAAGTAGGAACGAGTGTGGTGAGAATTGGAGCATTAGGACTACGAAGTAGTTTTCAAAGAGCCAGAATTAAGTACCAGATATCAGGGGTTATTGTCTGCAGCGGTGAGCAACTCGTTAAGAACGACCTGATGACTTGGAAACCCTCTGAATAAACAAGAAGATATCATAAAGACAGATGCTTTGCAGCAGAAGCATGTTTTCTAGTCCGACTGTGGGAAAGAGTTCTAAAAAGGACGACCTTGCTTCTGCCCTTATATCCCGTAACATAAAAAGCCACGAACCTCTAAGAGAGTAGAAAATACCTATTGAAACAATACTTAGGAGCTAAAAACACAACAGGACAGATGGAAAAATATAGAGAATATGTGGATGGGTTTGAAAAAAAATCGAAAAAAGGTGATTCGTCTTACGAGGACAAAAGACAAAGAAAATAGTCTACGTTACGGCCACAAGGCCTTCGTCAGGAAAGGAAAGAAAGTGAAGGCTAGATAGGACACATAAAAACTAAATAAAATAAAAACTGGGTACTTCCCTGAAGGCAAGAACCGAAATTCTATCAAAATCGCTGTCTGTTGATGAGCGCGTGGCTGAACAGAAAGTGACTTCCGCCGCCGGATGTACACAATGCATACTAAGAAACTAAAAAACGAAACCGGACAATAAACTACCCAACGTGATAAAAGTGGGGACTGGAAATAGAAGAGGACAGAATGAGTGGGAGATAAATAAATATGAAATAAAAAAATGTATATGGCATACAAATAGAAGAATAGGATAAGAGTGGAAAGAGTAAAATAGAGCAAGAGAGGAGAGGGTGACCTCAGACAAAGGTGTGAAAAGTGTTGAGACCGGCTGGTTTTAGACACCCCATGCGGTGGATAAGACGGTTCTCAAGCTGTTCTCGGCTGGCAGTGTCAGAGGAGCAGGATCGGATCGCTGTGACCTGGATGTCGATGGGACCATGGTGGTCAGGACCATTGAAGTGTATAGCAACTGGTGTGGACTTTTGCTGAGCGATGTCATTTAAGTGCTGGCTGAATCTGTCCCCAAGTCGTTTGCCTGTTTGGCCAATATAGGTTTTGCAGCAACGTTTACATATGATCGTATAAATGACATTGCGCGATTCACACGTGAAGCTACTAGTGATGGTGTACGTAGCCTTAGGAAAGGACACCTTCTGGGTTGAGATGACATACTTGCACGTGTTGCATCGTGTCCGACCACAGGGTAGTAGTGTGCCAAAGTGAGTGGCATTCTCCTTTGGGAGACGGCTGTGAACAAGAAGATCCTTCAAGTTCTTGTCACGTCTATATGCCACCAAAGGTGCTTCACTGAATACTTTTTGGGTCAGAGGCTCTGCTTGGAGGATAGGGAGGTGGCGGAAAAGGATCTGTTTGACAGTAGTACTGTGAGGGTGATGGGTCAAGATTAATTTGACTCTATCCGAAGTGGATTTATGGTGAGGTTTGAGGGCCTCCAGACGAGAGATGGGGAGCACACGTTGGAGAGCAGAGGTGAGAACATGTTCTGGATAAAGTCTGTTACGGAAGAAATCCAACATCTCATTTGCTCGTAAGTGGAAGTCATCGTCGTCTTGGCATAAACGGCGGAGGCGGAGAAGTTGTGAAAAAGGAAGGGAGTCACGACAGGCCCGAGGATGAGAAGAGGTATACAGGAGGTAGCTGTGGGCATCTGTCGGCTTGTAGTATACTGAGGTATTAAGGCCGGAGGGCGTGATAGAAATAGTAATGTCAAGGAAGTTGACAGATACTGTGGAGACGAGGGAGGTGAACTTGATGGTGGGGTGAAAGTGGTTCACAAAGTCGATGAAGCGGTGTAAATCAGTCTCAGACATATCTGTGAGACCTATGCCATCATCGATATATCTGCGGTAAAACCCAGGGAAAGGACCGGAGTATTGTTGCCATATCTGATGCTCCAAGTGGCCCATGAATAGACAGGCATAGCTGGGACCCATCTTCGTTCCCATGGCAACACCACTAATTTGGTAAAAAAAAACTGACCATTGAATTCAAAGGAATTCAGTTGAAGGACCAGTTCAGCAAGACGGAGAAGAGTGACAGTGGATATAGAAGGGCAAGTGCGTTGGTCCAGAAAAAACCGAAGAGCTCGGAGACCATCAGAGTGGGGAATAGAGGTATACAGAGAGCAGACGTCCAGCAAGAAAAGACGGTAGGAGCGGTCTGCTGGGAGTCGGATAGAGGAGAAAGTTGTAAGAGCGTGATTGGTGTCTTTGATGAAGGAGGGAAGATTCTCAACGATAGGCTGGAAAATGCTATCGAGGAAGTCAGAAATGTGTTCAGTAGGACAAGAACAGGCTGAGACAATAGGTCTTCCAGGGTTTTCGATCTTGTGAATTTTGGGGAGCATGTAGAATACAGGCTTGCCCAAAGAGCTGTCATGAATCCTAAGATGAGATGCTTCGGGAGGAAGATCATTACTAGTGATAAGCTGTTTAATCGTGTTGTGTACAATGCGATTGTTAGAGACAGTCGCATCGCTGGTCCTGGACCTGTAAAAAGAGCCATTGGTCAACTGGTTTTTACCTTCACTTAGGTACAAGTCCTTCTGCCAGACGACAATGGCTCCTCCCTTGTCAGCCGGTTTGATGACAATGTCGTCTCTACGGCGAAGAAGGGAGAGAGCACTAGACTCTGCCGAAGTGAGATTGGAATAATGCAATCTACGAGGGCGGAGCTGCTGAATGTCATGGATGGTGTTCTTGATATACAGGTCCAGGGCATGAGAGGCTCCAGGTTTAGGTGTAAAGGGAGGTTTAGTAGAGTCAGAAAAGCGTGCGAAGATGTCGGATTCAGCCTGAGACTGCGGAGTGCTGTCTTTCTCTCTAAAATGGAGCTTCAGCCTCATGCGACGGTGAAACCGATGAACATCCTGGAGGAGATTGTATTGGTCTAGGGTCGGACGAGAAGAGGAACAAATTTTAAGCCCTTACTAAGAACAGAGCGCTCTCCCTCAGAGAGGGGTAGATCTGGGGGGATGCAGACTACCTGAGTGCATGATGGAGTGGAGGATGGAGGGGTAGCTTTGGGGGTAGGGATGAGACGGGATAGTTTATGGTGTTTAGACGTGGAAAGGAACTCATGCAGCTGCCGGTTCAGTGTGTGGATAGTGGTGCGTATCATAGAATAGAAAGGGAAGTTGTTGGAGGTGAGACAACGTAAGCGAAGCAGAAGCTGGGTCTGTTGGGCACTGAGGTCTGATAAAAGGCGGGAGTGACTGGCGGCCACTACGCGCATACGTTGAAAGCCACATCTGGTCTCAATTCGTTGTAGGAGACGTTGTTCCCTAGGATTGAGTGTACCAGCAGATGGATGAAAATTGGAAGAAAATCCATTAGGAAGAATTTTGTGGTGGAGGCAGGTGTGAATAAAGTGGAGATGAGAGGTGAATCTAGTTTTCTTGAAAGTAACGAACGCAAAGTCAATAGCGACACGGGATATATCAGGAGGTAGGGAGCTAAAGCTGGTGGTAACCGACACACGGAGAGAGTTGATAAAATATTTCAGAGAGGGCATAGTGGGGAAAAGTAAAACGTCCAGAAAATAAAAAACGTAAAATATGAAATAAATAAAATATAAAACGCTGAAACAATAAATAAATAGGGTAGATTGCGGTAATATAAGGTATGAAGGAAGAATAGGGAAATACGAAAATAAATAGGTGAATAGGATATAAAATACTGAGAAAAGGCGATAGGATAGGATCAGGGAGATAAGCAGGATAGGTAGATAGAGATACAAGATAACAGAGACACGAGACACGGTGCAGTCAAAAAATATATATATATAATCGAGGAAGTGGAGGGGAACTGCGGTTAGATGTGGAATACAATGGATGGGTTTGAAAAAAAATCGAAAAAAGGTGATTCGTCTTACGAGGACAAAAGACAAAGAAAATAGTCTACGTTACGGCCACAAGGCCTTCGTCAGGAAAGGAAAGAAAGTGAAGGCTAGATAGGACACATAAAAACTAAATAAAATAAAAACTGGGTACTTCCCTGAAGGCAAGAACCGAAATTCTATCAAAATCGCTTTCTGTTGATGAGCGCGTGGCTGAACAGAAAGTGACTTCCGCCGCCGGATGTACACAATGCATACTAAGAAACTAAAAAACGAAACCGGACAATAAACTACCCAACGTGATAAAAGTGGGGACTGGAAATAGAAGAGGACAGAATGAGTGGGAGATAAATAAATATGAAATAAAAAAATGTATATGGCATACAAATGGCCGTAACGTAGACTATTTTCTTTGTCTTTTGTCCTCGTAAGACGAATCACCTTTTTTCGATTTTTTTTTCAAACCCATCCATTGTATTCCACGTCTTACCGCAGTTCCCCTCCACTTCCTCGATTATATATATATATTTTTTGACTGCACCGTGTCTCTGTTATCTCGTATCTCTATCTACCTATCCTGCTTATCTCCCTGATCCTATCCTATCGCCTTTTCTCAGTATTTTATATCCTATTCACCTATTTATTTTCGTATTTCCCTATTCTTCCTTCATACCTTATATTACCGCAATCTACCCTATTTATTTATTGTTTCAGCGTTTTATATTTTATTTATTTCATATTTTACGTTTTTTTATTTTCTGGACGTTTTACTTTTCCCCACTATGCCCTCTCTGAAATATTTTATCAACTCTCTCCGTGTGTCGGTTACCACCAGCTTTAGCTCCCTACCTCCTGATATATCCCGTGTCGCTATTGACTTTGCGTTCGTTACTTTCAAGAAAACTAGATTCACCTCTCATCTCCACTTTATTCACACCTGCCTCCACCACAAAATTCTTCCTAATGGATTTTCTTCCAATTTTCATCCATCTGCTGGTACACTCAATCCTAGGGAACAACGTCTCCTACAACGAATTGAGACCAGATGTGGCTTTCAACGTATGCGCGTAGTGGCCGCCAGTCACTCCCGCCTTTTATCAGACCTCAGTGCCCAACAGACCCAGCTTCTGCTTCGCTTACGTTGTCTCACCTCCAACAACTTCCCTTTCTATTCTATGATACGCACCACTATCCACACACTGAACCGGCAGCTGCATGAGTTCCTTTCCACGTCTAAACACCATAAACTATCCCGTCTCATCCCTACCCCCACAGCTACCCCTCCATCCTCCACTCCATCATGCACTCAGGTAGTCTGCATCCCCCCAGATCTACCCCTCTCTGAGGGAGAGCGCTCTGTTCTTAGTAAGGGCTTAAAATTTGTTCCTCTTCGTCCGACCCTAGACCAATACAATCTCCTCCAGGATGTTCATCGGTTTCACCGTCGCATGAGGCTGAAGCTCCATTTTAGAGAGAAAGACAGCACTCCGCAGTCTCAGGCTGAATCCGACATCTTCGCACGCTTTTCTGACTCTACTAAACCTCCCTTTACACCTAAACCTGGAGCCTCTCATGCCCTGGACCTGTATATCAAGAACACCATCCATGACATTCAGCAGCTCCGCCCTCGTAGATTGCATTATTCCAATCTCACTTCGGCAGAGTCTAGTGCTCTCTCCCTTCTTCGCCGTAGAGACGACATTGTCATCAAACCGGCTGACAAGGGAGGAGCCATTGTCGTCTGGCAGAAGGACTTGTACCTAAGTGAAGGTAAAAACCAGTTGACCAATGGCTCTTTTTACAGGTCCAGGACCAGCGATGCGACTGTCTCTAACAATCGCATTGTACACAACACGATTAAACAGCTTATCACTAGTAATGATCTTCCTCCCGAAGCATCTCATCTTAGGATTCATGACAGCTCTTTGGGCAAGCCTGTATTCTACATGCTCCCCAAAATTCACAAGATCGAAAACCCTGGAAGACCTATTGTCTCAGCCTGTTCTTGTCCTACTGAACACATTTCTGACTTCCTCGATAGCATTTTCCAGCCTATCGTTGAGAATCTTCCCTCCTTCATCAAAGACACCAATCACGCTCTTACAACTTTCTCCTCTATCCGACTCCCAGCAGACCGCTCCTACCGTCTTTTCTTGCTGGACGTCTGCTCTCTGTATACCTCTATTCCCCACTCTGATGGTCTCCGAGCTCTTCGGTTTTTTTCTGGACCAACGCACTTGCCCTTCTATATCCACTGTCACTCTTCTCCGTCTTGCTGAACTGGTCCTTCAACTGAATTCCTTTGAATTCAATGGTCAGTTTTTTTGACCAAATTAGTGGTGTTGCCATGGGAACGAAGATGGGTCCCAGCTATGCCTGTCTATTCATGGGCCACTTGGAGCATCAGATATGGCAACAATACTCCGGTCCTTTCCCTGGGTTTTACCGCAGATATATCGATGATGGCATAGGTCTCACAGATATGTCTGAGACTGATTTACACCGCTTCATCGACTTTGTGAACCACTTTCACCCCACCATCAAGTTCCACCTCCCTCGTCTCCACAGTGTCTGTCAACTTCCTTGACATTACTATTTCTATCACGCCCTCCGGCCTTAATACCTCAGTATACTACAAGCCGACAGATGCCCACAGCTACCTCCTGTATACCTCTTCTCATCCTCGGGCCTGTCGTGACTCCCTTCCTTTTTCACAACTTCTCCGCCTCCGCCGTTTATGCCAAGACGACGATGACTTCCACTTACGAGCAAATGAGATGTTGGATTTCTTCCGTAACAGACTTTATCCAGAACATGTTCTCACCTCTGCTCTCCAACGTGTGCTCCCCATCTCTCGTCTGGAGGCCCTCAAACCTCACCATAAATCCACTTCGGATAGAGTCAAATTAATCTTGACCCATCACCCTCACAGTACTACTGTCAAACAGATCCTTTTCCGCCACCTCCCTATCCTCCAAGCAGAGCCTCTGACCCAAAAAGTATTCAGTGAAGCACCTTTGGTGGCATATAGACGTGACAAGAACTTGAAGGATCTTCTTGTTCACAGCCGTCTCCCAAAGGAGAATGCCACTCACTTTGGCACACTACCCTGTGGTCGGACACGATGCAACACGTGCAAGTATGTCATCTCAACCCAGAAGGTGTCCTTTCCTAAGGCTACGTACACCATCACTAGTAGCTTCACGTGTGAATCGCGCAATGTCATTTATACGATCATATGTAAACGTTGCTGCAAAACCTATATTGGCCAAACAGGCAAACGACTTGGGGACAGATTCAGCCAGCACTTAAATGACATCGCTCAGCAAAAGTCCACACCAGTTGCTATACACTTCAATGGTCCTGACCACCATGGTCCCATCGACATCCAGGTCACAGCGATCCGATCCTGCTCCTCTGACACTGCCAGCCGAGAACAGCTTGAGAACCGTCTTATCCACCGCATGGGGTGTCTAAAACCAGCCGGTCTCAACACTTTTCACACCTTTGTCTGAGGTCACCCTCTCCTCTCTTGCTCTATTTTACTCTTTCCACTCTTATCCTATTCTTCTATTTGTATGCCATATACATTTTTTTATTTCATATTTATTTATCTCCCACTCATTCTGTCCTCTTCTATTTCCAGTCCCCACTTTTATCACGTTGGGTAGTTTATTGTCCGGTTTCGTTTTTTAGTTTCTTAGTATGCATTGTGTACATCCGGCGGCGGAAGTCACTTTCTGTTCAGCCACGCGCTCATCAACAGAAAGCGATTTTGATAGAATTTCGGTTCTTGCCTTCAGGGAAGTACCCAGTTTTTATTTTATTTAGTTTTTTATGTGTCCTATCTAGCCTTCACTTTCTTTCCTTTCCTGACGAAGGCCTTGTGGCCGTAACGTAGACTATTTTCTTTGTCTTTTGTCCTCGTAAGACGAATCACCTTTTTTCGATTTTTTTTCAAACCCATCCATTGTATTCCACGTCTTACCGCAGTTCCCCTCCACTTCCTAGAGAATATGTGACACTCAGAACAGAAGCAAAGAACAAAGTGCTAGCAGCAAAACAGAAGTCCTGGGAAGAATTTGGAGAAAAGCTAGAAAAAGATGCACAAGAAAACCAGAAATTGTTCTATAAGACCCTAAAGAACATGAGAAAGGAAAAACAATGCCCTCTCAAATTTATAAAGGACAAGCAAGGCAAATTGCTTACTGCCCCGAAGGAAGTAATGGAAAGATGGAAAGAATATTTCTCAGAACTCCTGGATGGTGAGCATGGTGAAGCATCAGAAATGATAACCACTAGCACAGAAGAGAAAACCAATGATGGTGAAGATGACATAAAGATGGAAGAACTGAAGGCAGCACTGGAGAAAATCAAGATGGGCAAAGCAGCAGGGCATGATGGTATAACACCAGAAATGGTTAAGTACATGGGAGCATCAGGCGACCTATTACTCTTAAGGGTTCTACAGGCAGCGTGGTACAACAAGACCATACCAAAGGATTGGGAGATTGCCATCATAACACCAATTTTCAAAAAGGGTGACAATCGACAGTATGGAAACCATAGAGGCATATCCCTTCTCAGTGTCCCTGGTAAAATCTACTCTAGAATCCTAGAGCAGAGACTCCGACGCCTAGCTGAGCCAGAACTGGATGAGGTCCAGTGCGGATTCCGAGCGAACTGAAGTACTCAAGACCTAATCTTCACACTCAGACAGCTGAGTGAAAAGGCCCTTGAGTATAAGAGTGAGATCCATCTTTGTTTCATAGATCTGGAAAAGGCATTTGACAGGGTCCCCTGGAGCAAACTTTGGAATTGTTTGGCAAGGAAGAACATTCCAGCACCTCTGATTCATGCTATACAGAGCTTCTACAAGTCTTGCAGAAATTATGTGAGGATAGCAAACCATAAGTCAGAAGAGTTCAGGACCACCACTGGTGTAAGACAAGGTGATATCCTGTCACCTTACCTTTTCATACTCCTCATGGACGATGTCATTAAGGCATGTAAGGAGAGAACAAGAAAGTATTCAGTGGGGTACTGGAAGATGAGACAGGTCTGTATTTCGGAGCTGGCATTTGCTGATGATGTTGCCCTGATTGCTAAATCAGAGGCACATCTCCAATTCAACCTGCAAGTCTGGAAGGAAGAGCTGGAGAAGAGAGGGATGGTCATAAGCAGCTCTAAAACAAAATCCATGGTGATATCACGAGAAGAAAGAAGACATCAGATTAAACTGGGAGAACAGGTCCTGGAGCAGGTAGACCACTTTAAATACCTCGGAGCTATTATTGACTGAAAGGGAGGCATCAAAGAAGAGTTGGCCACTCGAAAAGCAGCAGCTGGGAGACTTTTTCAGGCCATAAATCGAGGATTCCTCAGCAAGAGAGAGGTTGGTAAGAAAACGAAGATGGCTGTATACCGCTCCACCTATGTCCCAGTCTTGACATATGGATGCGAGTCATGGGCAATGACTACAACCCACAAAAGCCAGATCCAAACCTCAGAAATGAGGAAGGTGGTTGAAGTAACAAGAAGAGACATGGTACGCAACCAGACGATACGTCAAGGCCTTAAATCCCACCCCCTGCAGACCCAAGTAGAACAGTCCCAACTAAGATGGTTTGGCCATGTCTGCAGAATGGGAGAAGACCGGCTACCACGACAAGCATGGGAAACAAAGAGCCAAGGATCCAGACCCCCAAGGACGACCCAGAGTCCGCTGGGAGGACAACATTAGACAATATTTGAAGGACCGAGGACTAGAATGGGGCCAGGAGGAAGACAGCCGATAGGATAGTCTGGCGCTCTCTCTTCCAAACCTCTACACCTCACGGTAGAAGGGGAACGACTAAGTAAGTAAGTATATTCTGTATTGTAATTTATATCTTTCATGCATTATCTTATCTGATTTAAGTAAGGATAAATCTTACTTGATGTTTTTTCCCATAAGCTCAGTTTACTTTTCTTCAATTTTATTCCAAGTTTTCCTATTACTGGTAGATGATTACTGTTGCAGTCTGCTCTTGACCTAGTTTTGACATATTTTAGAATCTTTCATAGTCATTACCTCTTCTGCTCGTGGGTTTAGAGGTTTCCCAGAGAGCACAATGGCATTTTTAAATCCCGTGCTTATTATTATGTAGTCATTTTGATTTTGGATGTTGTTTCCTGGGCATTTCCATGTCACAAGGCATCTAGGATGCTGACTAGGTGTTTCCTACTGTTGTATGTGTTTTCACCTACTCTGTCAGTTTGTCACCACTCTCTCATTTCTTGTGCCCAGGCCATAATCACCAGTAACATCTTCACTTGTTTATTTCCAACTTTTGTATTGAAGTCTTCAAGTATAGCAGTTGTCTCCAGAGATTAGCACTGCATCATTGCCATATCAAGATCATTGTAGAATGTGTCAAAGTCTTCCTGTGTACTATCTGCTGTTGGTGCACATATATGTATAAAATTTGCACATAATATGAGGATTAACATGGTTTGACAAGATCCCCAATAAGGAACTAATGAACAGAACCAGACATACCAGCAAAAAGAAAAAAAAATGGTGAGGAAAAGACATTGGCATTAGGTAGGACATACAGTGAGGAAACTATGTGAAAGCATCACAAGGCAGTCCTTGCTCATGAAATCACGAGCGTCCAATAAACATGAGAAAAAAATTGGAGGCAGCCTAAACAGTGATTAAGAAGACATGGAAAGATTTTATTAGATGGCACAGGAAAGGAAGGCTTGGCATGAATTTGTTGGTCTTATGTTTCTCAGGGAGCTGAAATATTACAAAAAGCAAGCATTGATTTATAAGTATCACTATAAACAGCCATTCATTATTGTAAATGTTACATAAACAGGCATTCTTGAGTTATTAATGTTAGCACAAATTGAGTGTTCATTGAATTGAATGTTAAATTAGTAAATAAATTTGTTCTTACACTGTGCTACTAATAAAATATAAATTAATATTAACCTATTTGGACTGTGCTCCATGTTCTGGTGATGAATGGGCTCAGGAAATGGTCACCAGTTAGAATTGTTGCAATGTAGAAGTTTATGAAACTCGATATACTGGGAGTTGCAGAGGCAAGACTTTTGGATACAGGCTACATAAAAAGAGACCAGTACACGCTTATACACTCAGGCGGAGAAAAACATGAAAGAGGGGTAGGAATGTTGATAAAGAAGGAGTTAGAAAAATACGTATGTGGATACTGGACACACAGTGACAGAATGATGTTACTAAAAATGAGAGCAAAGCCATTCGACATATCAATCTTACAAACTTATGCACCAACTAAAGATCACAGCGAGGAAGAAATAGAAGAATACTATGAAGAGCTACAACACACACTTAAACCAGTCAAATCAACAGATGTGTTGATAGTAATGGGTGATATGAATGCAAAAGTAGGAAAAGGAAAATACAAGAAAATAGTAGGACAGTATGGATTAGGGACAAGAAATGATAGAGGAGACAGACTTATCCAGTTCTGTGAAGAAAACCAGCTGGTCATATGTAACACCTTTTTTGAACACCACCCAAGGAAATTATACACATGGAAAAGCCCAGGAGATATAACACGAAATCAAATCGACTATATCATGATAAAACATAGATTTAAGAACAGTGTCACAAGTGCAAAGATATATCCTGGCGCCGACATAAATTCAGATCACAATCCAGTCGTCATCAAAGTAAATATAAAGCTGAAAAGAGCAGGAAACAGAAGACAGGAGGAACCCCAGATAGAAATATCAGCGCTGAAACAACCAGATATAAAACAGAAATATTTAATCGACGTCAAAAATAAATATCAACAGTTATTGACAGAAAGCATGGAGCAGTATAGAAGAGAAAACCCAGAAGAAAAAGCAACCGCAAAATGGGAATGCTTAAAAACAAGCATACAATCAGCAAATGCAAATTTACCTAAAAAGGAGTCTAAGAAAAATCAAATTTGGATGACAGATGACATCTTGAATAAAATGACCGAAAGAAAGAAAGCAAAAAACACTCCAGAATATAAAACAATAGACAATGACATACGTACTATGTGTAGAGAAGCAAAAGAACGGTGGATAGAAACAAAATGCAAGGAAATAGAAGACTTGGAAGCAAAGCACAGGACAAGAGATATGCATGAAGAAATAAAGAAATTATCAAATCGGTCACGGTTTGCACAAGGAGGAAGCTGTATCAAGAACAAAAATGGTGTAATATTACTTGATGAGAAAGACATATCAAACAGATGGGCAGAATACGTAAAAGAATTATTCGAGGACAACAGAGGTAAAAAACCATCACCAGATTCTAATGAAGGCCCAAACATTCTCAGATCAGAAGTAGAGAATGCCATTCATATGATACAAAAAGGAAAATCAGCAGGCATGGATAACATAAAAATTGAAATGATAGAAGCTCTGGAGAGCTTTGGTATAGATACAATCACAGAAATATGCAACGATGTATACAATACAGGATATATACCACACGACATGAAGACATCAGTTTTTATAACATTGCCCAAAAAACCAAATGCAACAGAATGTTCAGACTTCAGAACAATCAGCCTGATGAGTCATGCAATTAAGATACTGCTCAAAATCATACAGGAAAGAATAAAAAGTAAAGTAGACAGCGAAATCCAGGAAGAACAGTTTGGTTTTAGACGGAACAGTGGAACAAGAGAGGCAATATTTTGCCTAAGAATATTAGCAGAAAAAAATATACAGAGGTCCAAAAAAGTATGTATATGTGCTTCATTGACTATAAGAAGGCTTTTGACAGAGTCCATCATGAGAAAATAATTGAATGCCTCGAAGACATAGGTATTGATGGAAAAGATATAAGAATACTCAGTAACCTTTATTGGGAGCAAACTGCCACAGTAAGAACTGGAAGGAATTATTTCACCATACATAGACATAAAAAGAGGTGTCAGACAAGGTTGTGTGCTGTCCCCCTGCCTATTTAATTTATACACTGAAAAAATTTTCAAACAGATACAGGAAATACCAGGACTGAACATCAGTGGAAGGTCAATAAACAACCTTAGATATGCAGATGATACCGTGTTGTTAGCTGAAAGCGAACAGGAGTTACAGGAACTAGTGAAGCAAGTGAACAGTATAAGTCATGAATATGGACTCGACATTAATATTGAGAAAACAAAAACTATGATAATTAGCAAAACAGACGATAAACCCACATTAAAGATAAGCGTAAATGGGGAAATCCTGGAACAAGTCAAGAGCTACGTATATCTCGGTCATATAATAACAGAAGATGGCAGATGTGAAACAGAAATCAAGAAGAGAATAGGAATGGCCAAAGCTACATTCAACAACATGAAACATATACTGACATCCAAACAGTTATCTCACAAATTAAAACTGAGAATCATAAAGTGTTATATATATTCTGCATTTCTGTATGGTGCAGAAACATGGACGATGAATAAGCATTTGGAAGAAAGAATTGAGGCTCTTGAAATGTGGATATATAGAAGAATGGGGCGTATCTCATGGAAAGAGATGAAAACAAATAAGGAGGTCCTAGAAAATCTAGGTATGAAAAGAGAACTAATGAGGGAGGTCAAAGTTCGACAGCTAAAATACTTTGGCCACATAAAAAGGCATAACACCTTGCAGAAGACCATAACAGAAGGGAGAGTTGAAGGCAAACGTGCAAGGGGAAGACAGCGCTATAAGTGGGAAGACAACATCAAGAGATGGACAGGAAAGAGTCTGTCAGAGTGCACCATCAAGACAAGAGACAGAAGACGTTGGAGATCCATTACAGCCAACCTTCGTTGTGGAGATGGCAACTGATGATG
The DNA here is from genome assembly GCA_024509875.1 of Oreohelix idahoensis. Taxonomy (NCBI): domain Eukaryota; kingdom Metazoa; phylum Mollusca; class Gastropoda; order Stylommatophora; family Oreohelicidae; genus Oreohelix; species Oreohelix idahoensis. Next base: position 313,206 of record JAMPIV010009120.1, read on the forward strand.
ATGAGAAGTTTATGAAAGATTTGCTTGCAGATAGCTAGAATACTGCTCTTAATAATGATCCAATAGCTGCTGCAAGAGCATGTGAATGTTTGGTGCAGGCTTTCTGCTAGGGGACCAGCTGTAGTGGTGAGCAAGCATAAAGGTAAAGGATGATTAATCCGTAGGATGGCATGTCTGAGAGTAATAAATATCCAGTGGGAGTTGAAAACTTAACACCACAGCACATCTGTCAGCTGATGTGTCACCTAAGAAAGACATAACTTGACAAAGCTCTCTTACTGAATGTGTTAAGCAATCCACTAGATACATGTTACCTGGCTGATGGTTCACTCCAAAAGTTCAGGCTGCAGAACAGTGTTTTTAGGCTAGTGTAAACAGGAGCTCATTGTCACAGGTTAAAATATACTGAATGTCAGCAGCTGGAGCAAGCAAGTATAAGGTTGGCAGAGAGGATGGTTAATACACAACACTTTATATTTTCTGAAAACATCTGATTTAACCAGAAAAAAAATCCACCCACACGCGCACACACACTCTTACACTTGGTATGAATATTTTGTGTGCATTTACATTTTAAATTTGTTCACTCTAGTATTTTATTATTCATATAACTGGTGATTCCATTTCAGGGAGAAATAACTAAAGTGAGCTACAACATCAGAGAAGCTGACTGGAGCCGAAGCATGAGGAATACTAAGCTCTTGAATGCAGTGAACCTAAATGTCTGGTTGTTGATTTACCCACAGAAGTTGTCAGGCCCAGCTAATGAGCTGGCTGAGTGTCTTAACCGAGTGGGAAATGGAATGGGCATGAGAATTTCAGAACCAACAAGGTTGGTATAACTAAACCATGCAGATAAAGATTTGATTTATTTCAGCGTAGTATTGTTGACTTAACTAATCAGAAGAAAATGTTTTCAGTTGCTATAAAAGCTGCAAACCCCTAAGTGTTCCCTCTCCTTGCTAGTTTTGTTTTTGACATATCTTGCAAGGGTTGCAATAAAAAAACCATGGGACGTCTTCCATTTTGCATGAACTTTTAGCGATCTGATGGCCAATTAATCTGAGTCTTAAAAACCACTTCATCTCTTGATGGCCAAGCTTCAGATTTTTTTATTTCAGGAGGGAAGCCAATGCGGATGACATTCAGGGTTCCTGTATAATTATAACTATGTGCAAACAGATATTCAATCAGAGCCTTGGATGAACAAAATCTATCAGCAAAAATATGATGTCCTGATCTCAATGGCTTCAAAAGAGTGCCGAACACTTTCACAGCATGAGCAGAACTGGGACTAGACTGGGATCATAGGCCGTATTTTTTTCAAATTGAAAACATAGCCTGTTGTCGAATCACACAGTCCTAATGTTTTGATATGATATTTATGGGGCTTGCTTGCATTGAACTGTTTGTGCCTAAATCTACCTTTCCATCCTATAACCATCTCATCAATACAAACCTCTTCAAACGGGTAGAAAGCATTCTGGAATTTGGTCAACAGCATCTCAACAAATGGCTCAATTTTAGCTGCATCCTGATCTTCTGGTTCACAAACATACAACATGCTGTGATAAATAGTTAGGAAATGGTTTCTCGAAAACATCTCTTGGTACCAAGGTGTATACAGATTTCCTGCGGTGCACCAATGGTCCTTGATTTTAGGTCTTTGATCCAGTCTCGTCGAAATCATTACAGCTGTAAACTTGATCCATTCATAATAAGTGAGTGATGTTCATGAAGCAAATAAAGAATACTTTCTAGGTGGGTTGTTTGTGTCAATAACTTTTGCAGCATGGGCATTAATGCTGGTTATTAAAGTGCTAACAACAGCATCGTCCATGTAAAATTTAAAAAAATCAAGGACAAACTATACAGAGCTGGATTTATGTTCTGTCTTGTCTGGCGGAAAGTAAAATTTGCTTTAGTTTCTCCAGTCACCACTGAATGCCAAACCGCAGTGTTGATGTTGCTAATAAAATCAACATTACTATCCCTCCTGATTCTTTTTGGTCCAGACATATTACTTGAATTTATTACAGTCTGATTACTTGCTCCTGTCTCCATAACTTCATCATCGACATCAGACCTTCCATTATCATCCTTGGTTTCCGAGGACTCGATATTAGGTTCCTGCTGAAAATCTGAGTAGTCTTCGCTACCCTATGAATAAATACTACAATCTCAATTATTATCACTATCTAGAATTCCTTCAAATAACTTTCTAGCTTGCTCTGAAGTTAATTTACGAGGTCTGCCAGAAACAGTGGGCATGGCCATTTGATCTTATAAAATATGCGCTTAAAAAATCTTAAATTAATATCGGACAACAAAAACACGTCTCTTAAACACACGAGGTATTTACTAGAAAGGTCTTCCTGTCGGAAATGACGTTTTGGGTTGTTAAAATTGGAAAAACAGCTCTAGAAAAGGAGCAAAAGGTACAGACCAAAATATTGTTGATCGGGTCAGAATGGTCGAACCCGAAAGCCGATTTAACGTTGATTGGGAGCTCTATTTTGTGATTTCATCTGTTGATGCCCATCCTTACAATATAGATCAAGAAACATATTACATAACACTAACTTTAACCTTAAACCTACCCCTGGTTCCAGCTTATACACAAATATAATGTTAAAATACACACATATCACACTGAAAAAAATAATAATAGACGATTATCACCCCCCACCTACAGATTGATTTCGCCGCAAGTACCTTAGTAATCTACACATAGGCCTATTACACTAGTCACATATTTTGCGGTTTCATCGTCAATTGTTAGAACGTATTTAAACAAAGACTAACATTAATCCTACGGCTTTTTCCACCTTTGTGATACATAGTAAATCCGGTTATAAAAAAACCCACAAGATAACATCGTACGATAAAAATAACGAACAATTAACTTCCAATTTACCCATTATAAATCCATCATCAAATGATTATTTTACTTTTAATCCTTAAATATAGACACTTGGGCTAAAGACAGTACATGTCCCATGGTGTTTAACCCTTTACCGCCCAGCCCAGTTTACTACATTTTTATCTTAACGCCCAAGGCAAGGGGAGCAACTCCATTATCTAACACAGTGACCGTCTAAAAAATTTAATCACAAAAAAACTGAGTTAAAATTATGTTTATTAATTTTAAATACACACAATTGAATCATCTGTGGTATTTTTAATAATATAAAAACTGAAGTAATCATTAGATGCAGCATCTAGATTAGAGAGTGTTTAGGTCCAAGATTTCCAACTAAGACACAACATTCAACTGAAGTGTGCTTTGTTGACAAGTCTATTTCGTTCGATCTGTCGTCAGTATCATTACTACTTTCACTAAATTTAATTTCGTCTGTGCCGCTGCCACGAATCTAAATCGGGTTCATATTCTGTATCTGATTCAGTGGAAGCCTGATCATTTCAATAAAAAACAACGTCATCTCTTGGTTTCCGAAGCAAAAATTCCACCGCCCATAAAGCCATCGCTTAAAAAAAAATCCAAATATTGATCGATTTCAAAAATAATTTCAGAAAATGGAAGCTGCTCTTGTTACCGAAAATCTCCATATAACTCAGGTCTCGTTTATAGCGAGATCTTGTTGCACCATGATAACAATGACAACAACGTATCGCAGGCGCTTTTGGCCGTTTTGGTCGGTACCTTAGACTTTGTGCGCTGGTGCTTTTGGCCATTTTAAATGGTAAAGGGTTCATTTCACCTCTTGCAAAGATTCTTTTATTTAACGCCAGTCTAAACAAGTTTTTTGTCGATTCTGAATTCCCACATTGCATTGGAATTGCCATGGTTTTCGCAAATTCTATCACTTTCAACTTAAAGCCAGCCTTGTAAGAAGTACGCTTTCTTTTCAAACTCGTAACAGCACCTTCTGGAAAACTTTTTTCTTTTAACTAAATGAGGATGTGTTTATAACAGCTGTGCATACCAGTGTACACATGACAGGAAGTACCGAAAGCATGACTGTAACAGTGCTGGTCACCACAAATGTAACAGTCCTATTTCATGACCACCAGGAATGTAATGATATCTTTACTGTGTACTGTTATTGTATGGATGTGTTGATGTGCCACTAGAATGGTGAAGGCTGTACGATCTACCTCAATGTTCCTGCACGGAGTTACTGTAGAGTCAGTACGACCTGGGCCAAACAGCGTTGTTGTGCATGATTAGCTCACCAGGCGTTGGGGCGCTAACAGGGTGTCATGTTGACATTCAAACATCATACATCTCTTGAATGTGAAGTACTCGAAGTTTGTGTGGGTTGATAAGTGATGTGGGTGTGTAGACAACACGAATGCGTTTAGGCTCTTTGACAGGTAAACAATGCACCCACTCACTCACATGCAGTAGTCAGTAATTGTTGCAACCGCTGGAACTTTTCAACCATTTATTTACGAGACACAGTGACATCAACAGTTACAGTCAAATGGACAAGGATCAAGGACATCATATAAGCTGGAAATGACTGGCAAAACATCTGGCATTATAAAGCTTGAACCACTCATCTATCAGGACGTTATCGACAATGGTCTGTCCTTTAACACATAGTTCATACTGCAGCTCACGTACCACTGACTCAGCGCGTCAGGTACTTTAACCAACTCCGCCGTACCAAAAGGCGAGTTCTCAATTGCATAAATAATAATAATGCTGCAATTCATCTGGCATAACATGCCAAATACATCTTCTGCTCAAAGATATCGGCCGTAATGTCGGGCCTCTATAATAATGTAAACAACTGTGTATTCTTCATCGGCAGGCATAATCATCCATGCCGAAACATACCGCCAACATGCGGTTTTCATAATAATATATATTCACTGGGCTTCTGTATGACAGTTAGACAATTGGTCTTAGTTGGCTACATCGAGCACACATAATGGACTCTGCATCTCAAAGGACTGTGAGCTCTACTCACAGGTTGCCACAAAATGTTCTGCAACTTAGGCATAATAATTAAGTTTCTTTTACCTTTGACAGAATCCAAGAAATACACAAATAACAACTGTCGTCATTCTTGACGAACAGAATAACTCTGGGGAGAATCACTGACATCACAGTCACACTGAAAACTATCTTTCCCCCCAGATAATGCAGAGAAGTACCACAGACATACTAGTCCGGTCAGAACCCAGATCATCACTCCCTGACGGAAGTCTCTCCGTTCGCACTCAAAAAACTTGCGCATGTGTAGACAGCACAGATCTGAGTAAAGCTAACCCCGACTTAAGACAGGTCAACAACAATGAATAAAACAAAGGGAAGATAACCCCAACTCAACCTGTCCCAGGGAGTTCATTAACAGTTCTCTAACTTAGATCATCAAAAGTATTAAATAGATTTACGTCTTATGATACCGTCAAAAACGACAGCAACAGATTACCGCATCCTCCGGATAAAAAAAAAATGAACCACTTTTTTTTTTTTTTTTTGAAATACATCAATGAGCAAGATACAACATGCTCATAACGCATGAATGATGCGCCGATGAAACAAACAACATAAAATAATGTCTTAATGACAGGCTCAATCGACGCACAATAGAGCGTCTAGTGAGAACAAAAAAATCACCTCACAAGATAAGAGAAAATATTTTCTCCAAGTAAAACATATCCGGGAGGTACCATCAAAGAAACCTCAGTTGCTGGCAATGCTAACAAAAATCACATACATATCAAAAAATGCAATATTATAGCAATGCGAATGACAACATATATCGAGAAGTCATATGAACATATAAATCTATTGAAGTCTCATGCTATATGATCACTATTATCTAATGGATGGCCATAACAAAATTTGTAAAGTCATTATACATACATATGACAATACCAGAGTACAATCTAACTAATAGAAGATGGCATCCACAGTACAAAACAATGCTGTATCCCGAAGATCAATGTAAGCAGCATCCAAATACACCAATACCTCAACTTTCGTCGCTTCGACTTTCGTCGCTTCGCTCTTTCGTCGGTTTTCAATTCTAACCACGTTTCCAAATTTTGTCGCTCGCTTCGCTCTTTCGTCGCATTTGGTCACAACTGCGCGTCATCTTGATTCTTTCGTCGTTCAGTCTTTGAACAGAAATCGTTCGGTGTGCACTGGTTTTTTTTAAGTTGTCCGCATTGAATCTCTTATATTTGTCATTAAACGTATTAATACTACTTATTTTTGTGATTAAAATAACAAAACTATTCATACTATATTATTTTTGTGATTATACTGTAAACAGTTCATAGTTATTTTAGTGATAACAGTCTAATGACAGTGTTCATATCGTGATTATACGACACGTGTACAGTTTTCATACTGTACTTTTTTGTGTGATTAGGCCTTATACAGTACTACTTATTTTTCTGCTTTAATATATTCATAATGGGTCCTAAGTGTAGTGACAAAGTTAAAAGAACCCATAAGGTTCTCAATTTGCAAGAAAAGCTTGAGCTAATCAAGCTTAATGAACAAGACATCTTAAATGCTGAAATAGGCTGCAGGCTAGGTGTACCAAGCACTACAGTTAGCACAATTGTAAAGAACAGAGCTAAAGTGTTAGAGGAAATTAAAAACGCTACGCCAGTGCATACCAAACTTATTAGAAAGCGGCACCATTTAATTGGTGAGATGGAGAAAGTGTTAAATGTGTGGATTGAAGACCAAGTCAGCTACTACATTCCTCTAAGCCAAGATCTTATCCAGGCTAAAGCACAAACTTTATTTAATGCAATGAAGGCTGAACAAGGAGAGACATCAGCTGAAGAGACATTTGGAGCTAGCAGGGGCTGGTTTGAGAAATTTAAGAAAAGGTCAAATTTGCATAATATAGCAGTGAAGGGAGAATCAGTTGGTGCAGATACCGCAGCTGCAGGAGCTTTTCAAGTGAAGCTTGAAAAAAATTATAGAAGAAGTTGGCTACACAAAGTAGCAGATCTTCAACGTAGAATAAATTTCGACAAAAGTTCTAAAGTAAATAGTGGGCTAGAACACCAAATAGCCTGTTACAGAGAACTTCTTAGGGAAAGGAAGAAGACATCAATGAGGTAAACGTCTTTGCTCTCCTTTTTCAAGACGCAACCGCCACAACCAACTTCAGTCACCCCTCCCTCTAACCCTTCAGATTCCGAGCCATCAACATCAGCCCCAGACCCTTTTAGATCTCTGTCAAAAGAGCGAGGTATTGGTATAGTATGTAAGGGAGACATATGGCATCATCATGATTCTCAAAAGCACTTCGTACCTGGTACTAGTTTGCACTGAGAACAATATAAATGACACAATTAGCAACATGCTATAATGTACTATAATTACTAATACATGTCTAAGTATTACATGTGGCCTCATTAATTTTTTTTGGACCTTTATATTATGTCAACTCAACCTTCTCCATTACACCAAAGATGGTAATAGAGAAAGAAAACAATTAATTTACCACTCTAAGGTGAAAACAAATGTGTTAATATATATTGTTATAGTGAAGAGACATAAGTCTAGAAGTGTATCAGGAAAAATCTAGGACACAAGATTTAAGTGGACTCATGTGGGCATCTGCCGTCATAACGACATCCATGACAACTGTTATCTCTATTGGTAGCGTTGCTATTTGCTCTTTTACAACTATTGTTCTGATTTGAACCACAGGTTCCACAGTTGCGATTATTATTTCTCTTTTTATCAACATATCTGTTAGATAGGTCTTGTTGTCTTCATGAACACTTATGATATGTAGGATAGTTTTTATCGCAGCTATCCCTGTGAAATTTTCCAAAATATTTGGAACCAAAATTACGAGGACTGTCAGCTCGTCTCCAGTTCTTTGAAGAAGAACCTTTACAGGATGGATCACCCTGATCCTGTCCGAAATTAAGATTATTCTTCCTATCAATATGCTTAAAAGATAGATCATACTGACTGAGCTGAGCATGATGAGTAATTGGAATGATAGAATTTTTTTTGTTCTTTACATAATGAGTATCATTCTGAGAACGAGTACTGATATGTTTGTCCTTTGTTACAAGTTTATCTGGACTGACTATTACAGTCGGATTACTTTTATTGGCCTGACGCCAACAATCACTCCCATTATAGGCAGAATCCTTCTTACGTGGGAAATTATATTTGCCACGAAAAGATTTGTTTCCACATTGTTTAATGTTACTGCTTGCATCGAGTGCATGTGGCTGACCCTTTGCATTAGCAACATGTTGATCAGCAGGTTTATGTTTAAATCTATCCACCTTGGTAGTAGATAACATTTTGTTGTTCAAAACAATATCTAATAAACCATCAACTCTTTTACGAAGTTTTGCAATTTCTACCTTTGCAATAGCTTTCTCTCTAGCCAGAGCTTTATGCATTTTCTCATTGGTTTTAACTTCCCTGTTATAATCCAACTTTATGTCATGTAACTGAGAAGTAAGAGTCTTCTCTTTAGCAATACTATCTTTAAGATCCTTTCTCAACTTTGTCATTTGAGACGTATTTTCTAAAGCTTTAGCTCTCTCCTGAATCAGTTCGAGTCTGAGTGCTTCCATAGCACTATGATGAGTAGTCATTAGTTCATCAATCTTTTTAGGAGCAACCATATCTTTCTCATTCAATACCTTTATTTTGTCCAGTTCCATAGCTAAGACTCTCTCATGCAAGTTCATATTTTCTTCAACCTCTAATTTCTGTGTCTCAAGTTCTATTTTCTGTTTTTCCATTTCAAACTCCAAATCTATAATTTGACTTCCACTTCTCATTGTTCATTTTGACTTGTTCTAGCTCTCCAATAAGAGCTTGTTCCTTACATAGATATTTGTCTTTAATTGAGCTTATCTCATCTTCCAACTCCTTTTTCTCCTTTTCCAGTTGAGATTGCCTTAACTTATTCTCATGAGGAAGAGCTAATGTTTCTATTATCTTCCACAGTAGTTTTAAATCAAGCGTGGAAGAGTTCACCTGCTTTATCTGATTATCTAACAACTGTTTTAATGAGATTACTTCATCCTCTAAGTCTTTCTTCTGACTAAAAGAAGTCATAGAATTTCTTATCATTTTCCATTAACATCGTCACTTTACCTTTGATTACTCTTCTAATTTATCTCCAGTTCCAAGAAAAAAAGGGATACTCACGTAAAATCAATGTCAGGTTAGACATAAATAATAACTTGAGATTTCGCCTCGAGTATTAGTGGGCGTACGAAAAAAGAAAAAAAAATCTCCAGTCATGCTAAGGGACTTCCCTTGCTCAATAAAGTATGGTAATGTAGACATTCTGTCTAATAATGTGAGATCAGACCTGAAAAATTAAATAAATTACCTTATCCCAACCTCAATGGGAGACAAGACTTTTAATCAAAAACTTGTATAATCACCTTGTTTCTCTATAATAATATCATCATAAATAACCTCTATCTGAAAAGTGCATCATATTAATAATAATAGTCCATGACCAAGTATATATATATAGACTGTGTATGATAAACATGTATACGATAACAATACAAAGACAAGAATATAGAACAACCGAAAACGTTCGCAGAAGTCAAATAAACACTACAGCGAAACTAAGGAAAATATCACAAAACATGTGATGATAACTGCGAATAATCAACCAAAACAAATGACGCCACAATGTATAAACATAAGTGTGTATAAAACTTAATGAAAGGAAGAGGAGGCGGACAAATACGAACAAAACAACTGAAAACTAAAGAACAGAAAAAATATTCCAAAAACAACGAAAGGTACACTTCGTCACAACTAAAAGAAAATAGCAACCAATGTTGCTAGCAAATTCTACAAAGTGAAATTTGCACAGTCCCTACAGAACACTCACAATAGACCCTCGGTTAAGTGGGATATCTATAGGAGTCGCCGACCCAACCAGACCCGCAGAAACACACACACACCAAAGAACATGTAACATAAAGTAGCATTAATAAAGTGTGTTGTAAGAAGGCTCAGTTATACACAATATAACAGTACAAAGTTTCCGAAAAAACAAACCGCCACTTATCTTAAGTACAATCCTGGCCTTAGTCAACAATGGTGTATAACAGTATACAGCAATGAGAGGAAGCTCCACCATTGAAAATTACAGTGATGAGACTTGTCAACAACAGCTGAACTTATATGCAAACACGAGTCGTGATCGTTCACAATGAAGGACATCGACGAGTTTCAAAATGTTGAAGGTGTGTTGCTGTTATGTGCTGAACAGTATAAATCATCTTGTCCAGTTTCCAATGTGTGTAGTTCCACCATGAATGTGTGTTATCATAGATAATGTCCTCAATCAGTCTGATGCGCAGCTTAGACCCACTGATCTGGCCTATCACAAATGTAACAGTGCTGGTCACCACAAATGTAACAGTCCTATTTCATGACCACCAGGAATGTAACGATATCTTTACTGTGTACTGTTATTGTATGGATGTGTTGATGTGCCACTAGAATGTTGAAGGCTGTACGATCTACCTCAATGTTCCTGCACGGAGTTACTGTAGGTTTCTGTGCGTGCGTAGTCAGTACGACCTGGGCCAAACAGCGTTGTTGTGCATGATTAGCTCACCAGGCGTTCGGGCGCTAACAGGGTGTCATGTTGACATTCAAACATCATACATCTCTTGAATGTGAAGTACTCGAAGTTTGTGTGGGTTGATAAGTGATGTAGGTGTGTAGACAACACGAATGCGTTTAGGCTCTTTGACAGGTAAACAATGCACCCACTCACTCACATGCAGTAGTCAGTAATTGTTGCAACCGCTGGAACTTTTCAACCATTTATTTACGAGACACAGTGACATCAACAGTTACAGTCAAATGGACAAGGATCAAGGACATCATATAAGCTGGAAATGACTGGCAAAACATCTGGCATTATAAAGCTTGAACCACTCATCTATCAGGACGTTATCGACAATGGTCTGTCCTTTAACACATAGTTCATACTGCAGCTCACGTACCACTGACTCAGCGCGTACCAAAAGGCGAGTTCTCAATTGCATAAATAATAATAATGCTGCAATTCATCTGGCATAACACGCCAAATACATTTTATACTGCTCAAAGATATCAGCCGTAATGTTGGGCCTCTATAATAATGTAAACAACTGTGTATTCTTCATCGGCAGGCATAATCATCCATGCCGAAACATACCGCCAACATGCGGTTTTCATAATATATATTCACTGGGCTTCTGTATGACAGTTAGACAATTAGTCTTAGTTGGCTACATCGAGCACAAATAATGGACTCTGCATCTCAAAGGACTGTGAGCTCTACTCACAGGTTGCCACAAAATGTTCTGCAACTTAGGCATAATAATTAAGTTTCTTTTACCTTTGACAGAATCCAAGAAATACACAAATAACAACTGTCATCATTCTTGATGAACAGAATAACTCTGGGGAGAATCACTGACATCACAGTCACACTGAAGACTATCTTTCCCCCAGATAATGCAGAGAAGTACCACGGACATACTAGTCCGGTCAGAACCCAGATCATCACTCCCTGACGGAAGTCTCTCCGTTCGCGCTCAAAAAACTTGCGCATGTGTAGACAGCACAGATCTGAGTAAAGCTAACCCCGACTTAAGACAGGTCAACAACAATGAATAAAACAAAGGGAAGATAACCCCAACTCAACCTGTCCCAGGGAGTTCATAAACAGTTCTCTAACTTAGATCATCAAAAGTATTAAATAGATTTATGTCTTATGATACCGTCAAAAACGACAGCAACAATGACAGATATTTTTTATTTAATAATTGTATCCGCATTGAGTGTATGTTTTAATAATAACCATGAATAACGGCCTAACAAAATTGATGTAAACATTTTTGGTTGAAATGAAGAATAATGGGCCATGTGTTCAATATATAATTATATATTACAAAAGAATTCAGAGACGCAGTAGAAAGGGTTATGGTTAGGTTGTTGAAACCTAACCATAAACTTAATCCTAACCCTAACGACGTTAGCAACTTACAAGGGTCACATCGAAGAACACATCCCAATGTTCTTCATTTCAATCCAATTTTTAATGCATTGGATATTTTGTTAAAAAACTATTAATGATGCAGCAAGTTTAAATCTCAAGGATACCAATATGCAGCTGGAAGGGATGGGGGCAACACTGACCGGTTTTATGAATCTTTATTTTTATAAGTCGAAGTATCATTTTTTAAGGTCAAAAATGGGAATAAATTTCTCAAATATATACGGTACTTCTCCTGTTCTTATAGCGGTATTAGAGCATTTAAATAAAGAAATTGGGGAAACCCGAGGCCTGTAAATAGTAAATAAATTATACACACATAAAGATATGTTTCAGGCAGTTGTGAGAAATAAAGAAATAGAAAACTAGACAACAGAAAAGCAATAGAAGTGATAGGTTTATCGGAGACTCTGACCCAGGACCTTCCGAAGGGCAACACCACCTAGCTACAGAAGCCAATCGCACTATCCTCCCTGCCAACTAGGCACCACAAAAGTAGTGCATCATGGACAGGGGTCATGAGCATGATTTTCCCCACATAACACTGGATATGTACCTAGGAATGATCCAGCCTAATTAATGACGCAATCACTTCTGCGGTCCTCCCATTATACAGTATAAGTCAGATTACACAAGACAAAGACCTTAATACTTTATCTAGTAATTGATAGAAGAATGAGAACAATACGGGACAGAGTATTTTGGAGCAGTTTGTTTTACATGATGAGGTTGCTAGCCCTATGTATAAAATCACCTTAGTCACCTTGAATGATGTGTCTGATGGAATAGTGATCCTATTCTTTCGTTGTTCCTCAGACAGCTAGAAACCACATAGCACTCACTATTGTGAGTAATAAATAAATCTCAAAAGAAAGCAGCAAATTCAAAATTCACCTAAAAACCAGCTATTGTAATACAAGTACCCCACCTATTTTTTGGCATCCTTTGCTCCTAAGCCTTGCCAGATTATCAATTTTACTGGACCAACGGAGGGTTCTTAATAATAATTCAGTAATATGCCTCTGTTCCACTATTTATACACCTTCCATGTGTCTTATGCACCTTGGCTGCCAGATACTTAAATTAAACTAATATTACATGCAAATTAAATGATAAATGAATTGCAGATATAGTAGTATAAATGTTATAGGATTAATGAAACAGCATTATTAAGTGTAAACTGGTATGGCATCCACTGAAGTTTAAATTTTCCCCTATAATTGTATCCAGATTAAAAGAGGCGTCGGATCATCTGCAGCTAGAAACTTTGTGGTGTACCTGTATTAACAATAGCAGAAGATAACAGTGACAGATGTCTTGTAGTGGCTTTACAGAAAATGGAAATCTTGATTGGAAAACTGAAACAAATGTACGTGGTTGAAATTGCCAGTTGTAGAGAGATATCCCTTTAAGTCACTCTCATATCTTACAGTGCAGCAGCAAATTATTAATAACTTTACTTGAAGTCAGTATTATCATATATTTAAAAAAACCCCAAGCAGAAGAATATTTAGCCTGTAAAGTATCTAGGCAAAAGTGGGCAACAAATATAGAGAACATGGTAATATAGGAAACCCTTGAATTTGGCCATGTAAACAGAATATGACAGTAAGAAAGATTGCAGCAAGGCTATGATTAATGGTGGGGTACACGAAAATATGATTATTAGGACACAAAATTACCTATACAAGGGGATTGACATAAGTCTTGGGCCTGACCATGAAGGAGTCACAGGAGGAAGATGAAACTTGGCACATTTAAAGTTCATCATATTGCACTGAATGTGTGAAGTACGGGTTTGTTTCTTCAATGGGTGTTCCCGCTACGGTGCACGGCGCAATGTACCCTATTGACCGGATCTGCTGCTCCAAAGATGTGACAAAACAATGGAAAAGAAGGAGGCCAGAGCTGTGATAAAATTTCTGATGTTTCAGGGAAAAACACCTACAGAAATACACAGGGAGATGGAACCAGTGTTTCGTGATTCTTGTCCTTCATATACTTCGGTAAAACACTGGTGTCAACAGTTTAAGTGCGGCCGCTCAAATGTTGCTGATCTGCCAAGATCTGGTAGACCAGCCTCAGAGTGCAACGATGAAAATGCAACAAGAGTGAAGAAAATCATTGACCAGGATCGAAAAATGACAATTGTGGAGATAGCTAGTAGAGTAAAACTAAATGAAAGAACAGTTTATAGAATTTTACACAACAGACTGAACATGAGAAAAGTGTATGCACGCTGGGTTCCGCGACTGTTGACACGTGAACAGAAGCAAACGAGGGTAAAGTGCTGTCAACAGTTGCTCAAAAAGTGTCAGTCAAATAATTTTTTGGAGACCATGGTGACAGTAGATGAGACTTGGGTGCACCATTATGACCTCGAATCTAAAATTGCCAGCATGCAATGGATAACCCCGGGCTCCCCAACACCTGTCAAGCCGAGGGCGCAGAAATCTGCGGGAAAAGTGATGCTGACTGTTTTTTGGGATGGCAAAGGTGTCCTTTTGAAAGATTATCTGCCTCGTGGCAACACAGTTAATGGACAGTACTATGCAGATCTTCTCACCAAACTAAGAAAGGTTGTGACCAGGAAACGAGGGATAACGCGCACTCAAAATCTTCCTTTGCTTCAAGACAACATGCCCTCTCACAAAGCAAGACTTGTGCAGCTAGCAGCCAACGATTTGAATATTGAAATTCTTCCACACACACACCATATTCTCCAGATTTGGCTCCATTAGACTTTTTTCTATTCCCAAATCTTAAAAAACAGCTAAAAGGAAATCATTTTTACAGCGATGAAGAGGTTATACTGGAATGTGATGACTGGTTTAGTTTGAAAAATAGGGTGTTCTACTCCCAAGGTCTTTTCAAGGTCAAGCAGAGATGGCAGAAGTGTGTCAATTCAGACGGTGGCTATAATGAAAAGGAATAAACACTATACAAAATTTCAGCTCTCTGTGACATAACCTTCATGGTCAGGCCCAAGACTTATGTCAATCCCCTTGTATAATGATCACAAATCATCAGTTTTTCAATGATAATTTCTTCCAGATCCAGCTGCGACTTCTTCAATGTTGCCCCATGGTCAAGCAGCAGCAAACCAAGTTGGAATTTTTTAATCATTGCCAGAAGTAAATCTTTTCTGGCAACAAATTTCTTCATACTAAAATATGACTTGCTATAATTGGTTGTTGCAGAGTTGAACTTCTCACGGACAGAAATGAGTCTTTCCTTCAAGGGATTAGGCAGAACTTGAATCAGAGCACACAGATTGTGGTTGTCGTGGCACCTAACAACAAGAAAGACCGGTATGATGCTGTTAAGAAATGCTGTTGTATTGACAGTCCAGGTAAGACATGCTGGTAGCTCTGCATTTAACAATTTTGCATCTAATTGGAGTTTTTCTGTACATCCTAATGGTTTGATTATAGGACTGTTTAAAAAAAAGTGAGTTCATTCTAGTTGACTTTGATGTGCCTATAATGAAAATTACAAACATTTTTTACTAATTATGTAAAGAAGACTGAAAAATAAATCAGATAACTGCCAGAGAGATTAAATAAGAAATAAAAAGATTGACTCTGTTTTTGAGACAGCACGCCCAAGAGAGCACAAGGGAAAGATAATGTGATGTTTTGGACATACAGTAGAGCCCCAATGATACAACAGGTTAGTTTCCAGACCCAGGCTGAAAAGTGGAAATCACCAAAAAGCGGAGCAGAGCCTTTTGTTTTTAAATTTGCAAATGCATATAAAATCCTAATAACATGTTTACTATCTATATTAAGAGTGCAATAAAGCTAGGCCTAAAGAACGAAATAAAAGTAAAATGAATATACAGTATTCGCATTGCTTACATTTAAGTATTTTTGTCCTTAGCTTATTGTAACTGATGATTGTAAATTTGAAAAATAGTTATATTTATTGTACGGAGGATGAAGGAGATGGCACATTTTCATCATCTAACTCTTAATGAATATTATTCGTTTTGATAATGGAGACTTGGATGAAGCTGTTGACGTTGAAGGTTGTTCAAGGCTAGCTGTTGTTGTCAAGGTTTGTGATGGTACTTTCTTAAAGTAGGAAATAAATGAACTTTGCCTGATGGGATAACCATCTCCTTTCATATAGAAAAATTAAATAAATGTAAACAGACTGAATTACCGAAAATAAAATGGCACCTGAAGCCATTCTCACACTTGGCTGCTGGGAGCATCATGCTAAAAAACTGAATGAGTAGAACTAGCGCTGGACATAATGAGCATGTAGAAAACAAAATAGTAGGATCCTACTGTATTGTGCTAATGGAGACCTAGCAACCTTTTATGTAAGTATACAGTCACTGTCCAACTAAAGTAACAGTTATGTTTTGAAAGATCATATTTTATCAATTTTTACCAAATTCTGTTGATCTTTTTTCTCCAGTTTTTTTCCTCCATTACATTATTTAGGTTTGTCCATTGTGACACAACTCTCAACACACTTGACCTAAATATGAACTCTTTCAGACCCACGTGTTGTGTGGTGGGCAAGATACGATACATTTTTCTCTCTCAAAGGCTACCTTGTATGCATGTTTTTGTTATGGTCAGATTTCCTCATGTGTGCACATTACATATTAATGTAACTCTTGGTTTGTTTTTCTATCTTAAAATCTGTAATTTATTCTTTTCTAAAATAATACCTGTCATAGTATTAGTAGTGGATTTAAATAGCACAGAGCTGTTACTGCTCTTGTGGGTGTGTTTGGGCCTTCACTTTCTTATATTCATGTTAGATAGCATTACCAAATTATAAGCTGCACTTGACAAACTCTGCACACCATTGTACATTTTAACCATCATTATTTTATCTTTAAAATTAATTGCTATGCATGAGTTTCTTTTGACATTCTGTTTATAAGCTTTCTTTTCACTTCATTCATATCACCACATTTTCTTTTTCTTGCCATGATGGGTCATTACAAAAATAATACAAAAGCAACATCTATTCTTATTTTATTATTACTTTCACTTGACACAGCAGTCTTTGAAAGTAATAACAGTGGACAACATAGCAGACAGTCATAGATTGGGTTATGCGCCAGACTACAGAGGGCAGTCCAAGAGGAATTAGATGGACAACGTTTTCTACACTGGAAGATTTGGAATATGCAGATGACATTGCACTACTCGCGCATTCACACCAACACATTCAAGACAAAACCGATAGACTGAATAAATATGGCCAGCAGGTTGGCCTGAACATCAATTTGAAGAAGACAGAGGTCAAGACACTAAATGTGGGAAATCCTGAGCCAGTAACGGTAAGGAACCAGAAGTTAGAACAGACAGACAGACACATTTACTTACCTAGGAAGCATAGTAACACCTGACGGCGGAACAAGCAAGGACATTAACAACAGAATGAATAAAGCGAGAACAGCCTTTGCTGTTCTCAACAACATTTGGAAGTCTTCCCAGTACAGCACAAACACCAAATTAAGACTGTATGAGAGCTGTGTGCTTTCTGTGCTTCTCTATGGTGCGGAATGTTGGAGAGTAACAGAGAAGGAATTGTCGAAACTGTCCTCTTTCCACACAATCTGCCTAAGGAAAATTCTCCGAATCTTTTGGCCAAACACCATCAGCAACCAAGAACTACTTATTCGAAGTAACCAGGAGGACATGCACACCATCATAGCTGGCAGACGCTGGAGTTGGGTTGGCCATGTCCTCAGAAGGGACCCTGATACCATCACAAGAACAGCTATGCTATGGACCCCCGAGGGAAAGCGAAAGAGAGGCCGACCAAAAACAACTTGGCGGAGAACTGTGGAAGCTGAGATGCAAAGAATGAACCACAGTTGGGGCACTGTACGAAGGATGGCCGCCGACCGAGCAAAGTGGAATCAATTTGTTGCTGCCCTACAAGACACCACCAGGCGTGATGGCCGCTGACTGCTTTGACGGTTGGCGGTTATGGATCAAAGAAGAAGAAGACATAGCAGACACTACTTTGGCAGCATACATATGCCTTACTTGGCCCAATAACCAATGCTAAGTACACTACTTAGAGTTTTACAAGTTCTTGTAAGTTGAGCCCAAGTGTATCAGGGTGACTGTATAACAGAATGAAAGGAAAATGAGGGAAATCCAGAAAAAGTTAAATTGATGAGGTATCGGCCATCTTAACAAATTGCCTTACAGCATTGTGGAAGACGAGAAATAAAATAGGCCACATTTAAGTGGTTGCACTTTAAACAATTCTTACAACTAAGACTACTGCTGAATGGAGTCTACTCCATGCTGTGATGTTAAATGTTGCAAGATTGAATAGGTGTAGACATTATCTATACATCATCATCATTTTCCATTTTGTTCCCTATGGAGCTTGGACACACCACTGCATCTGGCTGCCTTGCAGGAAGCCTGTACAAAGCAGTCTCATACTCTTGGAGCAGTTGTGTTTGTAACAGTTGTGTTTGTAACAGTTGTGTTTGTAACAGTGTGTTTGACATAATAAGGTTGTTAACCCCCATGGACAACCTCATATTAGTAGCTTTATATGACATGCCTGAGCCGTATAATTTCTTTGTCTCATAAGGGAAACTACACAGGGCTCTTTATCTATTCAAGTCTCAGCCATTATATACTGAGAAATTAGCTACATTATTTATTTATCATTTGATAAAAAGTTACCTATTTTCTAGTTTTCAGTAATTCCTTCTACACATTCTTCTTCATTCTCTTCACAATGTTTTTTTTTTTTAGCTTTCTATTTCTCTGCTGCTGCTTTGTGTTTTTAATGTTCTCAACCTTTAAAGATCATTGTTTTGTTATTTTCTTCATGTCCCTTTTTCTCCATAACAAGCATGGGGCTACCATTGCAGTGATGCCCTTGCAGGAAGCATTTCATGTGTTTTTGCTAATGGTCTCTGCAGCAGTATTTTGTTTTAAGTGATGAGATGAATGTCTAACATGGTGGACAGAGTTTGGTCGTTGCCATTTCATGGGAATATTTTTGTGATGCCACGATCGAAGATGTCTCGACTCAAGTTTTACCATGCTTATTACTAGCACTATGTGAAAACTGCATGTGAAAACATTTGTCAACGGCTCCATTACTGTTAAATATGTGTAGAAATTTCACGTCATCTTTTTTTGCGAACAGATCCTACATAGCCTAGATGGCTGACAGTGTCATTGTGCTAAATTTTTCATAAACATACCCCCATTCAAGCAGATCCATAAATAACAGACATTGTTGTTGCACAAAAAAGCAGGACATCTCACATGAGCCTTCTGACTCCGCACCAACAAAATGCATTGGAATGTTTTAGGGGCACAAGAAACCAAAACAGGCCTTCAAATATCTGACAGGTCTTCAACATAATAACAATCCAATGTGTACTTACTTACTTAGTCATTCCTCTTCTACTGTGAGGTTTGGAAGAGAGAGCACCATACTATCCTATCGGCTGTCTTCCTCCTGGCCTGGTTCCATTCTAGTCCTCGGTCCTTCAAAGATAGTCTAATGTTGTCCTCCCAGTGGACTCTGCATACACTGCGTCAAAATTTTTAAAAAAAATGGACAATTAGAACACCTTTCGTCCAACTACCTTGGTGGAATGAGACGATGGAGAGAGCATGGATTGAAAAGCAAAGGACAACCAGTAAATGGCAGAAAGCACAAAAGAGATATATGAGGAATGGTGTACTAGTGAAAGAGAAAAGGGAATTAAAGAAGCAAGCCATCAGTAGATTTCAAAGCCAAGGATGCAGTACAGGAGGCCTTCATGACACAGGTGGGCACCGAAAAAACAAATTCTAGTCCTTACACAGAAGAATGAATATGAAAAATACAAGACAACCCATCCCCAACATTAAAAGCTCGACAGGAATAAGCCTAAAGATGGATGAAGAGAAGGAACAAGCATTATTTGATTGATATTTGGCCCAAACAGATAAAGGTGATAAAGTTGCCCGGCTAATAATTAAGGACCATATTTTTGAGAATGACATAAGATGTGAGTTTTTTTCAACCTCATTTCTGAAGAGAACATGGTGGAACATTAGAAACCAGTAGAAACACCGCACCAGGCCCTGATGGTGTCCAGTATTTAAACAGCTGGACAACACGGGAATTATGAATGTAGTAATGGTTTCAACACCAGCATACAAAATGCTGAGGTGCTGGAAGACTGGCTCCATAGTTACCTACGGCCTCTTCCTAAACCTGCTAAAGATCCCACACTCCTCAGCAGCTATCGAATCACCAAACTGCAGAATGTCTGTGGTTAACTACTTGAAAAGATAGTTGCGAGACAAGTAATGAGCAAAAATGCACACTTCCTTCCCGATACCCTAGGTAGCTAAAGGCTCATGAAAGCAACATGGGAAAATGCCGGAACATTTGCGAATGCTGTGTATGAGGGATTCCAAGATAAAAGAGAAACGGTTGCTGTAGCAATTGACCTAGAAGATGCTTATAACAGTGTGAGCTTTGAAACGTTAATAACTTTGTAATGGCTTGTGGTGTTAACCTTTGGCTAGCTAGATGGATAGCAGCTGCCTTAACTGATAGATCAGTTGCATTTTGCTTGGGAACATAGAGATCAGAACCACTGCGCATTAGTCTGGGATTACCCCAGGATTCTCTACTATTGCTAGTGCTGTTTAACATCTACACAGCAAAAGTAGCCACCATTCAGCCAACTGGGCTGGGACGAACATTGGCATTTGCTGATGACATACTCATTTACAGGACTGGTTCTGACTGCCAAGAAATGGTAAATAGCATACACGGGACACTACATGAGGTAGGTAAAGGGTGTGAGGACACCGGCTCCAAGATCAATCCCAAAAAAGCCTGTGTGCTATGGTGCTCCTTGAACAACTCCACCTTGAAAGCAGATCTTCCAGACATTACTTTCAGTGGACAAAAAATTGAAAGGTAAGACAAGCTGAAATACCTTGAAATAACATTCGACCGCAGGTTATCATACAAGTACCATGTTGATCTAGTCATACAAAAGTGCAACAGAGGTCTGGCAGCCCTAAATACAATGGTTGCAGCACACCTGGAACAGAGACCACTGTTTCTCCTGTATAATATCAGTTAGTCGTGTCTGTCATTGAGTATGGCCTGGGAATACTCATGCTTTCAGTATCACAATGTGAACAATTGGAATGCATTCAAAATAAAGGAGTGCATGTAGTCTTGGGCTGTACGCGAGATACCCCCATCATGACAGTGTGGGACATGCTTGGATTACTGTCGATTAGATCCAGATATTTGATGGTTCGGTCAAAAGCCTATATGCGAGTAACCACAGACAAAAGGAACCCCCTACATGGAAACATAGCTGCCATTAAGGAGCGAGAATAAAGTGGGGGATGTCATGGATGGCAGAGGCAACTATTAAGCAGATGCTTTATAACACATAAGGAAGGGAAACCCGAGGCCTGTAAACCGTAAATCAATATTAGTTAGTTTGGTTAGTTAGTTGTTGCCCATTGGAAGCGAAGATGGCGACAGCTTCAGACTTGAGTTGTGACACATCTGTGCCATGATCTCATGTATATCATAAATATTAGATAAACATAAAGGTATGTTTTCAGGCACTCGTAAGAAATAAAGAAGTAGAAAACTAGACAACAGAAAAACAACAGACGTGAGTGGCTGCAGGGAGGATAGTGTGATTCGCTTGCATAGCTAGGCGGGGTTGTCGCACGGAAGGTCCTGGGTAAGCCACTCGCGTCTGTTGTCTAGTTTTCTACTTCTTTATTTCTTACGAGTGCCTGAAAACATACCTTTATGTTTGTCTAATATTTATTAAGCAGATGACCACAGTTGAAAATAAATTCAAAGGGACAGAGTGGAGTAAATCAGATTAGAACTGGACTAATTACCAACAAGTCATCATCAGCCGTGGTAGAGAGTGCAGAACTTTGGCCAATAGGAGGGCACAGCTGGAAATTTATCAGCTGATAAATGATCATGCTGGGGATGATGATGCCATTGTGCACACTGATGGGTCTATAGTCCGTGGTGAGAAATCTGGGTGGGGCTTCTCTGCTAGAGTAAAGGGCAGAATTGTTGCTAAACATAGTGTGGCTGACATGACAACAACCTCCAGCATGAGAATGGAGGTAGAGGCAGCTACTGTAGCCTTAAGGTGGTTGTCTGAGACTTCATTAACAAGGGCGGTTATTGTCATACTCACAGTCCATGCTTTGGAAGTTGCAAAGTGGATGGCTTTGACATGAATGGAAAATCAACATAGAAAGCTCGAATCTTCAGGAACTGGTGTCGACCGTAGACTTATGCATTAGACCCCACATAGACAAGCTGATTGAGAAAGATCCACAAGACTTAGGCTCATCAAGCGCCTTTCCTCCTGTGGGTGGGGAGCAGACCAGCACTCATTACGCCAACTCTATACTGGATATGTGCGCCCAGTAATTGACTACTCACTCCCCCTCCAAACTATTGCAAGTAAAAGCCTCCTACAAAAGCTAGACAAAGTCCAAAATCACGCTCTACAGTTTATAAGTGGTGCCATGAAGACAACGCCGACAGATGCATGCTAAATCAACACCAATATTGAACCCTTAAACCTAAGAAGAGACCGTTCAGCTGTGGAAACATATGAAAGGTATCTGAGAATGGACACAAACGAGGAGAATAGGAAAATGATAGAGCAGTGGCACCAAAAACACAGAATACAAAAGACATCTTTTCTTAAAAGTGCAAAAGAAGTTAGCATCAAACACCACCTACCAGCAGTTAGAAAGCCAATGGTAGCTATCAATAATGAACCACCTTGTTGGCAGGCAACTACTTCCACAGTAAGAACTGAACTCTCTGACTCCTCAGCAGACAAGAACACTAGTACCACTACTGAAAACCATCGCTTTAGTAACTATAGACTCATATCCACAAGACATCATCCATGTCTACACAGATGGATCTGCATTTAAAGCTACCACCAATGCTGGATATGGCACAGTGATAAAATACCTCAACCTGCACCCAGAAGACCACCCTTGCGGAGAAATTTGTTCCAGCTATGATACAGAAGTAACAGCACTAGAAAAAGCATTGTGCCGGATAATCTCAGACTTTGAAAGTGGCATCACTCCACCTGAGGATATCGTTATATTCTCAGACTCAAAATCAGCACTCCAAGCCCTAGAAAGCAAAATGTCTCCTAATATTAATAACATCTGTAGATTAATTGACCAACTGTTCACTTCCTATTGCATCGAAGTTACACTCCAGTGGATCCCTGGGCATGTCGGAGTCCCAGGAAATGATAAAGCTGATAAAGTATCCAAAAGAGGAGCAGCGCTGCCCCAGTTCCCATCAAGTACCACACTGCAAACCTGCCAACAGATCCTGAGAAACAATTATAGGCAAGAATGGCTAAACCAGTGGGCTACCTCCCAGACAGGGCGTCCATTCTTCAAACAACAAGCTAAACCAAACCCTCAAGATCCAGTTAAACAACTGAAAAGAAGAGATCAGAGTCTAATTTTCCAGCAGAATACAGGCCATGCCCCCGTCAATAAACATTTAAATAGAATAGACCCACTACGTGAACCAAATTGTTGGCACTGCCACCACCATGAGGAATCAGTTGAACACCAGTGCCCAAGACTAACTGACCTGCGACACCAGCTACTCCCATCACACCCAACCATCCACAATACACTCAACACATCATCACAACAACTGAGGAAGACTTGCACCTTTGTCAGAGAGGCAATGGGCTGTCAAGAGCTACCTGCTCACAGCTAAAGGGATTATATCATCATCATCATCATAGTCCGTGGTGAGAAATCTGGGTGGAGCTTCTCTGCTAGAGTAAAGGGCAGAATTGTTGCTAAACATAGTGTGGCTGACATGACAACAACCTCCAGCATGAGAATGGAGGTAGAGGCAGCTAATGTAGCCTTGAGGTGGGTGTCTGAGACTTCATTAACAAGGGCGGTTATTGTCATACTCAGCCCATGCTTTGGAAGTTCCAAAGTGGATGGCTTTGACATAAATGGAAAATCAACATAGAAAACTCGAATCTTCAGGAACTGGTGTGGATCTACTGTCCTGGTCATGCAGGGGTACGCGGCAATGAAAGAGCTGACAGACTAATTTCAAGAGCACCCAAAGAAGGTGCACTGAATATAGATAAGGGAGAGATAACTAAGGACAATTAATGATCACCTGTTAGAGGATGACACTGCAATTGATGAACCATCAAGGCTAAGATTATTGGAATTTGGCATAAAACGTAAGACCAGCAGGGATGGGTGAATGAGAGGATGCATCCAGCGTGTATGCAACAAACGCGCAACAGCAACA
The DNA here is from genome assembly GCA_024509875.1 of Oreohelix idahoensis. Classification (NCBI taxonomy): domain Eukaryota; kingdom Metazoa; phylum Mollusca; class Gastropoda; order Stylommatophora; family Oreohelicidae; genus Oreohelix; species Oreohelix idahoensis. The sequence continues at coordinate 337,559 of JAMPIV010009120.1, forward strand.
ATTAGCTTTCATACCCTTCGACATTTGCTGAGGGAGACAGAGCACCTATGGGTTTACCCAGAGTGCAGTGACGTAGATTCTGATCAACAATAACATTAAATGATGAAGTTGTTAACCCCATACACACCCTCTTTAATTGTCTTTGTCCACTTTCAAAATTGGATCAGTTCTTTTCTTTTCAACACATGGGTGAAATATCTTTGTTGCAATGTTTCCATTCATTTATCTGGGTCTACTGTTATTAAATTATAATAAGTACCCAGTTCATTTAGATCTGACTTCTTGTATTTCCTGTTGGCCTTTTATCCTTAATTTCTTCTCTTCCAATACTCTAATTAGTATGGGTAGTTGTCTGCGGTTAGTTATATCTGCCTTGTTAATTTGTTTCATTTCAGTTCCCAGTCAAATGGTAGTAGCAAAGACTTTAACTAAAAAACAAGGTATGATGAGTGTTGCCACCAAAATTGCCATTCAAATGAACTGCAAGATTGGGGGAGAGGTGTGGGGTGTTGAGATCCCAGTAAGTAGAGCCACGTGTAGTAATAAATATGAGTTATTTTGTGCACATTTACTGTTTTTGTTTGTTTGATGTTTTTTTTTTTTTTTTTTTTGCCGTGGGCCCCCCCTATCCCCACTATTTCCATTGTTTTCACAGTTGATAGTACTGAGAAGGGTGATGCACTGAAATTTCCATCATTCTGTTGTGCGTCTTTAACTCTTAGTGTAATAATAATAATAATAGCCCCTTCAGTCATAACTGACTATGGGAATGCGCCCCTGAGGTGACAGCCCTCAGCTGCTTATTTTCCGGGTGCTCCTTTCGACGTTTTCTCCTCACCTCTGCTTCTTGTGTGAGCCTCTCTTCGCCCAATCTGAGGTGGCGCCGTAAATAGCATCGCCACTTAGTGTGATCGGCAGCTTCATCCTCCCATGTTGCTGGATCCATGTCCAGTGCCCTCATATCTCTCTTGCACACATCTTTGAACCTCAGCTGTGGTCGCCCAACTGTTCTCTTGCCATCTGCTAATTGTCCGTAGAAGATATCTTTTGGGATGCGACCATCTTCCATGCGGCGAACATGGCCAAGCCAGCGAAGTCTGCGCTGTCTAAGAAGCGTATACATACTTTGAAGGCCAGCACGTGACAACACCTCGACATTTGTCACTTTATCTTTCCACGAGATGCCGAGGATGCGGCGTAGACACCGCAAATGGAAGGTATTGAGCCTTCTTTCTTGCTTAGCATAGGTCGTCCAGGTCTCGCTGCCATATAGGAGGCATTATATACCGCAGCTTTGGAACTCTTAGTGTACATGCTCAAAAACCACATTTTTATGAGTTGATTTCAGAGAGTACATTTTTAGACATGACTGCCTTTACTGATTTTGCATTAAATAACTTATTTATAATGATAACATAAAGTGTTATACACTTGTATATCAAAATGTGGAGAAATGAAACATCTATGACATGCACTTAACTTAATTGTTAAGTGGTGTTAAACATGCATGCAACATATACAGTAATGAGTGCAGAAAAATTTTAAAATTGAAAAAATTCAAAAACAAATTGTACTTATCAATATGTATAATTAACTCTGGTAAACTTTAACCCCTAAACCTACTTTCATTTTAAAGTACAATTTTTTTTAAATGTAAAACTTTTGGCGAGGCGCATCCTGTTCAACCTAGTCGGTTATATTAGGGCGCATGTCCAAATATAAAAGACCCTAGGGTCTGGGAGTGTTTTTTTAAAGTACATATTTTCACATAATGTAGGAAAGTTTCAGTTGCTTCTGAGAATAAATAAAGCTTTTATCACAATTTGAAATTGTTTGACATCTTTAGACAAAGTGCACAAATATTTTTGCATTAAATAATTTATTTATAATGATAGCATAAAGTTATCAAAATGTAGAGCAATGAAACCCCTTTGATATGCACATAACTACTGTTCAGTGGTTTTAAACATGCATGCAACATATGCAGTAATGAATGCAGAAAAATTGAAACATTTTTAAAAATTTGGAAAAAAGTAGTACTTACCTACAAAAATAATCCAGTTTTGAAGCCTGGAACTCATAGAACCACTGTCATCCGATTATACAGAACACAGACAAGTTTCATTTGTTTTGGATAATAAATAAAAATTTTGTGTCCTTTTGAAATGTTCATTTCACATATTGAAAAATAATGATGAAAATAAACTATTTACACAACTTTATACACAACTGATATTTACCATTTGCCAAAAACTATTTCCTTTCATGATAAGCAGCAAAACAGTTATTTGGATGTAGATGGGGATTATTTGTTCATCCTTCACAATAAAAGGATGTCCTGACCCTTCCTTGAGGGGTGCTGCAAACGACACAGTTGCGATGAAATTTTGATTTTTTAATAATATGGTTTGTTCCTCCTAGTCTGTTAACTGGATTGTTCACTTGATTGCCATGTCCAATCATGGGAGGAATTTGCTGGAAATCCACAGCCGCAGCAAGAGAGAGCTCACTGACAAGTTGCCGTTAAAATTGAAGAAGGCTCTGCTTTTTGGCAGTTGCTATTCTTGACAGTGCATATAATTTATATGCATTGAGCTGAGCTATTTCAAAAATCCAGAAGAAAATTATTTTCTTCTGCTGAATGTGCCATTATGTTACAATGCATTGGTCCACTTTGTCACATCCATTCATCTGTTGATTGTAATCATCAGTCATCAGTGGTGTATTTTTTGTTTCACCAGAGCAAATAGTGATGTCCTTGCTTTCCACTGTTGCACAGCTTGATACAAGAATGCATGGTTTTTTGCTTTTTTGTCCCTAAACATTACACATAAAAATCTTTTTTCTTGCTCCATATTCCATTTCATTTCCATTTGCATTAGCTGTGTAGTTTTCAGCTCTTTTGGGAAGTTCTTTCCATTAATGTTGACAGTCCCAATGAAATAATGACTCCTGTTATTCAGATATTCATGCAATGGCACACTTGTGTAATATCGATCAGCATAGATGTGATGACCTTTTCCACACGGTTGTAGCAAAGTGTCAAATACTTTGATGGCTTGCTGGCTATTTACATCAATTTCTAGACTGTAAGAACTATTGGCCCCAAAGTATATCAACAAATTTAGTACATACCCAGTGCTACTACCGCAAAGACCAAATGTCTTCACATAACAGCAACAAATTTAGTTCTGGAGATGTCTTCTATAATCTCATTAGTTAAAAGAGCTTTGAGACAATAAAATGCAGAAGAATCATCAGGTATAATATTTGGATTCACACCTATAATCCTAGCTTGAAGCGGTACATAGTGGAAAGCATTTTGTGTTGGCCAGCATCAACTTCATTCCAGCTAATCTCTTCATTCAATGCATTTGCATTATCATCAGTACTTGTGGATTCTGCTTCTCTATGGGGTGATCTAGATATATCTTCTCTTAGTCTTTTCTTCATGGGAGCTTTACCTTTTCCTTTTTGCCTTTTCACTGGCCTGGCATTTCTAGTACGAGTACTACTGACAGAACCAGCTAGGGGAAATGCTCCCTTCTCATTGGACTCAGTGTTTTGATTATAGATATCTTCACTGGGAAAAATATATTCTGAATCATAATTACTCGATAACTGATCAGCCTCATGTTCAAATCCAAGAAGAAATAAGTTGTGCTGCTTGTACAGCCGATAACCTTTGCTTACAATTGCTTGAAGATGAAGCCATTTTGGTTAGAAAAAATTGGTTTTCGGTCAACAGCTGAACAACAAATGTACTAAAATCGAACGTAATGACGAGAAAAAAATAAGCCACGCTAAAAATGTAAACAGATTGAATACAGGAAGTGACTTTATGAATATTGGATTGGATAAAACATCAACAATTTTTCATTAAACTTTGCAGATAGAGACTTACCGTCTTGCGCCACTTCAAGTGGCGAGCCGTATTTTTGGTACTAATGGCACGCCATTTCAGATGACAAGCCGTATAGTAAGAGTTAAAACATAACACGCATACAATCACTATTAAATTGTGGCATCAGATTTTGTCATTATCAGCTTTACTGCATTGTTTTAATACCAGGAAACATCACACTTATTTCATTTGTCACGTGTTACTTTCACAGAAATCCTGAAGGCTCTCACTGACTGTTTGATATAAAAGACGGTGGAAAAAAAAAGTTTACAAATTTTTAGCTCAATTCCATCATCATAGCTTGTGACTAATTTTTTTTTTTTTTAAATCAAAATTGATAAACTTTCACATCAGTCTATTCTTGCTATTGATTGTTATTACATTTTAACTGCTTAATGAATAATTTTACAGGTCAAAGGGCTGATGGTCATTGGTGTAGATTCGTACCATGACTCTGCCAACAAAGGAGAGTCAGTAGGAGCTATTGTTGCTTCTTTGAACAAAGAGTGTACGAGGTATTACAGCATGACAGAATATCATCCAAGAGGAAATGATGCGCTGAATGGTTTGACAACTCTTCTTGCAGGTGTTTTACTTTATTACCCTGATCATTTAATTGTTTATCTAACATTATTATTCATACCAGGTAGTGATGTGAGGTCACAAAATCAACAGCTTTTCATCGTTACCCTAGGAAAGATCATTCAGGTGTTGTTGTGATTAGGAAATAGTTAATAAAGTGAGACAGGTTCGTAAAAATCACAATAACTCGGATTACTTATTTAGTCAGTTACAGCTTTTTTTCCCTTCTATTCCAACTTGAGGATACCCATGCAAATAGTACTGTGCAACCTCTATTATTTAAATAAGTACTGAGTTGCAGTCTTCTTCTTCTTCTTCTTGCGACCGCATCTTTGATGTTTACACTGTCAGACGAGTTCTCATGATGAATTCGACTGTTGTTTGAAGTTCCTCTTTAGCTCCATATAGCTTTGAGTTTAGTGATGAGTCATTGGGCCAGTATATCTTTCTTAACTGGTCATACAGAGGACAATACTGTAGAACATGCTCAGCAGTTTGTTCGTTTAATCCACATGTGCACAGTGGTGAAGCAGACAATCGTAGGTTGTGCATGTGTTTATTCAGTTTGTTATGCCCTGTCCTGAGGCGAAAAATAGTTATCTGTCCCTGCCGGTCGAGAGTGTGATAGTCGTCTTTGGGTTGGTTCTGTTCTCTTCTGATAGTCTGGATAGCTCTCTTTTTCTCAAAGTATGTGACTTCATTATCTTCTTGTTCACATTCTCCTACCTTTTTTGCAAGTTTATCTGCCTTTTCATTTCCGGGTACACCACAATGAGATGGTACCCACTGAAGTATGGTTCTCTTTTTGGCAGCTACCTTGTTTAGTTCATTTCTCAGATGCGGGAGTTTACCGCCCTTGAGAGCTTGCAGGACAGACAGTGCATCTGTGAGGATGACTACCTGGTGGCAGTCAGAGTTGGTGTTATAAATCATATTTGCAGCTTGCTCTAGAGCTTGAACCTCAGCTGTATAGTTGGAGCAGAATTTACCAGTGGGAATGTGCCTAGTCTCATAGTGGTTGTCAGGATATGAGATAAAGATACCGGCACCTCCATTCCTAACAGCATTAGTTGCTGATCCATCTGTATAGGCATGTATCCATGATTGATCGGGAGAGCGTTCTTGGATCATACTCAATGTAGCAGTTCGTTTTTGCAGATCATTATACTCGCATCCACTTGTGAGACCACTGACTGATGTATTAATTTGGAGGGCATTAATGGCCTGCTCCCATGGTACAGGGTATAGGGTGGGCTTCAGTGGTGTTGTCTTCATGGATAGGTCTTCTTGATGCTGTCTTTTAAGTCTTTTTCCCCAATGCACAAAGCTGCTATGAGTTGCAGTATTTCCTCTGATATACCCAGCCGACTACATTTCTTAGGGCTTTTCTGACGAGTCCATTAAAATTGTTAAAATTTTTGGCCGTTATCTGCAGCTATATCTAGTGCTTTTCTGTTGCCATCATTTCTGCTGTAAAAATAGATGTGTTTTCAGTCATACTGAAATTTTTCTGAAACTTCCATACTTGAATATCTATTGCCTGTACCAAGGTCTTCATATTCTGTTTTAAACCCTGTGTTATAAAACTGTTACTTGTTCTATATATATTTCTTGGCTATGTTTTTATATGGTTTTTTTCTTACTTTTTATTAATTGTTTGCAAATTGATAGTTTGTTTGATTTCATTGTGTTCCCATAGCGGTGTCACTGGTGTGTATTTGCTACTACAGTTTATTTCATTATATAAAGACTGATGTTTTTCCACTTCGTCTTTACATTTCCATCCAAACCAGAGATATATGTATCCCCATGGATATAGTTGGAAACATTTGGGGGCCATACAGAATGAAATTGCGTAATGGTGGACGATGTTAATATATTTATATTTGTTTATAACAACTTCAGTCAATTCCACCAATGTTATATGTCAGTCAGTTACTTACTTACTTACTTAGTCGTTCCCCTTCTACCGTGAGGTGTAGAGGTTTGGAAGATAGAGCGCCAGACTATCCTATCGGCTGTCTTCCTCCTGGCCTGGTTCCATTCTAGTCCTCTGTCCTTCAAAGATTGTCTAATGTTGTCCTCCCAGCGGACTCTGGGTCGTCCTGGGGGTCTAAATCCCTGGCTCTTTGTTTCCCATGCTTGTTGTGGTAGCCGATCTTCTCCCATTCTGCAGACATGGGCAAACCATCTTAGTTGGGACTGTTCTACTTGGGTCTGCAGGGGGTGGAATTTTAGGCTTTGACATATCGTCTGGTTGTGAACCATGTCTCTTCTTGTTACTTCAACCACCTTCCTCAGATGCCTCATTTCATAGGTTTGGGTGAGTCCATTCCACCAATGTTATATGTCAGTCAGTTCCACCAATGTTATGTGTGAAATAAATAAAATGTAACAAACGTTATTTATGTTTAAAAAAAAAAAACCATGCTTCCTGATACGTGTCGTATTGTTAAATATTCCAGAGATGTTCTCCGTGGCCAAGTAGACTCTAGGGGCAGTCACACACAAAATCAGCATAACTGCACTGAGCGGACAAACACCGAACACCTCCTTCACGATTTTATACATATGCATTTTAATCGATTTGACAAAAAGCTCCATGGTAATAGATATATAGGCCCAAAGGCAAATGCAGTAATCTATAGTAGTCCAGTCCGTTCCCTATCAAACGTTGGTCATTGGCAATCTTTCAAACTTTATTTAATATAGTCCTTTGGACATCTTTATGAATAGGCGCACATTTCCTTACTAGAATAAGCCAGGGACACCTCAACCAAGTATATTGATGTCCTGGTGATGGAATAATTCAGGAAAAACAGAATACTGCAGGAGCCGTATACGTCCGCTTACTTCCAAACACAAGCCACATCTTCTGCTTCAAATTGTTCACATCTGCCAGTAAACCATATCGGCATGACGTCACTTCCTTTAAGTGACTCCGTATAAAATAAACAAATAATGAGCCCTGTTGAGCTGCCTATTATATTGACATAAACGTTATAAATTTTAATCCTAACACTTCCATTGCCCACTCGGTGCTATAGATAGGTTGCACCTTTTCTATGTAAATGTAGTTCTTGCATATCAGCTTCATATATTTTACTTCATTGTGCCCCAGGCTACGAGTAGTTGGTCATGCATCCATTCTGGTTTTGGAAATTGTTGAAATTATTGTCAATTCCAGTACATAAAAGCCAGTTCATAGTTTTGTATCATTTTGGAATGTCATTATTATACTTTTTAAACACATAATTATAAAGTGGTACAGTCACATGAACATGTTCTAAATTGATATCCATGTGCTAACTTAGGGTGAGCATATTTTTCTTTTAAATGAACATTTTCTGATTTTTTTTTACTTAAAAAGGAGGACACTTTGTAAGACAAGTAGAACACATTAATTTCACTAATTTATTACATTTATGTAAAAAATCATGAAAAAATATATATACGTTTAAAATTGTTATAAAATGCTTGTTTTAATAATTTTTCCATCAAAGCATTTTTTTTTACACCATCACTAAAATATTCAGTCTTTAACACTGTACTTGTTACTTGACATTATTTTTCTCAGTCTGAATTTCCAACTAAATATTCAAAATATTACATGGAAATTTTAAGAAAATGTACCAATTATTTTAAGAAAAAGGTAAAGGAACCCGTTACATGCCCATTGAGGCATATTGGGAATATGGTGTTGGGCCCATATTATCTTGACCGTCAGCACACTAGGGGTGATGTGGTTGGCATCACGCCAGCCGCCTTAACCTTCCCAGAATTGCTCTGGTACCCATTTGGGGCTGGGTTGACCCAGGAGCCGTTTGTGGCCTAAAAAAATCCCACCTCATCTGGGGATCGAACCATAGACCACTGCGCTAGGAAGCCAGTGCACTAACCACTATGCTACCGCGGCTCCAATTATTTTAGCCCACATACAATGACTAAAAAGGAATAACATAAGACAAAGATTAGCACAGTTGGCCCCCAATTTCTATGCTTTTGAAATAATTGTTGGATTCAGAAACTGAGCTCAGACGCATTCCATATGTTATTAATTCAGGCAATAAATTTATCTTATAAAATTACAAACTATAAATTAAAAAAAACGGAATGATTATGATAATATGTACATGGCACTGTTTGCCAATAAGCTATATTATTTTCTGTAAACTAAAAATGAAAGAATGGATTCATACATAAAATAAATAATTTGTTATCACACTAAACCAGTAATTAAAAAAAAACAGAATATTTTACATATCGGGCCCCATTTACTATTCTTTGTTTGACTCTGAGCGTTGCAAAATTCAACGCACCGTGCCAGCGCAACGCTCAGAGCGTTGTTTTTAGTTTATCATGAATAAACCCCAAAAATTGTCCGTTTAATGCAGTTCATATTTTAAAACTCGTGAATGACTTCCGCTACTATTTAAACAACTAATTTGACTGAAGTTAAGCAGCACATATGCGTGTTTTGATGTTATCACAATTTGTGTGACGATTTGCGTTTTTCTTTGTTATTGCTAGAGAAATATGTCACACTTTAAATTTACATTTTCTAAGTCTCCTAAGCAAATAATTGTGTCAAACTACTTTGGAACATTGCTGACATTGATGATGATTGTTTGGTAGTCACAGTATGTTGTCAAAATACGGAATCAGTACAGAAAAGCTAGACACATTAGATTTAGTTGACGAGTGGGCGTAGTCATATTCTGGCCGATCAAAAAGCAACAAAACTAGACCTACCGTAACATCTAATCACTAGTCCTAGGTAGAAGATGAAGCTAGGGATACTATTAAAACATTAAACAAGCGTAAACAAGTTTTTATATGACGTTATTCTTCATTTGTTTGAAAATTACGTAATGCACGATTGCATAATTTATTTTTTTCTTACAAGGGACCACAGTAAAAACTGGTGTGAATAACACTAAATGTACTATAGCACGTTTCACTAGCTTTGCCCTCAAACAAATGTAATTATCTGATTTACCGTACAATGTATTAACTCTTACAATCCGGCAAGCCCCGTGAAGTGGCGCGGGTTTAGTACCAATTTTACGGCTCGCCCCGTGAAGTGGCGCGCGACGGTAACGATAGCTAAACTAGCGCGTAAAAACGCGGTTTTAGCTCCCGTATAGTAAGAGTTAATGCCATTTTTTGCATACGATGTTATATTGGGTTAGACCCAACAAATATATACTTTATATCTGTGCATCTTGTCTAGTTCCCATAAACGAATGAAATCCTTTGATCTTTGTCGGCATACTAATTATTGTGTATCGAGAAAAGAAATTTTACCACTTCAGTTACAGATTCTGTGAATTGATTAGGCATAGGCGTGTCTACTATTACAATAATGTAGCCATCACGTTTGCATATGAATACCTGTTGAAGATGATTTCTTAAATGATCTGCATGCGAGATACTCGTCACATTGTTTGTCATTGACATTTAGTGCGTGGATTGCCTTGTCTATGTGAAATATCTTTGTATGCTGTGTCTTTTTTACAATTTCAAGTAATTCAGGCTTCAGGGACATTTCATTGAATGGAATGTTGTTTTTGGTCAGCCAAATCTTTATTACATCTTTAGTACTTGATGAATTAGGAACTTTATCTTCTGGTGCCACAACGTTGTGATATGAAGCATTGTCCATTATCAAACACGACGGTCTATCCAATGAAGGAAGTACATGATTCACAATCCAATCTTGAAATATCTTGCCATTCATCTCTGTATGATAATTCCTATTATCTGTGGATTTTTAAACAAATATGAGTTCAGTATTATTTAGAAGAAGAGGAAGAAATCGTCACAGAAATCAAAGGGTTAAAGAATGGAAAAGCTCCTGGTCATGATAACTTAAATGCAGAGCTATTTAAGACAGACCCAGAGCTATTGGAGCCACTGTTTGCACAGGTCTGGAAAACAGGGACAACACCAACAGAGTGGAGAAAGGGAATAATTGTCAAGTTGCCCGGGAAGGGAGATCTTGCAGACTGCAATAATTGGAGAGGAATAACTCTTCTCTCAGTTCCCAGCAAGGTACTAGGCAGGATAATTATACAGAGAATCTCAAAAGCAGTAGACCACAGACTGAGGAAAGAGCAGGCAGGGTTTGGAAAGAACAGAAAATGTGTAGATCATATATTTACCCTCAGGAGCATTGTGGAGCAGTGCTCGGAATGGCAGGGACAGCTGTACATTGATTTCGTTGATTTTGGAAAGGCTTTTGACGGTATGCGTAGGGACAGTTTATGGAAGGTGCTGTGGGCTTGTGGAATTCCAGGCTGCATAGTGTCAATCATAAAAAGCCTTTATGCCAACTTTACGTGTAGCATTGGGCAGAGCAACCTAACCTTTGAGGTGAAGACAGGAGTACGACAGGGATGCCCCTTATCAACCACTCTATTTTTAACAGTCGTAGATTGGGTGATGCGTCAGACGACAGAGGGCAGTCCAAGAGGAATGAGATGGACTACATTTTCTACATTAGAGGATCTGGAGTATGCAGATGACATTGCACTGCTAGCACATTCACATCAACACATCCAGGGAAAAACGGATAGACTTAATAGGTATGGCCAGCAGGTGGGCTTGAACATCAATTTAAAGAAGTCAGAGGTCATGACGCTCAATGTGAGCAACCCTGAGCCCATATCAGTAAGGAATCAGCAACTGGTACAGACAGACACCTTCACATACCTAGGATGCATAATAACACCAGACGGCAGGGCAGGCAAAGACATCAACATTATAATGAATAAGGCAAGAACAGCCTTTTTTAGCCTAAACAATATCTGGAAGTCCTCTCAATACAGCACAAGCACAAAATTAAGATTATATCAGAGCTGTGTGCTTTCTGTGCTTCTCTATGGCGCGGAATGCTGGAGAGTTACAGAGAAGGAAATGTCGAAATTGTCCTCTTTTCACACAACATGCTTAAGAAAAATTCACAGAATCTTTTGGCCGAATACCATCACCTACCAAGATCTGCTTACTCGGAGCAAGCAAGAGGACATGCACACCATCATAGCTGGCAGACGCTGGAGCTGGGTTGGCCATGTCCTCAGAAGAGACCCCGATGCCATCACAAGAACAGCTATGCTATGGACCCCTGAAGGAAAACGAAAGAGAGGCCAACCAAAAACAACCTGGCGGAGGACTGTGGAGGCTGAGATGCAAAGAATGAACCAGAGTTGGGGCACTGTACGAAGCTAATTTTTGATGAAAAGGCCGCCGACCAAGTTCTAGTGGTTAATTAAAATTTTGAGCCAGATCAGAAAGTGTTGTGTACATTTTTAATTCATTTTATTACTAAACAACGATTGATGCTGGTAACAACTTTTGGCCACCGGGGTGAGATTCAAAAGTCAGTGTGACTGGCTAGTGGTAGTTACTGTGTTAAATGTATGCAGTATTTTTATATTTTCAAATATTTAAAACAGTTTAAGTGCATTAAGAAACCATTTAGCATTGAGTCAAGACGTTTTAAAGAGGGTGGGGGTACAGAATGCAGCTTAGTGGATCTATGAAAATAATATGAGCCAAAATGATAAGGAAGCATTGTTATAAGTGTATTATTACTCGGTTACGAATAATAAATAACACAATAAGCCAATGTCAGCAGGTTGTATTCCTTACCGATGCAATGTCAGTTCTGCAAGCCCTCAACAGTGATAAACTGCCAGAATTAAACAAAGTCCTATGCGAAGTAAATATCAAAAGAAGGGTAGTGCTACAGTGGATACCATCGCACTGTGGCATACCAGGAAATGAGAGAGCAGATACGTTAGCAAAAGAGGGAGCAACACAGGAACAAAAAGAACAAACAATCACATTCCAGGAAAAGAAGACCCTTATCAAGGCCATCAGGAAAATTGACCAACAAAGAGACAACTATCACTATCTTGATTGAGCAAAACAGGTGATCCTGTTCCGTATCAGAACAGGACATAACAGACTGAACAGTCACTTATACAGACTGAGATTGGTCCCATCACCTTTATGTACGTGTGGACAGACAGCCGAACACATCCTGCAGGACTGCCATATGTTTAGCCAATTGCGAACTGAACATTGGCCCACAGAGACGCACGTCCACACAAAGCTGTTTGCGAGTCTTGAAGAACTTTCAACCACAGCAACATACATCCAGAGAACCGGACTTCTTGTGTAGACATTACTAAACAATAAAGAAGAAGAAGAAGACTCGGTCACAATCAGTAGAAATGCAGTGAACTGAGCATTGGTGATGCAATATTTGAGAAATGGATATGTGTATTTGGATGCTTTTTTTTTTTTTAAAGATGAATCCTGATTAGACAGTATCATGGCCATATGACCTCAGAATGGAATAACCAGAAGTAGAGGGTAGCCCAGTAAAAGCTTGATCAAACATCTTAAAGAAATGCAGCAAGGCTGTAGACGGCCACAGAATTTGCAGTGGTTCAGAACCCGATAAGCAGCCTGCCAAAGTCTTTGTGATAGAACTGTGGAAAAGTCCCAAGTGGAGTTATTTGTTAGGCAGTTAACAAATGTAAATATATGTAATCCTTTATATTTATCAGAAACTTAGGTAAAACAAAAAAGAATAATAATAATTTACCGGAGAGAAGGTTACACAAGAGTCTAATTGGTAGTACATTCAGATGATCAGAAAATGACTGGCTGTGAATCCAGAGACTCAATAAACCAAACCCCCTTCCCCAAGTAACTTATGGTGCTTACAGATGTATGTAATAATTTTCTTCCTCGTATGATTAATGATTGTGCATATTAAAGTTGCAAAAATCTGTTAACACTGAAATGTATGTGTCCTTTATTGGTCAGTTGTTGTGAAAAAATACCATGAGGTGAATAAGGCTCTTCCTCAAAAGTGTGTGTTCTACAGAGATGGTGTTGGAGATGGTCAGCTTAGTTTTGTCTTCAAACATGAATGTGAACAAGTGACTGCAGCATTCAGCACTATTGGTGGAGAGGGCTATAAGTAAGTGATTAGTTTTTTTCTCTTCTGAACTGCTAAGGTTCTGTGCTGCAGATATACTTTCTTTATTGCCCTTTGTTATATATTGTCTCTGAAGTTTTTTTTCTTTTCTTTTAATTTTGTAGGTGTCCTTGCATATTCTGCTTAATAAGCTCTTGATCTTGTACCATTATGTCATATATAATAATCTTGTCCTAATGTTAGCTATTGTCTAGGATCTTGTAACCATCGCGGATTTCTTTTTAGAATTTTGAATATATTAAGGATACTTGTATATTTCTGTTTTTTTATGGCAGAATGTAATATTTACAAATATATTCAACCAGGCCCAACTATGCTTACATAATTGTCAAGAAACGCATCAACACCCGCCTGTTTGGTATTGAACGTGACCAGGTGGTCAATCCACAGTCTGGAACTCTTGTAGACTCGGCCATTACTAAACCTGACTGGTGAATACCATTTTTTAAAAATGTCAGTCCCTACCTCTAGCATACGTGTCAGACTCATGTACATACGTCATGTATACATCATACTTGATGTGCATCTTAACACAAATTCATAGTGCACTCGTGTACTGCACATGTTGCTATTTAAAATATTTATTGGCGAAAGCAGTGAGGCTAATAAGAAAGTTTCCCATTTGTGGTAACGATTGGGGTTGTAAAGGATTGGTCAGTACAAAACTACTGTCACTTAATGTTTCTGTCAGAGAGTAAAATGTGTCATAAACAGGGACTAATTATATCAAAGGTTTAATTTGTTGTGTAACATAGTACAGTCGAGACACTGTCCATTTGTTATGCAGATTTACTCATAAAACATCATGCATAACATTTTGTCTAGTGTAGTTACCGGGGGGGGGCATCTCTGAAGATATAAAGAAAGAATAGAACTTGTGTCCATGTCGTAGAAGGTGACTAATATGGGTCTGGCAACCTCTTTGTGTTAAACAAATAGCCAGAGAAACTACAGCTTGGTGCAGGCTTCCTTCTAGGGGACCAGCTACAGTGGTGGCTCCATGTTCCAGTAGCAAGGAACATGATGATGATGATGATAACATTGTAATAATATTAGGTTATTTTACATCCACAACTAGGTATGACTTCTTTTTGGTAAGCCAATCTGTCAGACAAGGAACTGTGTCTCCAACAAGCTATAATGTCATATATGATAGAAGTGGACTGCAGGCAGATCATATGCAGAGACTGACTTACAAGCTCACTCACATGTACTTCAATTGGCAGGTATAACAGCAGTTTCAAAGATGTAATGTAAGAGTTCATGTGTAAGATTTTGGTATTCTTAACTCTTAATATACGTGCTCAAAAACCACGTTTTTACGAGCTGATTTCAGTGAGTACATTTGTAGACATGACTGCCTTTACTGATTTTGCACTAAATAACATTTATAATGATAACATAAAGTGTTATATATCAAAATGTAGAGAAATGAAATATCTATGACATGCACTTAACTTTATTAAGTGGTGTTAAACATGCATGCAACATATGCAGTAATGAGTGCAGAAAAATTTTAAAATTGAAAAAAATTTAGAAACAAATTGTACTTATCAATATGTATAATTAATTCTGGTAAACTTTAACCCCTAAACTTACTTTCATTTTAAAGTACATCCATTTTCACATAATGTAGGAAAGTTTCAGTTGCTTCTGAACACAAATAACGTTTTTATCACAGTTTGAAATTTTTTGGCATATTCAGACAAAGCGCACAAATATTTTGAGCCTATATTTACATACATGACTACCGTTACTGATTTTGCATTAAATAATTTATTTATAATGATAACAAAGTGTTATATATCAAAATGTAGAGCAATGAAACCCCTTTGACATGCACCTAACTGAACTGTTCAGTGCTTTTAAACATGCACGCAACATATGCAGTAATGAATGCAAAAAAATTGAAAAACTAATTGTACTTATCAATATGTGTAATTAATTCTGATAAACTTCAACCCCTAAACCTACTTTCATTTTAAAGTACATCCATTTTCACATAATTTAGGAAAGTTGCAGTTGTTTCTGAGCACAAATAAAGTTTTTATCACAATTTGCATTGTTTCGGTATATTTAGATAAAGCGCACAAATATTTTAAACTCCGCCTAGGCCTGTCCCAAGCCCGGCTGAAAATGGAGGAGTGCGGACTGTAAGGAGGCAACCCCTCCACCATGCAAAGGCACAACAGGCCAATCACCTGTTTGCTTTAAACTTTTGATTACGAGAACTACAAGAGAGAAAACTGGACTGATTGTAATGGCGACGAACTGAAACGGACTACGACTTATGGAACTTGGAACACAAGAAGTATAAATGGGAAAGAAAAGGAGCTGGTGGAAGAGATGAGGAAAGCAAAACTAGAAATCCTGGCTATAATGGAACACAAGAAGTATAAATGGGAAAGAAAAGGAGCTGGTGGAAGAGATGAGGAAAGCAAAACTAGAAATCCTGGCTATAACGGAAACAAAGAAAAAAGGGACAAGGAGTCATGGATCTTGATGGCCAAACGCTGCTCTACTGTGGTGTACCCACATCTGAAAGAGCTAAAGGGGACGTGGGTTGCATTGTGGCCAAAAACCAAAAAGATAATATCAAGGGATGGAACTTTGTCTTGGAGAGCATCACGGTTGTAAAACTAAAAGGAGAAACCATAGTCAACCTGGTCATAGTGTATGGGCCAAATGAGGATAAGAGAGCAGAGGTCAAGGAGGAATTCTTCAAGCTGCTTCAAAGGACAGTGGATGACTAATAATAATAATAGCCCCTTCAGTCATTACTGACTATGGGAATGCGCCCCTGAGGTGACAGCCCTCAGCTGCTTATTTTCCTGGTGCTCCTTTTGACGTTTTCTCCTCACCTCTGCTTCTTGTGTGAGCCTCTCTTCGCCCAATCTGAGGTGGCGCCGTAAGTAGCATCGCCACTTAGTGCGATCGGCAGCTTCATCCTCCCATGTTGCTGGATCCATGTCCAGTGCCCTCATATCTCTCTTGCACACATCTTTGAACCTCAGCTGTGGTCGCCCAACTGTTCTCTTGCCATCTGCTAATTGTCCGTAGAAGATATCTTTTGGGATGCGACCATCTTCCATGCGGCGAACATGGCCAAGCCAGCGAAGTCTGCGCTGTCTAAGAAGCGTATACATACTTTGAAGGCCAGCACGTAACAACACCTCAACATTTGTCACTTTATCTTTCCACGAGATGCCGAGGATGCGGCGTAGACACCGCAAATGGAAGGTATTGAGCCTTCTTTCTTGCTTAGCATAGGTCGTCCAGGTCTCGCTGCCATATAGGAGTGTGCTGGTGACGCAGGCATTATATACCGCAGCTTTGGTCTTTATCGTGAGTTTAGAGTTTCCCCAAACACGCGATGTGAGGCGGGCAAAGGTAGCTGCAGTTTTGCCAATGCGGCTGTCGATTTCTGTATCCAGTGAGAGTTTGTCATTGATGGTAGACCCTAGGTATGTGAAGTGGTGCACCACTGCCAATTCATAGTTATCGATAGTGATAACTGGTGCAGCACCCACATCCTGACTCAGCACATTCGTTTTCTTTAGACTTATTGTGAGGCCAAAGTCCTTGCATGCTTTAGTGAAGCGATTCATCAAGCTCTGAAGCTCCTGTTGGCTTTGAGTGACGACTGCAGCATCATCAGCGAACAACAAGTCTCTTATAGTGACCCTTCTGATTTTTGTTTTTGCCTTCAACCTTGAAAGATTAAACAGACGGCCATCTGACCTAGTGTGAAGGCATATTCCTTCAGTTGCATCTCTGAATGCATGTTTCAAGAGTAAGGCAAAGAAGATTCCGAAGAGGGTCGGAGCCAGAACACAGCCTTGTTTAACGCCACTTCGTATATCAAAGGGCTGTGACGTGCTTCCAGCATATTGGACTGTTCCCTTCATGCCGTCATGGAATGACTTTATCATTTCCAGCATTTTAGAAGGGCAGCCTATTTTCAGGAGGATTTTAAAGAGTCCATCCCTACTAACCAGGTCGAATAGGCTGAACTAATAATAATAATAATAATAATAAATTCTTTAAGCACCAAACACGGCGCATAAGGCAGAAACCAGTGCTCTCCAGGTTGTTCGTTGTGACGCCACTCCTCTTAGCTCTTGCACATTATTTAGACCCAACGTTCTTCCTTCTCTTATTATTGTTCTTCTGAGTGTTTCTTTTGGTCTTCCTTTTTTCCTCTTACCCTCAGGAACCCAAGTGAGCGCCTGTAGTGGTATTCTGTTGTTTTGCATTCGTAGGACATGACCGATATATGACCATCGTCTTTTCCTTATATAGTCGGAGACATATTTCTGCCTAGAGTCTTCTCTTATTTGTCGATTAGTCTTGAATTCTTTCCAACTGATGTTCATGAGTTTTCTAAGACATTTGTTCTCAAATGTATTCAGCTTGTTCTCCAATGATTTTGTTATTTTCCAACTCTCACAGCCGTATGTTAACACTGAGATAACATTTGAATTAAACAGTGGATGACTGCCTAGATGAAATTATCATGCTCGGAGATTTCAATGCCAGAGTTGGAAATGACCATGCTAGATGGGGTGGAGTTATCGGAAGATATGGAGAAGATACTGTCAGTAACAATGGAAAGCGACTCCTTAGATTCTGCAGTGAGCAGAATCTGATCATTACAAACACAAAGTTCCCCCATAAGCGCATTCATGCATACACTAGATGTGAACCAACAAAGAATGAGAAGTCAGTGATCGACTATGCCATTGTTAGGAGGAGCTCATTCAAATATGTCCAGGATGGTAGAGTCTGGAGGGGGCCAGAGATTGGAAGTGATCACTACCTGCTTACAATCAAAAGAACAACTGAAAGAGTTGCTCAGCCTAGGAACTGCCCAACAACACGCAAGAAACTAAGTAAACGAGCGGGAGAAATGAGCATTAAGACCTACATCCTGAGAGACCCAGAAATTAATACCAGATATCAGGGGCTTATTGCTGCAGTGGTGAGCAACACAGAACAACCTGATGACTTGGAAACCCTCTGGCTTAAATTCAAGGACATCATAAAGACAGCTGCTGCAGAAGCATGTGGTGAAGTCCGACTTGGGAACAAGAGAAAGAGGACACCTTGGTGGACAGAGCAAGTCAAAGAGAAAATAAGAGAGAAGAAAATGGCATGGAAACAATACTTAGGAGCTAAAAACACAACAGGACAAATGGAGAAATATAGAGAATATGTGACACTCAGAACAGACACAAAGAACAAGGAGCTAGCAGTAAAACAGAAGTCCTGGGAAGAATTTGGAGAAAAACTAGAAAAAGATGCGCAAGAAAACCAAACATTGTTCTATAAGACCCTAAAGAACATGAGGAAGGAAAAGTAATGCCCTCTCAAATTTATAAAGGATGTCATATATTTTTAGATAGGTTAGAAGACATTTATGGTCCTGTCTGAGCAGAGGTGATAGTGGTAAATAGGTGAGAATAAAGGTGTAAGAATAGATTTCACGAGTGAATAGTAAAGGTGAAAAAGTTGTCTCTGGACTGAATAGTTCTGTAGTCCAGCCTATCTGTACGACTATATTGTAGTGTAAGACACTCTTCCAACCCCTTATGTCTATAAAGATAAGTTTAACTAGACACACCCACACACAATTATGTGACAACAAGACGCACAAAACGAGAAAAACTGGTTAATTGGGTATGGGTCTGACCAACACACACATGTAAGTTCTTTTTGTTGTTTATTATCATTAAACTTTTTACAACATCAAACATATAGAGAAATCAAGTTTACAGATATATGAAAATAACCGAATAAGTGCCCTTCCCTTGTTGAGAGGATCCCAAAAGAAGTTAGTACAATGATTGTAACAAAAGAAAATATTCCCTCTCTCTATTTCTCACTGTCATATGTGGCCACAAACACTCTTGCTTACCTAATCGGGTGTTGGTATTCCTTGAAAAATTACAATAGTCTGAACCTATACTGTCAGGTGGGTTGCCCAAATATGGCCCCAGTCCAGCCTTTATATCGAATAATAATTATAAGGTGGATGCCAGATTTGGTGGTTTAATTTTCCTGGATGAATCATGTGTCACCGCAAATAGTTACTGAAGCGTTCACAGTTGCAAAAGGAGAAAGGTAATTTCTGTATTGTCTGCATCTGGTTGCTAAGACAAATGTTACAATATGTAAAACTGATAATGATGGTAAATCCTATCGGCTGGCTCTTATGGTAAGGGCCGATTTTGAAACAGCGTAGTTTTTCTGGATCACCCCGCTTCTACGGCTGTCAAACGTCAGGAATATATGTTCTTTCTTATGCCCAGTGGTCTGGAAAAATTGGATAAATAATTTTGGGTAAAGTACCGTCCAGTTACGATTAATCTTACTGTTTATTGGTCTGTTGGGCCCAACCGGTTCACGAAGGAACTTGAGACTGGTAGCCACAAAGAAGACACCATTAATCCTTCACTGAATGAAGAAAGAGGACCGAACAAGTCCAAAAATCGAAGACCCAAAATAATAATAATGGTACTGGTAATGTTAGACCACTGGCCGCTGGTTTTGATCAGGTGCTAGATAAGGAAGAAAAGAACATTTTAAAAAACTGCTACTATCCTATCCACCTGTAAGTTTTCCGCTATGACATGTCGGGAAAAAGGGTATGTGCCCTCCCCCGTTATTGCCCGCGAGAAAATGCATAGCGCACAAAGTCAAGTATTATTTACTTTATCCATACGCGCACTTTAACAAAAATTGCCTGTCACTACTAGCTATTTGTCGGCGTCTATTGTTTAGTCACATAACATTAACTCTAGTCACTTATTTAATTTCACGCAATGAAATATAATGTGAATTCTATTCGGTCACTCATCCGTCGCTTAATAATCTCAGTCAGCTAAGCCATATCTTCTTGTGTAAGAAAAAAATGGGGTGTTTGGAATTACATTACTCTGAACCACTGGCAAGAAATATCTATGCGTTAGGTTATTTCACTAGTTTTAAACGCTAGGGAATTATAGTGAATAAAAATGGTAAACCTAACACATTTTAACACTTAAGCACAATTTCTATTACCACAAATCAGAAAATGAAATCCCCACTGGACAATTTAATACATTTAGCGAAGAATGGTTCTAGTCCGTCGTGTTTAGATTATCCAAGAATTTCTGAGCGACTTGTGATAACTGAATTTGAGAGAGTGCGGTATATATACAGATCGTTTGCTCTCAGATCCCTAATGGTGTTAATTTTGCATTGACGTGCAAACCATAGTATTGAGAAACTTTGGACCAGATAAAAAGTTCTCTGGCGGCCACCATTTTTCTCGTCAATCGCTGCTTTGCCCGACATCAAAAGACGTCGTCCCGCTAACGGAGTTTCTTTTGAAATCGCTCGCGTTCTCGAGATGAAAGGCAAAAACGGTGTCAGAGTTCCCCTGTATCTGAAAATCAAAGAGTTACGTGTTTATCCCGCGTGCGATCTGTCCGATGTCCGGTGATTGGCAGATCAACTCACGTGAGAAACTAGGTAAACAAATCAGGGCTCGCTGCCTGTTATGCTGGCAGGTCACGGAAATTGGTAAATGTCTGTTTGTTTACATGTCAAGAAAAAAAAGGGCATGGATTAGATATGAGTAATGCAGTCAGAAAATTGCGTGGTTTGGCTTAGCAAATGGTAGACACTAATTGGGAAAGCAAAGACTGTCAGATTACTGTATCAATATTTACATTCTACGTCACAAAGGACAAGCAAGGCAAATTGCTTACTGCCCCGAAGGAAGTAATGGAACGATGGAAAGAATATTTCTCAGAACTCCTGGATGGTGAAGCATCAGAAGTGATAACTACTAGCACAGTAGAGAAAACCAATGATGGTGAAGATGACATAAAGATGGAAGAACTGAAGGCATCACTGGAGAAAATCAAGATGAGCAAAGCAGCAGGGCATGATGGTATAACACCAGAAATGGTTAAGTACATGGGAGCATCAGGTGACTGTTGAAGTCCACTTCTACTTGATCATAGGCCATACTGGCCTCCACTGTTGCAAACTCCTACTACTGTTGCAGTCTTGGTGTATCCTGGTGGTGTGATGTATGTGTCGCTGATAATGATGAGTCAGCTGACGTCGGGCTTACACAGATGGCCAACTAGAGGTGTGTGCATGAGTAAATCAATCAGATAACGCGAATGGGTATAGGCTCGTGTTCAACCACTTTTTTTAGTGCACACACTCTCCACACCACATGTAGAAGTCATAAAACGTTGAAAACCACAGGTGACATTTCCAACAATACGATGACATCAACAAAACACACTGTCATTGGACAAGGCTCAATCCCATCAACATCATGCAGCTAACATAGTTCACCATATGCAATACAATAAGGACTCTGCCAAAATAAGGCCGCATAAACAGCGGGCTCCAAGTATATATATATTAATCTCTGTGCTTTTCTCTATCAACAAGGCATATCAGTCTTTGCCAAAATAATGCCGCATAAACAGCGGGCTCCATGTATATATAAATCTCTGGCTTCATTGACCCACAGGTCAGATAAATCTTCTGGCAAACGCGCCGGGTTTCAAATGTCAAATTTTATCAAACTTCTATGCTCAATGCTTCTCCACCCAAGGAGCAAGCCACCTCAAAATTACAAAGTTCTAGGCGAAAGATAATAGCTTCAAAAAGTTCCTTTACCTATACTGCTGTCCAGGAATAAAGCACAAACACATTTTTACACATCCTAGTTTTAGAAATATGCCAGAATTATAAACTGGGGAGAACTCAGACATCTTCTATCACAAGAAGGCTCCATTCCCCGTTCACTCACACAAAGAGATTGCTGGACCTCTCTCCGCTGAAGAAAACCCGAGCCGACTGACCAAGACAGACCGGCTTCCTGTCCCGCGCAAAATCATTGTGCATGTCTGAGTCGTCGCGAGCCCCAAATCAGCTCACAACACATAACGATCCAGAACATTCCCCGAAAACAGCTTAAGAACGGTCCCTATATGGACAGCTGTAAAAACAAGGGGATATCCACTAGTCCAGTCCATATATGGACCGATCAGAACGTTCCCCGAAAAAGACTAAACCCGTCCCTATATGGACGACTTTATAAAGACAAGGGACATAACAACTAGAACTAACTTATAGCTAAAAAATTAGTCTATAAACTCTCTTCGACCAGGATAAAAGATTACATGCCTATCTGACTGTAACAGCGACCTATTATTCTTAAGGGTCCTACAGGCAGCGTTGTGCAACAAGACCATACCAAAGGATTGGGAGATTGCCATCATAACACCAATTTTCAAAAAGGGTGACAATCGACAGTGTGGAAACCATAGAGGCATATCCCTTCTCAGTGTCCCTGGTAAAATCTACTCTAGAGCAGAGACTCCGACGCCTAGCTGAGCCAGAACTGGATGACGTCCAGTGCGGATTCTGAGCTAACCGAAGTACTCAAGACCTAATCTCCACACTCAGACAGCTGAGTGAAAAGCATACATGCCACACCTTGCAGATGAAAAAACCTGTACAAAAAATAAATCCAAAACCCTGTACAAAGACTGCAAAACCTGTACAAAGACTGAAAAAAAACACATCAAAAGAGTTAATTCGTGTAAAAATATTTTCAATTACAGTGGGCTGCATTATAAATGAGGCACGGGGACTTTGCCTTTGAAAGCAGGTCTTCACTTATTTTAAAACCCAAACAGTAAATGTCTGAGTTTATTTTACACTGTAAAAATAATAAGATGGTGTCATCATTTAGTCTATTTCTCTGCTTAATTATCACTAACAGACTGGGAAATCCAGTGTTCAATAGGACCTTATAAAAGAACTCTGAGACACAGTAATAAGGGGAATGGGTTAGAAAACCTGTACAGAAATCATGTACAGGGTGTACACATCTGAAAATGCAAACACCTTGTACAGATTATGGGTAAACCATAGCATATGGTATGTATGGAAAAGGCCCTTGAGTATAAGAGTGAGATCCATCTTTGTTTCATAGATCTGGAAAAGGCGTTTGCAAGGTCCCCTGGAGCAAACTTTGGGACTGTTTGGCAAGGAAGAACATTCCAGCACCTCTGATTCATGCTATACAGAGCTTCTCCAAGTCTTGCAGAAATTATGTGAGGACAGCAAACCATAAGTCAGAAGAGTTCAGGACCAACACTGGTGTAAGACAAGGTGATATCCTGTCACCTTATCTTTTCATACTCCTCATGGATGATGTCATCAAGGCATTTAAGGAGAGAACAAGAAAGTATTCAGTGGAGTACTGGAAGATGAGACAGGTCTGTATTTCAGAGCTGGCATTTGCTGATGATGTTGCCCTGATTGCTAAATCAGAGGCACATCTCCAATCCAACCTGCAAGTCTGGAAGGAAGAGCTGGAGAAGAGAGGGATGGTCATAAGCAGCTCTAAAACAAAATCCACGGTGATATCACGAGAAGAAAGAAATCAGATTAAGCTGGGAGAACAGGTCCTGGAGCAGGGCGACCACTTTAAATACCTTGGAGCTATTATAGACCGAAAGGGAGGCATCAAAGAAGAGTTGGCCACTTGAAAAGCAGCTGCTGGGAGACTTTTTCAGGCCATAAATCGCGGATTCCTCAGCAAGAGAGAGGTTGGTAAGAAAACGAAGATGGCTGTATACCTCTCCACCTATGTCCCAGTCGTGACATATGGATGCGAGTCATGGGCAATGACTACAACCCACAAAAGCCAGATCCAAACCTCAGAAATGAGGTATCTGAGGAAGGTGGTTGAAGTAACAAGAAGAGACATGGTCCGCAACCAAACGATACGTCAAGGCCTAAAATCCCACCCCCCTTCTATCGTGAGGTGTAGAGGTTTAGAAGAGAGAGCACCAGACTATCAATACGGCTGTCTTCCTCCTGGCCTGGTTCCATTCTAGTCCTCGGCCCTTCAGAGATTGTCTAATGTTGTTCTTCCCAACATACTCTGGGTTGTCCTGGGGGTCTGGATCCCTGGCTCTTTGTTTCCCATGCTTGTTGTGGTAGCCGATCTTCTCCCATTCTGCAGACATGGCCAAACCATTTTAGGTGGGACTGTTCTACTTGGGTCTGCAGGGGGTGGGATTTCAGGCCTTGACGTATCGTCTGGTTGCGTATCATGTCTCTTCATGTTACTTCAACCACCTTCCTCAGATACCTTATTTCTGAGGTTTGGATCTGGCTTTTGTGGGTTGTAGTCATTATACTTTTCAATATGTGTAATTAATTCTGGTAAACTTCAACCCCTAAACCTACTTTCATTTTAAAGTACATCCATTTTCACACAATGTAGGAAAGTTGCAGTTGTTTCTGAGCACAAATAGTTTTTATCACAGTTTGAATTGTTTCGGTATATTTAGATAAAGCGCACAAATATTTTAAGCCTATATTTACAGACATGACTACTGTTACTGATTTTGCATTAAATAATTTATTTATAATGATAACATAAAGTGTTATATATCTAAATAGAGAGAAATGAAACCCTTTTGACATGCACCTAACTGAATTGTTCAATGGCTTTAAACATGCATGCAACATATGCAGTAATGAATGCAGAAAAATATAAAAAAGTTGTACTTGCCCACAAAAATAATCCAAATTTGGAAGCCTGGAACTTAGAACCACTTTCATCCAATTATACGGAACACAGACAAGTTTCAGTTGTTTTGAATAATAAATAAAAATGTTTCTTTTTGAAATGTTCAGGTCACATATTGAAAAATCATGACGAAAATAAACTATGTACACAACTTTATACACAACTGATATTTACATTTACCACAAACTATTCCTTTCATGATCAGCAGCAAAACAGTTATTTGGATGTAGATGGGGATTATTTGTGCATCCTTCATAATAAAAGGATGTCCTGACTATTTGAGGGTGCTGCAAACAACACAATTGCGATGAAATTTTGATTTTTTAATAATATGGTTTGTTCCTCCTAGTCTATTAACTGGATTGTTCACTTGATTGCCATGTCCAATCCTGGGAGCAATTTGCTGGAAATCCACAGCAGCAACAAGAGACAGCTCACTGACAAGTTGAAGAAGGCTCTGTATTTTGGCATTTGTTGTTCTTGACAGTGCAAATAATTTATACGCATTGAGCTGAGCTATGTCAAAAATCCAGAAGAAAATTTTGTTTCCACAACTTTCTTGTTCTTCTGCTAAATGTGCCATATGTTACAGTGCTTGGTCCACTCTGTCACATCCATTCATGCATTGATTGTAATCATCAATGATTTATTTTTTGTTTCACCAAAGCGATTGGTGATGTCCTTGCTTTCCACTGTTGCGCAGTTTTATACAAGAATGCGTGGTTGTTTTTGTCCCTAAACATTACACATAAAAATCTTTTTTCTTGCTCCATATACCATTTCATTTCGCTATGCATTAGCTGTGTAGTTTTCAGCTCTTTTGGAAAGTTCTTTCGATTAATGTTGACAGTCCCAGTGAAATAATGACTCCTGTTATTCAGATATTGAAGCAACGGCACACTTGTATAATATCGATCAGCATAGATGTGATGACCTTTTCCACATGGTTGTAGCAAAGTGTCAAAAACTTTGATGGCTTGCTGGCTATTTACATCAACTTCTGGACTGTAAGAACTGTTGCCCTAAAGTATATCAACAAATTTAGTACATATCCAGTGCTACTGTCGCAAAGACCGAATGTCTTCACATGATATTTTTTGGGTTTAGAGGCATTGAACATTTTGTGAGCCCATCTGCCTTTCCACCCAGTTACCATTTCATCCAAAGACAGCTCCTTGTAAGGGTAAAATGCTTCCTGGAATCTAGATAACATTTTCTGTAGAAATGGTTCGATCTTTGCTTTACCTTGTGCATCTACATCACTCACATGAAACATCGTGTGATATAACATCTGAAACCTATCCCGTGTAAACATGTCTGTACCAAGGAGTTTGCATAAAGCCTTCATTAGACCAATAATCACTAATAACTGGTTTTTTTACAGTCTCCATTGCTATTATCACAGCAAAAGACTTGCACAGTTCTGGAGATGTAACTGGATACCAGTTTTGATAGATCTTTTTGTCGCCGTTTCTGATTTTGACTGACAGAGTAGCTCAGCATATTCATTTATAGAAACAGTAAGCTCATCTATAATCTCATTAGTTAAAAGAGCTTTGAGACAATAAAATGCAGAAGAATCATCGGGTATAATATTTGGATTGACACCTGTAATCCTAGCATGAGGCAGTACAAAGCGGAAAGCATTTTGTGTTGAGCCAGCATCAACTTCATTCCACCTAATTTCCTCATTCACTGCACTTGTATTACCATCAGTACTTGTGGGTTCTGCTTCTCTATGGGGTGATCTAGATGTAGGCCTTATCTTCTCTTAATCTTTTCTTCATGGGAGCTTTACCCTTTTCCTTGTTGCCTTTTCACTAGCCTGGCATTTCTAGTACGAGTACTTTTGACCGAACCAGCTAGGGGAAATGCCCCCTTCTCATCTGATTCAGTGTTTTGATTACATATATCTTTGCTGGGTAAAATATATTCTGAATCTGAACTGTCACCATCAGTCGATAACTTATCATCCTCATGTTTAATCCAAGAAGAAATAAGTTGTGCTGCTTGTACAGCCGATAACCTTTGCTTACAATCGTTTGAAGATGAAGCCATTTTGGTTAGAAAAAATGTGTTTACGGTCAACAGCCAAACAACAAAGGTACTAAAATCGAACGTAATGACGAATAAAAATACACTGCACTGAAAATGTAAACAGATTGAATACAGGAAGTGACTTTATAAATATTCTACTTCTTCTTTGATCCTTAGCCGCCGACCGTCAAAGCAGTCAGTGGCCATTACGCCTAGTGGCGTCTTGTAGGGCAACAACAAATTGATTCCTCTTTGCTCGGTCGGCGGCCATCCTTCGTACAGTGCCCCAACTCTGGTTCATTCTTTGCATCTCAGCCTCCACAGTCCTCCGCCAAGTTGTTTTTGGTCGGCCTTTCTTTCGTTTTCCTTCAGGGGTCCATAGCATAGCTGTTCTTGTGATGGCATTGGGGTCTCTTCTGAGGACATGGCCAACCCAGCTCCAGCGTCTGCCAGCTATGATGGTGTGCATGTCCTCTTGCTTGCTCCGAGTAAGCAGATCTTCGTTGGTGATGATATTCGCCCAAAAGATTCAGAGAATTTTTCTTAGGCATGTTGTGTGAAAAGAGGACAATTTCGACATTTCCTTCTCTATAACTCTCCAGCTCTCCGCGCCATAGAGAAGCACAGAAAGCACACAGCTCTGATATAATCCTAATTTTATGCTTGTGCTGTACTGAGAGGACTTCCAGATGTTGTTTAGACTTTTATAAATATTGGATTGGATAAAACATAGACATTTTTTCATTAAATGTTGCCGATAGAAACTTACTGTCAATGCCACTTCAACTGGCGAACCATATGTTTGGTAAAAATGGCGCACCAGTTCAGCTGGCGAGCCGTATAGTAAGAGTTAAGTCATAATTGTGCATGTATATCACATTCAACAAAAACAGATCAATAAAACTCTAATCTAGCCAA
The DNA here is from genome assembly GCA_024509875.1 of Oreohelix idahoensis. Classification (NCBI taxonomy): domain Eukaryota; kingdom Metazoa; phylum Mollusca; class Gastropoda; order Stylommatophora; family Oreohelicidae; genus Oreohelix; species Oreohelix idahoensis. Next base: position 365,639 of record JAMPIV010009120.1, read on the forward strand.
CAGTTCTATGTTGATGTGCCTGGAGCACAAATAAGATTTATCAGTGTGACACTATTTTGAACTGAGAAACTTAACTCTTACTATCCTAGGCTGGGTTTTGGTTTTACCAACGCCCCAAAATGGATGCATTTTTTTTTCTACAAGCAATGGTTAATAAACAGTTATGACATACATATTAATTCAGTAGACATTTAGATTATACATCAAACTTTAGGAAATTTGCCAAAGAATGTTGCGAAATGTAGTGAGTTCTTATGTGATGGGAAAATTGTCTTGGGAAGTGTAGAGACTTTTTTTCTTCAAATTAAGTAAAATTGTATACTTACTCAAGCATATTTCAGCATTCTGTAACAGTAAAATTAGCCAAATATAAACATGTATCCAGCTGAAGATTTATCCACAAAGTTTTGTCACAAACACAAAAATTCAAATTTTTATGATTCTTGTGTGTATGTGAAGTTTCATTACTGAACTAGAATCCCAGTTGCCAAGTTCCGTTCCACTCCGTTTAATTTATTACTTAAAAATATTGTGCTGATGAACTTTGTGAAATATCCTTTTCTGAATTAAACACGGGCCATTATCACAATTATTATTATTAAAATTCAATAAGAAATAATATGTTGTGGTTGATCAGTTTATGAGTGTACTTTTTGTGACTACACTGTTTGTAAACAAACTACGTAGCGGCATTACCAAGTGATACAAAATATGCAAAAATTAAGCAGCAGATTACACCACCTTGTACCAGTTTGGGACCTAAAGATGCAGCAATAGAGAATGCAGTAAGCGACCCATAGCTTGACTGCTTGTGTCAGGGTCAACGAACCAGAGCTGACCAAGACCCTACTCCACCTTCAGGTGGTGGTCCTGGAAACAGGCTGCATCACGGCAGTCTGGCTGAGAGAGTAGGGATCGAAGTGGGAAGGCAAACCCGGTTCCAAAAAATGCCGTGCTGAAGTCGGATGTGTCGGCTGAAAGGTGCAGATATCGCAGCTTTGCTGTAAACGGACACAACGCAACCAACGTCCTTTTCAGGACGAATGAGGAAGAAGAAGTACCAGTTTATGGCCAGGTGGTATTTTCTAATTTCTACTTCAAATTTGAACATATTTTAAGTCAGGTAGGTAATTCTATAAGATAACCTGGCGCATCATACAGCTCATGGGTTAGAATGAGTTTTAAAAAAAAAGATTGTAATATACTAACATCAGGAAAATGGTAATAGAACTATTCCCATAAAAGTAAAGATATTAAAACTAGAAGATAGAAATTGATAACAAGGATCATAAAGAGGTTGTGGAAGAATATGGGATTGAAAGTGGAGAAGTATTAGCAACATTCTATGCAGCAAATCATTTCAATATAGGAAGCATGTTTTTGCATAGAAGAGTACATTAAGTGACATGGATATTGCCAGACCAAAGTGCAGAAAAACTCAACAATTTCTGCATAAACAAGAAATATGGTTAAGATCATATTTGGTAAAAGTGTAAAATTAAGCAAGTTAGGTATTTGGTCACCATCTGCTGCTATCTGAAGACAAGTGGTAACTCTGAAGATGCACAACATTCACACACAGCTGCATGAATTAGGTCAATTTGGAAAATCTCGGAGATCAAGAAAGGAGCAACCATTTGCATTAACATTAAGTTTCAGCAACTGGACGATGATGGAAAAAAATCATTTAAAAAAAATTCTTCTTTCAACTTCCGATAGTCTGGTAATGCTACTAGCAGGTTTTCTCAATATGTATCCTATCCATCTACAGTATCATCATCTCATTTCATGTTCCACTGGCGCTTTTGTATTCTTATTTTGATATTCTAGTTTCTCCTTCCAACTGTGTCAATATTGCTGCCTAGGTACATTTATGTTTCTACATCTTGTAGTGGTGTTTGCTCCAGTACAGACTTGCTATTGTTTCCTGCATTTATTCTCATTATCTTAGTATTTTCTCTCTGTGTTTTCAGACCCTTACAACCCACAAAAGCCAGATCCAAACCTCAGAAATGAGGTATCTGAGGAAAGTGGTTGAAGTAACAAGAAGAGACATGGTCCGCAACCAGACGATACGTCAAGGCCTGAAATCCCATCCGCTGCAGACCCAAATAGAACAGTCCCAACTAAGATGGTTTGGCCATGTCTGCAGAATGGGAGAAGATCGGCTACCACGACAAGCATAGGAAACAAAGAGCCAGGGATCCAGACCTCCAGGACGACCCAGAGTTCGCTGGGAGGACAACATTAGACAATCTTTGAAGGACCGAGGACTAGAATGGAACCAGGCCAGGAAGAAGACAGCTGATAGAATGGTCTGGCGCTCTCTCTTCCAAACCTCTACACTTCACGGTAGAAGGGGAACGACTAAGTAAGTAAGTAAGTAAGTTTTCAGACCCACTTGCTGTGATCTCCAGTTAATATAATTTTGTTTTGCATCTTCTTCTTTGTACACTCTCAGTCATCCACTTGAATGTTTTCAAAGAAAGCAGTAGTCAGTTTGAATCTCCGTAGAGCTTTTCCACGAATGGTACTGGTGTGGGCCATATGCGCTTTTTCTGTTCCGCATAATGTTGGGCAACTCTGAAGCAGATGTTTAGCAGTCATTTTATCAGTGCCACAGTTACACTGATCGGTAGTTCCTATCTTTAGCTTGTTGAATAGATGGTATCTCAATCTGTTGTGGCCATTGCAGAGTCTGAAGATTAGGACTTGTTCTCTTCTGTTGAGCTGGTAATGTGCATCATTTTGTGTGTGACCTGGATGCTCTACATCCCACTTGTTTCAGTATCTGGTTCTGATAAACCTCTTTGCCAACTTGAAAGTTAAGCTTGCATCAGGCTGAGATAGATTTCCCCCTTCCTTTGCCAGTCTGTCAGCCTCTTCATTGCTGGTGATGTTACAATGAGATGGGATCCATTGGATCACAACACTTTTGAATTGTTGACATAGTTTGCAGAGCACTATTCTGAGGTCATCCAGGTCTGTATTATTTTGGCTTTTCAATGCTGCAATTACTGACTGTGCATTGGTAAAGAAAGCAACTTGTCTCTCTGTGCTTTGCTCTGTCATTATAACCTTTGATGCAGTTTTATCTCTGCTTCTGCTCTGAAGTTACTTGAGAATTTTTCTTTTGCCACTGACAGCTTTTTATGTGCACCAGTGCATCTGATTGTGGTTATGGGACAGAAGTGCCAGGTCATTGGCAAAATCTAGATCCTATTTCTTTTTTTAATTGGTGGAGAAAAATACCTCTCATAGGTTATAATGAGGATATATAGTGTCACCGAAAGGGAGGCATCAAAGAAGAGTTGGCCACTTGAAAAGCAGCAGCTGGGAGACTTTTTCAGGCCATAAATCGAGGATTCCTCAGCAAGAGAAAGGTTGGTAAGAAAACGAAGATGGCTGTATACCGCTCCACCTATGTCCCAGTCTTGACATATGGATGCGAGTCATGGGCAATGACTACATCCCACAAAAGCCAGATCCAAACCTCAGAAAGATATCTGAGGAAGGTGGTTGAAGTAACAAGAAGAGACATGGTACGCAACCAGACGATACGTCAAGGCCTTAAATCTCACCCCCTGCAGACCCAAGTAGAACAGTACCAACTAAGATGGTTTGGCCATGTCTGCAGAATGGGAGAAGACCGGCTACCACGACAAGCATGGGAAACAAAGAGCCAAGGATCCAGACCCCCAGGACGACCCAGAGTCCGCTGGGAGGACAACATTAGACAATCTTTGAAGGACCGAGGACTAAAATGGAACCAGGCCAGGAGGAAGACAGCCGATAAAAGAGTCTGGCGCTCTCTCTTCCAAACCTCTACACCTCACGGTAGAAGGGGAACGACTAAGTAAGTATATATAGTGTCCATAATTTAGATAGTATATTCATTTTCCACTCTTTGCTTATGACATTATCCCATGTCACTTATTGTACATGAGAATGAACGTGCATCATTTTAGTCTTTATACTTGTGTTTTATATTTTTGGGTGTATTGAACAAAACAAAGAACAGAGGGAAGATGAAAGATATTATTAACTCTTTGACTCCAGACCAACGCTATGAGCATTGCAAAATTCAATGCGCCGTGCCAGAGCAACGCTCAGAGCGTGGTTTTTAGTTTATCATGAATAAACTCTAAAAATCGTCTGTTTAATGCAGTTCATATTTTAAAACTCGTAGAATGACTTCCGCTACTATATAAACAACTAATTTGACTGTAGTTAAGCAGCACATGTGCGTGTTTTGATGTTATTATCACAATTTTTGTGACGATTCGCATGTTTGCGTTTTTTGTTGTTATTGCTAGAGAAATATGTCATGTTTTATATTTACATTTTCTAAGTCTCCTAAGCAAATAATTGTCAAACTACTTTGAAACATTGCTGACATTGATGATGATTGTTTGGTAGTCACAGTTTGTTGTCAAAATACGGAATCTGTGCAGAAAAGCTAGACACACTAGATTTAGTTGACGAGTGGGCGTAGTCATATTCTGGCCAATCAAAAAGCAACAAAACTAGACCTACCGTAACATCTAATCACTAGTTCTTGGTAGAAGATGAAGCTAGGGATACTATTAAAACATTAAACAAGAGTAAAAAAGTTTTTATATGATGTTATTTTTCTTTATTTGTTTGAAAATTATGTAATGCACGATTGCATAATTTATTTTTCTCTTACATAGGACCACAGAAAAACTGGGGTGAATAACACTAAATGTACTAATTGTGGCCATAAGCAATGTTTTTTTACTTTGTATATGGATTAACTTGATGTTTGAAGACTAAAAAGAAAGTTTTATTGTCTACAACAGTAATTTGTCTTTGGTAAGATCGTATTCTACAGTTAACTTTTAAGTGTTTTTCAATTTTACATGCAAAATGTTTTAAGTATAACGAACACACTTGTGTTAATACTACCAAAGACGTTATATATTACAATTCTCTATCCATTTCCCTACAGTTTGGTATATAATAAGTACATGTTCACAGAAAAAGATTAACATAAAATTTACACTAAAAGTCAGTACACTTCACCATTTAGAATTCTTCAAAAAAATAATTATGGCACAAGGTGGAAAATAATTATGGAGTCAAAGAGTTAAGTGGGTTTATATTTAACCTACTCTTAGTTTGATATTGGTCATGTGTATTACTTGATCATTTTAAGGGCATGCACTACAATGAAAACTAACTTTTGTTCTAATAACATTTTCAAACTTTTTATATACTCAATAGACACAGTGTACGTCCATGAGCCAGTTTATTTTGTTAAAAAAACATGTGGTTACCATGGTAACCCAAAAAAAATCCGCCATATTGGATTTTTCGTGAATATTCAATAGTAAATTTCATATGTTTCCTGTCAACCAAAGTTTATCAAATTGCACACACATGTTGTGACTGACATTTAAAACAATTGATCTGAAGCTTATTTTGGTAAGTTTAAAATTATATTTTTAATGATTAAAAAAAAAACAAACATTATATTTGAATGAAAAGAATATATAAAAACATTTAAAAAAAATATATGAAAACATATTTTAAAAAAAACATGAAAAAATTGCCAAAATATCAAAATTCTGTCCTGATCATTTAAACATGTATATGTGTACTACATGCATGCCAAATTTGATAAAGGTCTGGTAGACAGGTTGTTAGTTTTTTTTTATTTTTTGTTAATAAAAAGCTAGTTTTAAGAAAAATGCATTTTACTCACCGAGTGCCTTGTCTTGTCCTATATACTGCATTTTGGGGGGCTGAATGTGTCTAACATTGTCCAGCACTATATGCTGCACCTCCTTCAGCTTCCTGCAGCTCTTCCTCTCGCCTTTGTCTTACCTCTTGCCTAATGTTTCTTCTTATTACAAGTTTGTCAGCCTCATATTGTTGGCTGTTGGCCAGACGTTTCCTTAGGAATCGCACCTGTCCAAGGCGTTTCGAGTTTGTTCCAGATGCTTGGCCATACAGTTTTTTTATTTCTGCACTGGCTGATGGACCAAAGTTGAACTCTCCAATGGCCACAAGGACACTGAATTTGACCCTTTTTAATGACACAAATGTCCGCTTGCTGCAACGATTCCATATAACATTGTGGAGGCTTTCATTTGCATTTTGAGTTGCACCTAGCTCACACCGCTTGAGCAGATGCTGATCAGTAAGACGTTCATAAATAGGGGCTAAGCGCTTATGGAGCAGGTTGTAGTCTAGCGGAGTGTGAACTAGGGTCTCGTGGGGTCCAGCAGCTTCTCCTTTGGCCATGGAAGCCTGATAGAAACACCAGGAGTTTTCGCCTGGCGAAAAAAAATTATATTGGGGTTTGTCATTTGTTGAATACCCATGATGGCTTATTTCATCTCTGGGGCTGTATAATGCTGGCGGATGGCTCTGCTGTGGTAAATACACAGTTTTCGTATGGCATTTTGAGTCAGACGACCTTGGCCATTTCCCCCAAGGGTGACTTTTTGTTTCCTGCAGTCAGTAATGAGTGTCCTCAGCGCAGTGCCTAATCGCTTTGCGACATGGTTGACGCACTCCTCTTTGGTTATGTCAACTTCTGGACCATACAGTTTGATGTCGCAGAGTCTGTTGTAGGCCTTGGAATCGCCATCTGATAGCAAAACAGTGTAGCGAAGCTTGTGATTTGCGACTGAACGAAGCCAGAGAAGCCATTTTTTAGAAATAGATTTTAAAAAACTGAAAACAGGCTAAACATGCTTGTAAACATTTTCAGGTACTTGTTGGATATATTTGAAGAAAGTGCAGGCCATTCCTGTATTGGTACGTTCTCTGTTTCTCATTTGTTGAGCACTTGCAGCAGATTTTGAGCATTTAGTTTATCAACAGCAATTTCTTGTCTTTATTATTGTGAATAGATGGTACATCAACCTGCTGTGGCCTATTACTCTTCTCTTTTGTTTTGTTGGCAATAGGCATTGTTTTCTTACTAGCCTGGATGCTCCTACATCATCTCTGCTAAAGCTTTGCCTCTGTATGCATTAACATTTGCATCAGTTGAAAGTAGTTTTCTACCCTATTTTGCTAGTCTGTCAGCTACTTCATTGCAAGGAATATTTCAGTGACCTGTTTGCAACTACTCTCTTGATCTGCTGATATGGCATTGTATGCTTGTGTCATATAGATCTTTGTTTCTTTGACTTGTAGTGAGGTAAATAAGGATAGTAATAAGAAGCTTGTTTATTCTTCCTATGAAGAGTTCCGTATAAACTTCCCACTCTGTTTATTCTGAGATGGATATTTTGATACTATTTTGGTACTTTCCAATATTCAGCATTATTAGGGTGTAAAACAGATCGCTTATTGTTATGCACCCATTCTATCCTGATAAAGCCCACATGGGATGAATGAAACTTGCCTTACTTAAAATGAAAACCAAAAAAAGGCATTTGCCAGACTAATAATAAAGTGTTAAAAAAAATGTTTGTTTCCATGAGATATACTGCTTGTTAATGTTGTACTACCTGTAGGAACAATTGTCATATCTATAATGCCTGACTGTCCGTTTTCTTTTCCAGGGCACCATTCGTGTTCCAGCCCCCTGCCAGTATGCTCATAAACTGGCGTTTTTGCAGGGTCAGAGCCTTCACAGACAGTTCTCTGCACATTTGGCAGACAAGCTCTTCTACCTTTAATTGGCTGCCTGTGTCATCAGGTGACTTTCACCCATTTTGTTTCTCACAGGAAGACATCTGTGATTTGTTTACTTTTCTGTTAAATAATGAGTACACATTTTAAGATATCTTTTTATTCAGAAAGTCATACTGGCTACTTATTTGGTGGCAGCACATCTGTCAGTATGATTTAATGCAGTTCTCATAAAATTTGTTTGAATGTTTTTTTAAAGTGCAGAAAGGTGATGTTTTTTAAACAAATATCTGTTCATCTTATAAGTTATTTTAAAGCCTTGACAGTAGAGAGGAGTAGCTGGATACCTTGGTCCATATGAAATGAGTATAGTTAACTGCTGTTGAAAAGTTATTGATACTTAATGTGTTACTTGTTGCAGAGAAAGGATGTGCTTAAAAGTTGTGTTACTCACTCAAAAATACTGGGCAGCTGCATAATCTTCTGTTATTTATTCATACTAATTGGAGATATTGATATTTATATTATTTAAGTTTTTTTTTTCTTTCTTTTTCTGTATACTGTTTTTGGTCCCGACAATTTGTCTCCACCAGTTGGCTACATTGACTGTTTAGTAAAAGGTTTCTTATTAGCAAACAAGTGCAGACAGTGATTATTAGTCAGTCAAATCATCATCTTCATATTCCTTTGTTCCCTTAAAGAGCTACCTCTTTAGTTGGTCCCTTTGTAGGAAGCCTGCACCAAGCATTTACATGCTCTAGTATTAGTGGTTTCTGTGGTAATTTGTTTTACGTGATGACGTGGTGAGCCTCATTCACAATCTCATATTAGTCACCTTGTACGACATGCCTCAGAGCGCATTAATCCTGTTCTTTCTTTTTTTTTTTTTTTTCACCTCTGCAGAGACCCTTGGTGATTACCTAATAAAGTTACATTGTAGAGAAATGCTTACAAAAAGAGGACTTTGGGAAAACATTACAGCAAACATGTATTGTGTACTTGAATCTGATGCATATGAACATTTATGCTGGAATATTAAGATGTGAGACAAATCACAGACAATGGAACAATTGCATGATAGAGTTGTTGTATACAGGTGAAAAAAGTTTTAAAATCTGTTCATTTAACCTTTCCACAACTCGTAATTAAAAGTATAGCATATTCTGAGGTATAAAGATGTTCAAACTTTAGGCCATACAGGAAAGTATTATGTAGATCACAGAGCAGCACATTCACTTTTGTTGGCTTTTGTGTCAAAAATTTCTTGACTTTCCACAGTAATCTGAATTTAATAACTTTTTGTTTTCACCATTTCACTGATATTGATGCCTTTAAAAATCTAAATTGTTTTGTTCTGTCATGTTAAATATTAGCACCCCTAAATGAGAGATATGCTAATAAAGCAGTGTTGTTGAGTTTATTTTTATACCTGCGCCAAGCCTTAGGAAATGTAGCTGCAAGAATTTGTTCATTTGCTGACTTTCTTTGATGTGCCTGGGCAGTGCATACATGCATCTTCCATCATTTAATGCAGATTGTTTCCTGTTACCATTGTTGAGCACCAGTTATATATCATTGTAATTTTTTTTTTTTTTTTTTGGTTCTTTTATTGGTGAATTTTACCAAGTTGTGTTAAAAGCCAAAGTTGTACAAAATTTCTGTAGACGTTATATTAAAATTTTAAAGTCAATTAACATCTTACATGTTCTTGAATAATGTCTGTCTGGATGGGTGGTGCGATGTTGGAGATTTACGTTGTTTAATACACTTTTGTCAATCTTAGGAGCAGTGGTTAGCGTTTTGGCTTCCTAGCTCGGTGGCCCATGGTTCGATCTTCAGTTGAGGTGGGATTTTTTAGACTGCAAATGGCTTTGGGGTCGACCCAGCCTCATGGATTGGGTACCAGAATAACTCTCGGAAGGTGAGGGTGGCTGATGTGATGCTCACCACATCACCCCTAGTATACCAAGGGTCAAGAAAATGTGGGCCTAACGCCATATTCCCAGTATGCCTGGATGGGCGTGTAACGGGGTCCCTTTGTCAATCTTATAAATGGCTCTATTTCAGGTGCATCTTATGAGACCAAAATCGTGTTTGGTCAGAATTACCCTTTAAAATCACTTTAATCAGGCTTAATAGTAGTCTTATGATGAATACACAGGGACAGCCTATGGAAAATACTGAGGGCTTATGGAATTCCTAGCTGCATTGTTTCCATTATAAAAAGCCTCTATTCTAACTTGACATGCAGTGTTGGGTTGAGCTACCTAACTTTTGAGGTGAAGACAGGAGTACAACAGGAATGCCCCTTATCAACAACTTTATTTTTGACATCAATAGACTGGGTGATGCGCCAGACAACAGGGCAGTCCGAGAGGAATTAGATGGACAACATTTTCTACACTGGAAGACCTGGAATATGCAGTTGACTTTGCACTACTTGCACATTCACATCAACACATCCAAGAAAAAACTGATAAACTGAATAAGTATAGCCAGCAGGTGGGTCTGAACATCAGTCTAAAGAATACAGAGGTCATGACACTGAATGTGGGCAATCCTGAGCCAATAACAATAAGGAACCAGAAGCTAGAACAGACAGGCACATTTACATACTTAGGATGTATAGTAACACCATAACACCAGACGGCGGAACAAGCAAGGACATAACAGAATGAATAAAGCGAGAACAGCCTTTGCTAATTTCAACATCTGGAAGTCTTCCCAATACAGCATAAACACCAAATTAAGATTATATGAGAGCTGTGTACTTTCAGTGCTTCTCTGTGGTGTGGAATGCTGGAGAGTAACAGAGAAGGAAATGTCGAAACTGTCCTCTTTCCACACAATGTGCCTAAGGAAAATTCACCAAATCTTTTGGTCGAAGACCATCACCAACCAAGAACTACTTATTTGGAATAACCAAGAGAACATGCACACCATCATAGTTGGCAGACACTGGAGTTGGGTTGGCCACATCCTCAGAAGGGACCCTGATGCCATTACAAGAACAGCTATGCTATGGACCCCCAAAGGAAAGCAAAAAAGAGGCCAACCAAAAACAACTTGGCGGAGAACTGCAGAGGCTGAGCTGCAAAGAATGAACCAGAGTTGGGGCACTGTACGAAGGATGGCCGTCGACTGAACAAAGTGGAAGCAATTTTTTGCTGCCCTAGTACAAGATGCCATCAGGCGTGATGGCCTGCGGCTAAGGATCAAAGAAGAAGAAGAATCACACATAAAATAGTATTGGCTTGTATGTTTGGCCTGTGATACTTACATATATGTTTGTCATTGTTTTATTCTCTCGTTTTTTCCTTTTTAAAGCTACTCAACTCTTTCTGTAAAAAAAAGTTGGTAGTTCCATAGCAGATACTAGAGACTTCACTATACTAGGTTCAGCCTTATAAGCTGAGTTGGGAGCCGTGCTGGTGTAATAGTTACCACACTGCGCTGGTGATCCAGGTTCGAGCCCTAGCAAGAACATTTGAAGTAGTGTCTTCGACCGGGACTTGGACTGGAATAACTGGAGCCCTGGCGAAGACATTTGAAGGAGTGTAGTCGACCAGGGACTGGAATAACCTGAACGGCTCCTGAGCCAACCCAGCTCTAATGTGTACCTCCGAAATCGGCGAGTATCTGCATGAATAGCTTGAGGACACCTGTCATTGTATAGGGAAAAAAGGGATACTCATGTAAAATCAATCTGAGGTTAGACACATTAGCCTGGGATTTCGCCTTTAGTAATAGCGAGTGTACGTTAAAAAAAAAAATGAGCAGAGGTGACCAGATCTCTTCCTTGCTGTCTTTTACTTCCTCCTTAACTCAAGAGCAGTGTCGGGCTCCCATATACAGCTGGATAGACTGCAGCGTGACACTACCAGGTTTTGAACCCAGAACTTAGTAACCTTGCTGTGAGAGCCAAGCGCTGTAACTTGTAATAAGAACTCTTCCAGTAGCAAACAAAAACATGAGTTTTGCCCAAAGATGGCCACCCTAGTGTTTGTTAACAGTGGTTTTTAACAAAGACATTATTTTGATGTTCGTGTATATAAATACTGAATGGTGTAGAAACATGGTCAATGAACAAGCAATTGGATGAAAGAATTGAGGCTCTTGAGATGTGGATATAGAGGGTGCATCCCATGGAAAGAGAAGAAAAGAAATAAAGAGATGCTAGAAAACCTAGATATGAAAACAGAATTGATGAAGGAGATCAAAATTAGATAGCTAGAATAATTTGGCCAAATACAAAGATGTAACACTTTGCAGAAGACCATAATAGAAGGAAGAGTTGAAGGCAAACAAAGCTCCTGATTTTGTTGTTATATTTCTGTCTCTTTAATTGTTGCAATCTTTTTTTTCATTGTCCTTTCCCAATAATTTTATTTTTGACATCAGGTCTGTCACCATCATTTTCGTTATTGTAGTGGGTTTGATGGTATTGTATGGTGGTGATGGTACTACGTGTGATGCATGAGGTCAGCTGTGAAGGCTCCTGAGATAATAGGTAACTGTGAATTGTCAGAAGGCCCTTCTCGCTACCACTACGACCTCACACTTATCTTTTTTTTTTTTTTTGTGTTCTAATGAATGTGGCTACGTTAAATGTCTAGGGTAATGATATGTAATGTGGTGTGATAGTTATAGACACACACACAGATATTTACAAAGTCTAATAATATTAACAAATGTTATAATACACTGAACTAACTCAAGTGTGTACAATTTTTGATAGAAATTTTCTTACATTTTATTTTGTTCTGGATCAAGTTTTATTTTGACCAGAACTTATAAAAGATTTAGAAATTATGAAAAAAAAATGCATGGAATATTACATAATAAATGCAAGAGTGTACATATGTATGTTACTAGACTATTTAGTTTTATTAATGTTTATAGTAGTCATCTAATTTGGGAGACCGTTTAATGGTTGTGCTGTTGGGGTGGCCTCATCACTCCAGTCTATATTGACTACACAGTGTCCAGTAAATTGCAGGAATTTTATGGGATTGTTAGTAACTATATTGAGTTAGTGAATTCTCAGCAGACCAGAGGCTCACTCAACTTTGAAGATGTAGCTCTGGTGCTGAGATCTGGTGGCCCCACCTCTCCGCTTGCAATAATAGTGGTCTGGGGGCACCTCTCCGTGCTTGGGGGCAATAATAGGCTGCTCTGACACAAGGTTACTGCACGGATCCACTCGGGTAAAATCAACAACTCGTTTGACACCACATTGGTGCCAACTGAAACTCAAGCTCTGCAATCAAAGTATTGGCTATGTGTCAAAATTCCATTCTCTAACCATGTCTGGACACAACACTACACAACAACAACACCATATAGACAGGTCAGATCTCTCTGACCATACAGCACATTTTACCATGATGGTTTCACATCAGATAGGTTCTCCCAGACTACAGATTCTGAAATATGTTTATTAGTTTCCTCCCCTAAAATAGGATAGGTAATATGTTTCATTGTTCTCAACACTGGATCTGTCCTTCTTAATCCTTGCTGGAGTTTATGTATTTTATTTGTCTCTAGACCCTGAACTGGGGCGGGGGGTCTAGAGCGAACCCTTTCTTGTTGTAAGGAACAGATTATGCTATTGCAGTATCAAATCACTCGAACCTTAAACAAATATTAAAATGTATAAAGAAATAAGTTCAGTCTTACCAGAAATATGAATATAGTACACAGTAAATAAATGCTAGCAAAACTCTGCTGAGCTGCTGGCTATAGTATGGTGTCCCACTGAATATTATGTATTATTTCTGGGAAATCACCACTACAATTAATGACTGTGTTACTGGACAGACTTATGTCGAATGGCAAATATGTGCGTCTCTATCCCGCTACTATAAAATGCGTTGGCCAATCAGATCAGAAGACCAAGCTTTTCAATTCAAAATTTGAAAATAAAGTCAAAATTACATCTTATTTTCTCAAATGTACGTCCGTCACATTTTATCTTTTCCCAAAAAAGTCAAAAGTACATCTCAATTTTTAAAATGTACGTCGGTCACAATTTATCTTTTTCCCACAATTTCACTTGTTTTTTTGGACTAACACATGTAAAACTGCACGAACCTGCCTCCTAAGTTATTTTTAGCCACTACTGTCCGCTACTCCCCCACTCTTGCATTCTAACTAAATTTGAACACTTGAGTCTCAAGGTTGCGATTTTTGTGCAAATAGTGGCATGTTTGATTCAATGCAGTCTTTTGCTGATGTGAACAACCCCGTCTTTTGTCATTATCTTTCTTATTATCTGTCCGTCTGTATAAATGAAAGTATATTATTTCACTGCTCAGAATGGGCCATCCGGCCAGCTAATTTTTATATTCCTAACATTAATATTAAGAAAAAGTTACTTTTTGAATTTTGTAATATTTCAAGCATCTGCGTTTAGCCGCTGAATTCAAATAAAAGGCTTGGTATCGCAAAAGCGTCCAATAAATGACTGTGGCGTATCATATCCAAGGTCCCTTCTGTCGAATTCCTTACGAATTCCTTACTTTATGGGGGGGGGGGAGGGGGGGCGGGGGGTGGGGTCGGAGGGGGGGGGGGGGGGGGGGGGGGGGGGGGGAACGGGGGGCGGGGCGGGGGGGGGGGGGGAGGGGGCGGGGGGGGGTGGGGGGGGGTGGGAGAGGGGAGGGGGGGGGGGGGGGGGGGGGGGGGGGGGGGGGGGGATGGGGGGGGGGTGGGGGGGGGGGGACGTGACTTTTCCTCCTTGCCCCACCAATTTGCGTCCATTAACCTCGCTAGTTCAAGTACGCGTTCAGTCAGATTTTTGTCTTTTGATCCTCGTTCCGTTTTGCCTTCAAGTCTAACACCTGATGACCCGCGGCGCGGGCGATCATGTATTCCAGCAGCTTACGCATTGGTTTTTTTTTTTTTTTTTTTCCTACGTTGTATCATTGGAGATATTTTGACGTTGCATCACTGTTAATTTTTACGACAGTTATCATATGGCTCTAATTCAGCCTCCTGCTGATGATCTGATTCATCTTCATTGTCATCTGTATAAGTACTACAGTCTTAATTTCTTCATCCAGAATGTCTTCAAATAATTTTTGTGCTTGGTCTGAAGTCAGTTTTATGAAATCTGACATGGGTGGTGGATGTGGCCATTGGGTGGGGGGGGGGAGGGGGGGGGGGGCATAATGCCTCATCTATATCCGAAGTGATTCTTTGTTCACATTGTCAGATGTCTTTTCATAATCCACAAAATCAATGTAAAGAGGTGAATTAAATTACAAACTTTGTTCCACTGTTGTTCTCAATGTGACTATCCGGTCTGTACACGATCTGTTTTGTCTAAAACCTGCTTGTTCATCTCTCAGTTGTCTGTCTATGGACTCTCTTTTCAGGACGATCCTGTTCAACATTTTTTCATGGCACTGATAGCAACATTATTCCTCTGAAACGTGTGCACCTTGTAAATCTCCCTTTTTAGGCAGCTTGACCATATATCCTTCCTTCCATTCTGCTAGCATTTTATCTTCTCTTCCCCCCCCCCCCCCCCCCCCCCCAATCCAGTCTTTGCTAAGTTATTTGTATAGTATCTCTGTAGAGCTGTCAATTTCTGTTTTTATGGCCTCTGCAGGAATGCCAACTGGACCAGCTGCTTTTCATCTTTTAGAAGCTATATGGCTTTCTTTATTTATTCCTTCGTTGATCTTTCACAGTTGACTTGTAGCTCCTCTTCTGCTGGCTGGTTGTCTGGGGAACTTAGTGGACCTTGTCTATTGAGATGTTGCTCAAAATGTTCTGTCTATCTCTTCATTTGCACTTGTATTATTACTACGCAATTTTCCGTTCTTGTCTTTGATGGCGCAAGACAAAAAAAAAAAAAAGACCTCCTACTTGCACAAAAATGTGCTAAGAGAGGACTAATATGAGTGTGATAAACGAGCGCAAAGGCCTTATTGCTCCATCTTTTCCTACATTCTTCATACTGTATTTTCTCCGACATTTGCTCTCTCATCTCATATTTGCGATCCACATTTGCTATTTCATTGTTGTGATTACTCGCGACCGGTATCTAGAGAACCACATTTGTTCTTTCATCGGGGGAAATAAAGTCCTTTGATTGAGTCCACATGCCTGACATTATCATTTGAAGCCCACATTGTATCGTGATAAATCTGGTAAAAACACATATGGTCATCCTATCAAACTGTAATTTCTGTGACACCACATTGGACGCCCAGATTGGCCAGGGGAAAACGTGGCCGCGGTTCAGACAAGCGTGGGTTGACCACATTGGACGCCCAGCTTGGGCAGGGTGACTTCCAGAAATATATAATACCGCATAATCTACTAGAGTGAGGCAGTCCAGGTTTTTACCTTGTGAGGAAGAGATCAAACCCAAAAACGCATAGCCTAATACACGTGTTTATTCAGAGTGGATGATAATTCAGTTCCGTGATTAATTGTGTTCTTAAAGGATTTTGCGAAGGGAAAAGAAGGTTAGTAGATCTTATACTTATTAATACATTTTCTTAATTTTGTTTATTTTAACCTCACAGCTAAAATGTGCGGAAGATAAAGTTTCAAATAATTCTTGGCATAACTGATTAATAAAATCAGAAGATTTTCATAGAAGATGATAGGATGATAGAAGGTAATTAATAGTTCATATTTCACCTTTATCATCATCACAGTCTCCCATATGCACACACACTCTCATGCACAAGATATTTAACATCATTAGAATTGAACTCAGAGAGAGGGAGATGAATAATGAGCAGTAGTTTAAATGAAAGTCAACCAGTGATGTTAAATGTGAAAAACTTACGAAGACTTTTGTGTGTCTTCAGTTCATCAGAAGTCTGAGTCTACACGCAACGTGTCTGACGTCTAACCAGAAATAAGTTATCAAAAACGGACATTTGGCTAGCAGAATTCGCCATAGGACATCTTTCATTCCTCAATTTAAAAGGAATATTGTCTCACCCACAAGTCATAAGGTGGACGCAGCATTTTTCGTCACCATATACTGCTTGCTCACAAGTTCAATACAGAGTTATCACAAGTTCAATACATCGTTATCACAAGTTCAATACAGAGTCATCATAAACTCTAATCACTCGAAAGATCATTATTATCTGAAGTCAAGCAAAAGAGCTCAAAAGAGGAATCGCATATTTTATACCACGTGCAACACACTCTTAAGCGCATTTTTATGAAGCAGACTCGAAAGTATATGAATCACGACTACATACGCAAGATTATGAGTCTACATATCACTAACATTTCGTGAAGATATCCAGTCTGACCAGTACCGTCGGGAGATTAGACCACAGACCTTTTGTTCATATGACAACTATTAACTGTTGATCCACACTACAGAGATATACTCAAACAGTGAAGGAATATACATAAATATCTCGTCAGCGTTCTCCGTACGACAACAGTATTCATCAGAACGTCCTCGACTTAGAGATACCCCATTCGACATAACGTATAACAACTTGGGACATTTTATGCATACATGTGAATCCTCATATCTAGGAGAAGCATTTAGAGACACATGGACTGTGTAGAGTACTCACCATTTTGGTAACACGTATCATATCACATCATCATTTCACTCTACACCAGTTCATCCTTAATTAACTATTACTTAATTAACTGTAATTTTATTATCTCATCTGTGTGTTTTGTGTGAATCGTCTTTCACCATCATCACGTTCTAACCATTACTAACCCTATATGTGTGGATATTTCATTAATAAACCCAACGATCAGTTGATCATTATCAAGAGTTTGTTAATGTATCACTCGTGCTGTCGGTGTTACATATTCACCTATAGGAACCTTTCTCTACTCAGATGAGGTTGGGGGCTTTTTCTTTACGGGATCTAAGGGCAGAAGCTAAGGTCGTGGGGAAACAGAACTCTTTCCATATTTTATTAGAAAACACTGTCTAGTGGAAAGCATTCGCATTCCTGTCTTCTTGTCCCTATCTCGAATAGGTCTTTTTTTCTTTCTTAACGAGCCAATTTCTAGAGACCTTATATCTAATATCTCATAGACTATTCCTGGCAAAAACTACTGTCGTAGTTGCCCCAGTGACTCACCACACGACAATTGTGGGCTCGTCTTGGGATTAGTGAACCCGGACTTAGAAGTGTGATAAATCACATTTTCATCCCTGCTTTACAATTGCGATAATTGCAAAATTTGTTGGCATTTCGAGGGATTATCTCCTAGACTGACACTTACTATAATTTGTCTATTTCATAGGGGGGATAATTTATATCTCTAAAGCACGAGTGATACTTTTTAAATTGAGTATCAAACGGACAGAGTAAACACTTTTTGAGAACAGAGGATACTGTAGGGAACTGAAAAAATTTTTTTTTTCAGTAACTGCTGGAGAAACTGTTATCATAAATATTTAGTAAATTTTTCATAGAAACTTCGAGATAATCTGTTAATTAATTTTTCAGAATACGCTGAGTGAGTGATTTTTAAGAACTATTTGAACTTGATTACTAATTTAAACCTAGCTGGTTTTAAAGAGATAATTACTTGTGCGAGTCTATTAAATTTGTTTGGAGGTCACTGCCAATTTTTCCCTTCGCAAACCCGTACTGCATATCATGGCAGATGCTGCGAAAATTAGAAATAGTTTTGATGGAGGCAGGGCGTGAATTCGGGTTAAGTGGAAAAGACCTGATGAAATATGTAAGCGAGGAAACTGATAAACTCCATGAAAGAGAGATGGAAATGCAGAAACTTACAATGGAGAAGGCCGCAGCAGAAGCAGCGGAGCGGAAAGAGAAAGCCGCAGCAGAAGCAGCGGAGCGGAAAAAAAGCAGCAGAAGCAGCAGAAGAGCGAGCGAAAAGAGAAAGCCGCAGCAGAGCATGCACTTATGATGAAGCAACTGGAAATCCAGGGACAGACCAATCAAATAGAGCTGGCAAAAAGTGCAGCGGCTTCCAACTGTGATGGAGGGTACTCACCCCGCTCAGATGGTGTGCCTACTTCGCAACCTGCGCCACCCAATGCCATGAACTTTCCGCTGGAACCTTTTTCAGAAAGGAATGATACCATGGACGCCTTTTTAGACCGCTTTGAACGCTTTGCAACAGGGTTTGGACTTGAAGAACGGAAGTGGAACTTGAAACTTTCCCAGGGCCTAAGAGGAGCCGCCTACGAAGTTTTTAATAAACTTCCGGCCGGAGAGCAAGATGACTACCAGGCATTGAAAAAAAGCTCTCTTGGTGAGGTACGAGCTTCATTCAGAGGCTTACCGGAAAAAATTTCGAGGTTCTAGGAAGGATGCAGGAGAGACTTTCTCACAGTTCGCAGCCCGTATTGAAGACTACCTAGTGAAGTGGTGTACACTGGGAAACTTTGCCGAGAACTATGACGGGTTGAAAGAGCTGATTGTGATAGAGCAACTGAAAGAATCTATGTCGGTGGAAATGCGTAGATTTCTCACTGAAAACGGCGCTGACCGGTTAGAAAATATTCTTACACTGGCAGAGCGATTCCAAAATGCTCTCATGGAGTCTCAAGGAGCCAGAAAGAAGTTTTCGGATCAGGCGCCAAAGCAACCTGCTCGCTCCCAACCAGACCAACAAAGCAAAGGACCACACATCTCGCATAAACAGCACGCAAAACAAGATAACTACAAAGAGCAAAACAAGAAAAATGCTGCGCCACACCAGAGACAGGGAGATAAATGGTGCAAGTACTGTCGCTTGAACAATCACAACACTAATGAGTGCAAGCGCAGACCTCCTCCCCAACATGCTGCCTGTCTGCAGACAAAATCGTCACCCCGGAAGGAGCAGAGAACCGGAAACGTTTCTCATCCTCCTGTCATCGAATCAGTCCTCGTAAACGGACAATCTGTGGAGTGCCTTTATGACACAGGACTTGCTTTTGATGCGGTGGTCAGGGCATCTCTTGTCACCCCTGACCAGATAACAGAAGAGAGTGTCGACATCCAAGGTCCGACGAAGGATGTTGCACCCATGACACTGCCAATTGCACTTATCAGAGTGGAATCTCGTTATGTGACAGGAGAGATTCGTGCAGCTATCATGGAAGAACCAATCTACTCTTTAATCTTGGGATGTAGATATGTGTTCCTTGGAGAACCTACTCAACCACTAGTCATGGCGGCCGTACAGACTAGAGGACAGTCAAGAAAAGACGCAGAGCAGGAACCTCCTACCAATATCCTCCCCGAGGAATTGAAGAGGGCCCAAATGGAAGATTCCACACTGGCGCCCTGTTTTAAAAAATTACCTAGAACACACAACCCACCTACCAAGGGAGACTTCTTTATGAAAAATGGATTGATGTATCGCCGAGCTGGAAATGAAGGACAGGAACACAACCAATTAGTAGTTCCTGCAACCTATAGGAACCAGGTGCTTGAGATGGGCCACTCTATCCCATTTAGTGGACACATGGGAATGAGCGCCACGACTCAAAGGATTGCCTGCCACTATTATTGGCCAGGGATCACCGGCGACATTGAACGTTTCGTCAAGTCTTGTCCTCAGTGCCAGAAAGTTGCACCAAAACACTGGACGGCACCCGCGACCCTTGGGGAGATGCCAATCTTGGGCACCCCATTTGAAAGAGTGGCCGTGGATATAATTGGACCTCTGCTGAGAACTAAGAAGAGGAACTCCCATATCCTTACCTTAGTGGACACCTGTTCCATGTGGGGCGAAGCCATAGCCATGCCAGCATGCGACTCAGTGCATGTAGCTGACGCTTTACTGAATATCTTTACTAGATTGGGCTTCCCGCATGAAATTCTCACAGACAACGGGTCACAATTTAGAGGCAAGTTGACAGAGGAGGTGCTTAGAATATTCAAGACTAGGCATATCCATACTTCGCCCTATCACCCCCAAAGTAACGGGCAAGTAGAGCGGTTTAACGGGACGCTCACCTCTATTCTTCGGAAGTTGGCACAGGAGAAGCCAGAAACTTGGGATCAGTATCTTCCTGCCGCATTATTTGCTTATAGGGAAGTACCGCATGCGTCAACTGGAGTTCCTCCGGCCACATTACTCTTCGGAAGACCTATTAAAGGTCCATTAGAAGCATTACTAAGAACATGGACAGATGCCAAGGCAGACGACACTGTCACATCAGCCTTCCAGTACGTCACAGACTTGAAACAACGCCTGAAGACTGGCTGGGAATTAGCCACAGCGAAAGTACGGGAGGCTAGGCGGAAACATGCCAAATATTACAATCGCAATGCGAAGGACCGAGAACTAGCAGTAGGAGAGAAGGTGCTACTTCTTCTGCCAAGTAGCAGTAATAAATTGCAGATTTGCTGGAGGGGACCCTACAAAGTGGCGGAAAAGATTTCTCGCACCAACTATAAAATCGCCGTGAACGGAAAGCAGAAAATTTATCACTTAAATCTGCTTAAGAAGTTTTACGAGCGAGCCCCTGCCGAACCAGCGCACCTCATGACTATGGCCATTGCTATGCAAATGGAAGAAGAGCCATTATCATCCGTAGAGTACCCGGTGAAACAGGAGGAATCACATTTAGATGTGAAAATAAGCTCCACCCTAACGGAAGCCCAGCAAGAAAGTGTGAGGAGATTGATGGAAAACCACGCCGACTCTCTGACAGACAAACCGGGCCGGACAAACCTGATGGAGTTTGACATGGAAGTCACGGATCCTACGCCCGTCCGAATGAGAACCTATCCGATTCCGTATGCCAAGGCGACGGCATTAAAGCAAGAAATTGATTACTTACTTAAGGAAGGCATAATTTCGAAGTCGGAGTCCCCTTACAGTGCGGGAGTGGTGCTGTTACGCAAACCCAGTGGAGAACACCGCCTGTGCATCGACTACCGACAGCTGAATGCGTTAACACAGTTCCAGCCAGAACCGTTACCGGACCAGAACCAGCTATTTACTAAGCTGAGCAGGGCTCGCTATTTTTCAAAGATCGACCTCAGTAAAGGGTACTATCAAATACCGGTAAAAGCTGAGGTGAGGAATCTGTTAGCCTTCAGTACTCCAGATGGACACTTCGAATTTAATGTGATGCCATTTGGACTGAACAATGCTCCTAGTGTCTTCACAAGGATGATGCGAAAGTTATTGGATCCTTTGAATCATCCCGCCATCAGCAATTTTATGGATGATATCCTAGTAGCTACTGAATCGTTTGAAGAACATATATCAGCGCTATCCTTGCTGTTTAACAGACTCAGAGAAGCGGGACTAACCGCCCGCCCAACCAAATGTCAAATTGGGTGTGAACAGCTAGAATTCCTAGGACATACTATATCCCATGGGACCATGTTTCCCGAGACTCGAAACGTTGAGAAGCTGAGAAATGCACCGAGACCGTCCACTAAAAGGGATGTCCGGTCATTTGTATCTCTCTGTGGATTCTACCAGAGATATATAAAGGATTTTAATAGCCTCTGTGCGCCGCTTACGTCGCTAACCAAGAAAGGAAACCCAGATAAAGTGACATGGTCAGCAGAATGTGAACATGCATATGCACTCTTAAAAGAGAAACTCACCACAAAACCTATTTTACGGCTTCCGGATTTAACTAGAAAATTCATCTTGCGCACAGATGCCAGTAACATTGGAATCGGGGCTACATTACTACAGCCAGATGACAGAAGCCCCCCAAATCTATTTCCGGTCGCATATGCGAGTCGGAAGTTAAACCGAGCAGAACAAAACTATTCCACAATCGAAAAGGAATGTTTGTCCCTCGTCTGGGGAATACAAAAATTTCAAGCATACCTGTACGGAAGGAAATTTACAATCCAGAGTGATCACCAACCTCTGACCTTCCTCGCCAATTCAAAGAATTTGAATGCTAGACTGATGAGGTGGTCGCTTGTTCTACAACCTTACACGTTCCAAGTGGACTATATCCAAGGAAAACATAACGTAGGAGCGGATTTTTTAAGCCGTCATCCTATGAGGCAGGACGAAGAGCACGGACAAGTAGAGGAAAGGGTGGAAACCGGAGAGAAAAACGAAGATGAGGAAAAGGATTAAAGAATCCCGAGCAAGAAGTCTAAGCTCTCCTGAGTACGATTGACATCACACTTGAGGAGGGGCTATTGTGATAAACGAGCGCAAAGGCCTTATTGCTCCATCTTTTCCTACATTCTTCATACTGTATTTTCTCCGACATTTGCTCTCTCATCTCATATTTGCGATCCACATTTGCTATTTCATTGTTGTGATTACTCGCGACCGGTATCTAGAGAACCACATTTGTTCTTTCATCGGGGGAAATAAAGTCCTTTGATTGAGTCCACATGCCTGACATTATCATTTGAAGCCCACATTGTATCGTGATAAATCTGGTAAAAACACATATGGTCATCCTAATCAAACTGTAATTTCTGTGACACCACATTGGACGCCCAGATTGGCCAGGGGAAAACGTGGCCGCGGTTCAGACAAGCGTGGGTTGACCACATTGGACGCCCAGCTTGGGCAGGGTGACTTCCAGAAATATATAATACCGCATAATCTACTAGAGTGAGGCAGTCCAGGTTTTTACCTTGTGAGGAAGAGATCAAACCCAAAAACGCATAGCCTAATACACGTGTTTATTCAGAGTGGATGATAATTCAGTTCCGTGATTAATTGTGTTCTTAAAGGATTTTGCGAAGGGAAAAGAAGGTTAGTAGATCTTATACTTATTAATACATTTTCTTAATTTTGTTTATTTTAACCTCACAGCTAAAATGTGCGGAAGATAAAGTTTCAAATAATTCTTGGCATAACTGATTAATAAAATCAGAAGATTTTCATAGAAGATGATAGGATGATAGAAGGTAATTAATAGTTCATATTTCACCTTTATCATCATCACAGTCTCCCATATGCACACACTCTCATGCACAAGATATTTAACATCATTAGAATTGAACTCAGAGAGAGGGAGATGAATAATGAGCAGTAGTTTAAATGAAAGTCAACCAGTGATGTTAAATGTGAAAAACTTACGAAGACTTTTGTGTGTCTTCAGTTCATCAGAAGTCTGAGTCTACACGCAACGTGTCTGACGTCTAACCAGAAATAAGTTATCAAAAAAACGGACATTTGGCTAGCAGAATTCGCCATAGGACATCTTTCATTCCTCAATTTAAAAGGAATATTGTCTCACCCACAAGTCATAAGGTGGACGCAGCATTTTTCGTCACCATATACTGCTTGCTCACAAGTTCAATACAGAGTTATCACAAGTTCAATACATCGTTATCACAAGTTCAATACAGAGTCATCATAAACTCTAATCACTCGAAAGATCATTATTATCTGAAGTCAAGCAAAAGAGCTCAAAAGAGGAATCGCATATTTATACCACGTGCAACACACTCTTAAGCGCATTTTATGAAGCAGACTCGAAAGTATATGAATCACGACTACATACGCAAGATTATGAGTCTACATATCACTAACATTTCGTGAAGATATCCAGTCTGACCAGTACCGTCGGGAGATTAGACCACAGACCTTTTGTTCATATGACAACTATTAACTGTTGATCCACACTACAGAGATATACTCAAACAGTGAAGGAATATACATAAATATCTCGTCAGCGTTCTCCGTACGACAACAGTATTCATCAGAACGTCCTCGACTTAGAGATACCCCATTCGACATAACGTATAACAACTTGGGACATTTTATGCATACATGTGAATCCTCATATCTAGGAGAAGCATTTAGAGACACATGGACTGTGTAGAGTACTCACCATTTTGGTAACACGTATCATATCACATCATCATTTCACTCTACACCAGTTCATCCTTAATTAACTATTACTTAATTAACTGTAATTTTATTATCTCATCTGTGTGTTTTGTGTGAATCGTCTTTCACCATCATCACGTTCTAACCATTACTAACCCTATATGTGTGGATATTTCATTAATAAACCCAACGATCAGTTGATCATTATCAAGAGTTTGTTAATGTATCACTCGTGCTGTCGGTGTTACATATTCACCTATAGGAACCTTTCTCTACTCAGATGAGGTTGGGGGCTTTTTCTTTACGGGATCTAAGGGCAGAAGCTAAGGTCGTGGGGAAACAGAACTCTTTCCATAATTTATTAGAAAACACTGTCTAGTGGAAAGCATTCGCATTCCTGTCTTCTTGTCCCTATCTCGAATAGGTCTTTTTTTTCTTTCTTAACGAGCCAATTTCTAGAGAGACCTTATATCTAATATCTCATAGACTATTCCTGGCAAAAACTACTGTCGTAGTTGCCCCAGTGACTCACCACACGACAATTGTGGGCTCGTCTTGGGATTAGTGAACCCGGACTTAGAAGTGTGATAAATCACATTTTCATCCCTGCTTTACAATTGCGATAATTGCAAAATTTGTTGGCATTTCGAGGGATTATCTCCTAGACTGACACTTACTATAATTTGTCTATTTCATAGGGGGGATAATTTATATCTCTAAAGCACGAGTGATACTTTTTAAATTGAGTATCAAACGGACAGAGTAAACACTTTTTGAGAACAGAGGATACTGTAGGGAACTGAAATTTTTTTTTTTTTTCAGTAACTGCTGGAGAAACTGTTATCATAAATATTTAGTAAATTTTTCATAGAAACTTCGAGATAATCTGTTAATTAATTTTTCAGAATACGCTGAGTGAGTGATTTTTTTAAGAACTATTTGAACTTGATTACTAATTTAAAACCTAGCTGGTTTTAAAGAGATAATTACTTGTGCGAGTCTATTAAATTTGTTTGGAGGTCACTGCCAATTTTTCCCTTCGCAAACCCGTACTGCATATCATGGCAGATGCTGCGAAAATTAGAAATAGTTTGATGGAGGCAGGGCGTGAATTCGGGTTAAGTGGAAAAGACCTGATGAAATATGTAAGCGAGGAAACTGATAAACTCCATGAAAGAGAGATGGAAATGCAGAAACTTACAA
The DNA here is from genome assembly GCA_024509875.1 of Oreohelix idahoensis. Lineage (NCBI taxonomy): Eukaryota > Metazoa > Mollusca > Gastropoda > Stylommatophora > Oreohelicidae > Oreohelix > Oreohelix idahoensis. The sequence continues at coordinate 391,214 of JAMPIV010009120.1, forward strand.
TGGAGAAGGCCGCAGCAGAAGCAGCGGAGCGGAAAGAGAAAGCCGCAGCAGAAGCAGCGGAGCGGAAAAAAAGCAGCAGAAAGCAGCAGCAGAGCGGAAAAGAGAAAGCCGCAGCAGAGCATGCACTTATGATGAAGCAACTGGAAATCCAGGGACAGACCAATCAAATAGAGCTGGCAAAAAGTGCAGCGGCTTCCAACTGTGATGGAGGGTACTCACCCCGCTCAGATGGTGTGCCTACTTCGCAACCTGCGCCACCCAATGCCATGAACTTTCCGCTGGAACCTTTTTCAGAAAGGAATGATACCATGGACGCCTTTTTAGACCGCTTTGAACGCTTTGCAACAGGGTTTGGACTTGAAGAACGGAAGTGGAACTTGAAACTTTCCCAGGGCCTAAGAGGAGCCGCCTACGAAGTTTTTTAATAAACTTCCGGCCGGAGAGCAAGATGACTACCAGGCATTGAAAAAAGCTCTCTTGGTGAGGTACGAGCTTCATTCAGAGGCTTACCGGAAAAAAATTTCGAGGTTCTAGGAAGGATGCAGGAGAGACTTTCTCACAGTTCGCAGCCCGTATTGAAGACTACCTAGTGAAGTGGTGTACACTGGGAAACTTTGCCGAGAACTATGACGGGTTGAAAGAGCTGATTGTGATAGAGCAACTGAAAGAATCTATGTCGGTGGAAATGCGTAGATTTCTCACTGAAAACGGCGCTGACCGGTTAGAAAATATTCTTACACTGGCAGAGCGATTCCAAAATGCTCTCATGGAGTCTCAAGGAGCCAGAAAGAAGTTTTCGGATCAGGCGCCAAAGCAACCTGCTCGCTCCCAACCAGACCAACAAAGCAAAGGACCACACATCTCGCATAAACAGCACGCAAAACAAGATAACTACAAAGAGCAAAACAAGAAAAATGCTGCGCCACACCAGAGACAGGGAGATAAATGGTGCAAGTACTGTCGCTTGAACAATCACAACACTAATGAGTGCAAGCGCAGACCTCCTCCCCAACATGCTGCCTGTCTGCAGACAAAATCGTCACCCCGGAAGGAGCAGAGAACCGGAAACGTTTCTCATCCTCCTGTCATCGAATCAGTCCTCGTAAACGGACAATCTGTGGAGTGCCTTTATGACACAGGACTTGCTTTTGATGCGGTGGTCAGGGCATCTCTTGTCACCCCTGACCAGATAACAGAAGAGAGTGTCGACATCCAAGGTCCGACGAAGGATGTTGCACCCATGACACTGCCAATTGCACTTATCAGAGTGGAATCTCGTTATGTGACAGGAGAGATTCGTGCAGCTATCATGGAAGAACCAATCTACTCTTTAATCTTGGGATGTAGATATGTGTTCCTTGGAGAACCTACTCAACCACTAGTCATGGCGGCCGTACAGACTAGAGGACAGTCAAGAAAAGACGCAGAGCAGGAACCTCCTACCAATATCCTCCCCGAGGAATTGAAGAGGGCCCAAATGGAAGATTCCACACTGGCGCCCTGTTTTAAAAAATTACCTAGAACACACAACCCACCTACCAAGGGAGACTTCTTTATGAAAAATGGATTGATGTATCGCCGAGCTGGAAATGAAGGACAGGAACACAACCAATTAGTAGTTCCTGCAACCTATAGGAACCAGGTGCTTGAGATGGGCCACTCTATCCCATTTAGTGGACACATGGGAATGAGCGCCACGACTCAAAGGATTGCCTGCCACTATTATTGGCCAGGGATCACCGGCGACATTGAACGTTTCGTCAAGTCTTGTCCTCAGTGCCAGAAAGTTGCACCAAAACACTGGACGGCACCCGCGACCCTTGGGGAGATGCCAATCTTGGGCACCCCATTTGAAAGAGTGGCCGTGGATATAATTGGACCTCTGCTGAGAACTAAGAAGAGGAACTCCCATATCCTTACCTTAGTGGACACCTGTTCCATGTGGGGCGAAGCCATAGCCATGCCAGCATGCGACTCAGTGCATGTAGCTGACGCTTTACTGAATATCTTTACTAGATTGGGCTTCCCGCATGAAATTCTCACAGACAACGGGTCACAATTTAGAGGCAAGTTGACAGAGGAGGTGCTTAGAATATTCAAGACTAGGCATATCCATACTTCGCCCTATCACCCCCAAAGTAACGGGCAAGTAGAGCGGTTTAACGGGACGCTCACCTCTATTCTTCGGAAGTTGGCACAGGAGAAGCCAGAAACTTGGGATCAGTATCTTCCTGCCGCATTATTTGCTTATAGGGAAGTACCGCATGCGTCAACTGGAGTTCCTCCGGCCACATTACTCTTCGGAAGACCTATTAAAGGTCCATTAGAAGCATTACTAAGAACATGGACAGATGCCAAGGCAGACGACACTGTCACATCAGCCTTCCAGTACGTCACAGACTTGAAACAACGCCTGAAGACTGGCTGGGAATTAGCCACAGCGAAAGTACGGGAGGCTAGGCGGAAACATGCCAAATATTACAATCGCAATGCGAAGGACCGAGAACTAGCAGTAGGAGAGAAGGTGCTACTTCTTCTGCCAAGTAGCAGTAATAAATTGCAGATTTGCTGGAGGGGACCCTACAAAGTGGCGGAAAAGATTTCTCGCACCAACTATAAAATCGCCGTGAACGGAAAGCAGAAAAATTTATCACTTAAATCTGCTTAAGAAGTTTTACGAGCGAGCCCCTGCCGAACCAGCGCACCTCATGACTATGGCCATTGCTATGCAAATGGAAGAAGAGCCATTATCATCATCCGTAGAGTACCCGGTGAAACAGGAGGAATCACATTTAGATGTGAAAATAAGCTCCACCCTAACGGAAGCCCAGCAAGAAAGTGTGAGGAGATTGATGGAAAACCACGCCGACTCTCTGACAGACAAACCGGGCCGGACAAACCTGATGGAGTTTGACATGGAAGTCACGGATCCTACGCCCGTCCGAATGAGAACCTATCCGATTCCGTATGCCAAGGCGACGGCATTAAAGCAAGAAATTGATTACTTACTTAAGGAAGGCATAATTTCGAAGTCGGAGTCCCCTTACAGTGCGGGAGTGGTGCTGTTACGCAAACCCAGTGGAGAACACCGCCTGTGCATCGACTACCGACAGCTGAATGCGTTAACACAGTTCCAGCCAGAACCGTTACCGGACCAGAACCAGCTATTTACTAAGCTGAGCAGGGCTCGCTATTTTTCAAAGATCGACCTCAGTAAAGGGTACTATCAAATACCGGTAAAAGCTGAGGTGAGGAATCTGTTAGCCTTCAGTACTCCAGATGGACACTTCGAATTTAATGTGATGCCATTTGGACTGAACAATGCTCCTAGTGTCTTCACAAGGATGATGCGAAAGTTATTGGATCCTTTGAATCATCCCGCCATCAGCAATTTTATGGATGATATCCTAGTAGCTACTGAATCGTTTGAAGAACATATATCAGCGCTATCCTTGCTGTTTAACAGACTCAGAGAAGCGGGACTAACCGCCCGCCCAACCAAATGTCAAATTGGGTGTGAACAGCTAGAATTCCTAGGACATACTATATCCCATGGGACCATGTTTCCCGAGACTCGAAACGTTGAGAAGCTGAGAAATGCACCGAGACCGTCCACTAAAAGGGATGTCCGGTCATTTGTATCTCTCTGTGGATTCTACCAGAGATATATAAAGGATTTTAATAGCCTCTGTGCGCCGCTTACGTCGCTAACCAAGAAAGGAAACCCAGATAAAGTGACATGGTCAGCAGAATGTGAACATGCATATGCACTCTTAAAAGAGAAACTCACCACAAAACCTATTTTACGGCTTCCGGATTTAACTAGAAAATTCATCTTGCGCACAGATGCCAGTAACATTGGAATCGGGGCTACATTACTACAGCCAGATGACAGAAGCCCCCCAAATCTATTTCCGGTCGCATATGCGAGTCGGAAGTTAAACCGAGCAGAACAAAACTATTCCACAATCGAAAAGGAATGTTTGTCCCTCGTCTGGGGAATACAAAAATTTCAAGCATACCTGTACGGAAGGAAATTTACAATCCAGAGTGATCACCAACCTCTGACCTTCCTCGCCAATTCAAAGAATTTGAATGCTAGACTGATGAGGTGGTCGCTTGTTCTACAACCTTACACGTTCCAAGTGGACTATATCCAAGGAAAACATAACGTAGGAGCGGATTTTTTTAAGCCGTCATCCTATGAGGCAGGACGAAGAGCACGGACAAGTAGAGGAAAGGGTGGAAACCGGAGAGAAAAAACGAAGATGAGGAAAAGGATTAAAGAATCCCGAGCAAGAAGTCTAAGCTCTCCTGAGTACGATTGACATCACACTTGAGGAGGGGCTATTGTGATAAACGAGCGCAAAGGCCTTATTGCTCCATCTTTTCCTACATTCTTCATACTGTATTTTCTCCGACATTTGCTCTCTCATCTCATATTTGCGATCCACATTTGCTATTTCATTGTTGTGATTACTCGCGACCGGTATCTAGAGAACCACATTTTTTTCTTTCATCGGGGGAAATAAAGTCCTTTGATTGAGTCCACATGCCTGACATTATCATTTGAAGCCCACATTGTATCGTGATAAATCTGGTAAAAACACATATGGTCATCCTAATCAAACTGTAATTTCTGTGACACCACATTGGACGCCCAGATTGGCCAGGGGAAAACGTGGCCGCGGTTCAGACAAGCGTGGGTTGACCACATTGGACGCCCAGCTTGGGCAGGGTGACTTCCAGAAATATATAATACCGCATAATCTACTAGAGTGAGGCAGTCCAGGTTTTTACCTTGTGAGGAAGAGATCAAACCCAAAAACGCATAGCCTAATACACGTGTTTATTCAGAGTGGATGATAATTCAGTTCCGTGATTAATTGTGTTCTTAAAGGATTTTGCGAAGGGAAAAGAAGGTTAGTAGATCTTATACTTATTAATACATTTTCTTAATTTTGTTTATTTTAACCTCACAGCTAAAATGTGCGGAAGATAAAGTTTCAAATAATTCTTGGCATAACTGATTAATAAAATCAGAAGATTTTCATAGAAGATGATAGGATGATAGAAGGTAATTAATAGTTCATATTTCACCTTTATCATCATCACAGTCTCCCATATGCACACACTCTCATGCACAAGATATTTAACATCATTAGAATTGAACTCAGAGAGAGGGAGATGAATAATGAGCAGTAGTTTAAATGAAAGTCAACCAGTGATGTTAAATGTGAAAAACTTACGAAGACTTTTGTGTGTCTTCAGTTCATCAGAAGTCTGAGTCTACACGCAACGTGTCTGACGTCTAACCAGAAATAAGTTATCAAAAACGGACATTTGGCTAGCAGAATTCGCCATAGGACATCTTTCATTCCTCAATTTAAAAGGAATATTGTCTCACCCACAAGTCATAAGGTGGACGCAGCATTTTTCGTCACCATATACTGCTTGCTCACAAGTTCAATACAGAGTTATCACAAGTTCAATACATCGTTATCACAAGTTCAATACAGAGTCATCATAAACTCTAATCACTCGAAAGATCATTATTATCTGAAGTCAAGCAAAAGAGCTCAAAAGAGGAATCGCATATTTATACCACGTGCAACACACTCTTAAGCGCATTTTATGAAGCAGACTCGAAAGTATATGAATCACGACTACATACGCAAGATTATGAGTCTACATATCACTAACATTTCGTGAAGATATCCAGTCTGACCAGTACCGTCGGGAGATTAGACCACAGACCTTTTGTTCATATGACAACTATTAACTGTTGATCCACACTACAGAGATATACTCAAACAGTGAAGGAATATACATAAATATCTCGTCAGCGTTCTCCGTACGACAACAGTATTCATCAGAACGTCCTCGACTTAGAGATACCCCATTCGACATAACGTATAACAACTTGGGACATTTTATGCATACATGTGAATCCTCATATCTAGGAGAAGCATTTAGAGACACATGGACTGTGTAGAGTACTCACCATTTTGGTAACACGTATCATATCACATCATCATTTCACTCTACACCAGTTCATCCTTAATTAACTATTACTTAATTAACTGTAATTTTATTATCTCATCTGTGTGTTTTGTGTGAATCGTCTTTCACCATCATCACGTTCTAACCATTACTAACCCTATATGTGTGGATATTTCATTAATAAACCCAACGATCAGTTGATCATTATCAAGAGTTTGTTAATGTATCACTCGTGCTGTCGGTGTTACATATTCACCTATAGGAACCTTTCTCTACTCAGATGAGGTTGGGGGCTTTTTCTTTACGGGATCTAAGGGCAGAAGCTAAGGTCGTGGGGAAACAGAACTCTTTCCATAATTTATTAGAAAACACTGTCTAGTGGAAAGCATTCGCATTCCTGTCTTCTTGTCCCTATCTCGAATAGGTCTTTTTTTCTTTCTTAACGAGCCAATTTCTAGAGACCTTAATATCATAGACTATCTGGCAAAAACTACTGTCGTAGTTGCCCCAGTGAATCACCACCCGACAATTGGGGGCTCGTCCAGGATTAGTGAACCCGGACTTAGACGTGTGATAAATCACATTTTCATCCCTGATTTACAATTGCGGTAATTGCAAAATTTGTTGGCATTTCGAGGGATTATCTCTAGACTACTTACTATAATTTGTCTATTTCATAGGGGGGATAATTTATATCTTTAAGGCACGATTGATACTTTTTAAATTGAGTATAAAACGGACAGAGTAAACACTTTTTCATACTGTAGGGAACTGAAATTTTTTTTTTCAGTAACTGCTGGAGAAACTGTTATCATAAATATTTAGTAAATTTTTCATAGAAACTTCGAGATAATCTGTTAATTAATTTTTCAGAATACGCTGAGTGAGTGATTTTTAAGAACTATTTGAACTTGATTACTAATTTAAACCTAGCTGGTTTTAAAGAGATAATTACTTGTGCGAGTCTATTAAATTTGTTTGGAGGTCACTGCCAATTTTTCCCTTCGCAAACCCGTACTGCATATCATGGCAGATGCTGCGAAAATTAGAAATAGTTTGATGGAGGCAGGGCGTGAATTCGGGTTAAGTGGAAAAGACCTGATGAAATATGTAAGCGAAGAGACTGATAAACTCCATGCAAGAGAGATGGAAATGCAGAAACTTACAATGGAGAAGGCCGCAGCAGAAGCAGCGGAGCGGAAAGAGAAAGCCGCAGCAGAAGCAGCGGAGCGGAAAGAAGCAGCAGAAGCAGCGGAGCGAAAAGAGAAAGCCGCAGCAGAGCATGCACTTATGATGAAGCAACTGGAAATCCAGGGACAGACCAATCAAATAGAGCTGGCAAAAAGTGCAGCGGCTTCCAACTGTGATGGAGGGTACTCACCCCGCTCAGATGGTGTGCCTACTTCGCAACCTGCGCCACCCAATGCCATGAACTTTCCGCTGGAACCTTTTTCAGAAAGGAATGATACCATGGACGCCTTTTTAGACCGCTTTGAACGCTTTGCAACAGGGTTTGGACTTGAAGAACGGAAGTGGAACTTGAAACTTTCCCAGGGCCTAAGAGGAGCCGCCTACGAAGTTTTTAATAAACTTCCGGCCGGAGAGCAAGATGACTACCAGGCATTGAAAAAAGCTCTCTTGGTGAGGTACGAGCTTCATTCAGAGGCTTACCGGAAAAATTTCGAGGTTCTAGGAAGGATGCAGGAGAGACTCACTCACAGTTCGCAGCCCGTATTGAAGACTACCTAGTGAAGTGGTGTACACTGGGAAACTTTGCCGAGAACTATGACGGGTTGAAAGAGCTGATTGTGATAGAGCAACTGAAAGAATCTATGTCGGTGGAAATGCGTAGATTTCTCACTGAAAACGGCGCTGACCGGTTAGAAAATATTCTTACACTGGCAGAGCGATTCCAAAATGCTCTCATGGAGTCTCAAGGAGCCAGAAAGAAGAAGTTTTCGGATCAGGCGCCAAAGCAACCTGCTCGCTCCCAACCAGACCAACAAAGCAAAGGACCACACATCTCGCATAAACAGCACGCAAAACAAGATAACTACAAAGAGCAAAACGGAGAAAAATGCTGCGCCACACCAGAGACAGGGAGATAAATGGTGCAAGTACTGTCGCTTGAACAATCACAACACTAATGAGTGCAAGCGCAGACCTCCTCCCCAACATGCTGCCTGTCTGCAGACAAAATCGTCACCCCGGAAGGAGCAGAGAACCGGAAACGTTTCTCATCCTCCTGTCATCGAATCAGTCCTCGTAAACGGACAATCTGTGGAGTGCCTTTATGACACAGGACTTGCTTTTGATGCGGTGGTCAGGGCATCTCTTGTCACCCCTGACCAGATAACAGAAGAGAGTGTCGACATCCAAGGTCCGACGAAGGATGTTGCACCCATGACACTGCCAATTGCACTTATCAGAGTGGAATCTCGTTATGTGACAGGAGAGATTCGTGCAGCTATCATGGAAGAACCAATCTACTCTTTAATCTTGGGATGTAGATATGTGTTCCTTGGAGAACCTACTCAACCACTAGTCATGGCGGCCGTACAGACTAGAGGACAGTCAAGAAAAGACGCAGAGCAGGAACCTCCTACCAATATCCTCCCCGAGGAATTGAAGAGGGCCCAAATGGAAGATTCCACACTGGCGCCCTGTTTTAAAAAATTACCAAGCACACACAACCCACCTACCAAGGGAGACTTCTTTATGAAAAATGGATTGATGTATCGCCGAGCTGGAAATGAAGGACAGGAACACAACCAATTAGTAGTTCCTGCAACCTATAGGAACCAGGTGCTTGAGATGGGCCACTCTATCCCATTTAGTGGACACATGGGAATGAGCGCCACGACTCAAAGGATTGCCTGCCACTATTATTGGCCAGGGATCACCGGCGACATTGAACGTTTCGTCAAGTCTTGTCCTCAGTGCCAGAAAGTTGCACCAAAACACTGGACGGCACCCGCGACCCTTGGGGAGATGCCAATCTTGGGCACCCCATTTGAAAGAGTGGCCGTGGATATAATTGGACCTCTGCTGAGAACTAAGAAGAGGAACTCCCATATCCTTACCTTAGTGGACACCTGTTCCATGTGGGGCGAAGCCATAGCCATGCCAGCATGCGACTCAGTGCATGTAGCTGACGCTTTACTGAATATCTTTACTAGATTGGGCTTCCCGCATGAAATTCTCACAGACAACGGGTCACAATTTAGAGGCAAGTTGACAGAGGAGGTGCTTAGAATATTCAAGACTAGGCATATCCATACTTCGCCCTATCACCCCCAAAGTAACGGGCAAGTAGAGCGGTTTAACGGGACGCTCACCTCTATTCTTCGGAAGTTGGCACAGGAGAAGCCAGAAACTTGGGATCAGTATCTTCCTGCCGCATTATTTGCTTATAGGGAAGTACCGCATGCGTCAACTGGAGTTCCTCCGGCCACATTACTCTTCGGAAGACCTATTAAAGGTCCATTAGAAGCATTACTAAGAACATGGACAGATGCCAAGGCAGACGACACTGTCACATCAGCCTTCCAGTACGTCACAGACTTGAAACAACGCCTGAAGACTGGCTGGGAATTAGCCACAGCGAAAGTACGGGAGGCTAGGCGGAAACATGCCAAATATTACAATCGCAATGCGAAGGACCGAGAACTAGCAGTAGGAGAGAAGGTGCTACTTCTTCTGCCAAGTAGCAGTAATAAATTGCAGATTTGCTGGAGGGGACCCTACAAAGTGGCGGAAAAGATTTCTCGCACCAACTATAAAATCGCCGTGAACGGAAAGCAGAAAATTTATCACTTAAATCTGCTTAAGAAGTTTTACGAGCGAGCCCCTGCCGAACCAGCGCACCTCATGACTATGGCCATTGCTATGCAAATGGAAGAAGAGCCATTATCATCCGTAGAGTACCCGGTGAAACAGGAGGAATCACATTTAGATGTGAAAATAAGCTCCACCCTAACGGAAGCCCAGCAAGAAAGTGTGAGGAGATTGATGGAAAACCACGCCGACTCTCTGACAGACAAACCGGGCCGGACAAACCTGATGGAGTTTGACATGGAAGTCACGGATCCTACGCCCGTCCGAATGAGAACCTATCCGATTCCGTATGCCAAGGCGACGGCATTAAAGCAAGAAATTGATTACTTACTTAAGGAAGGCATAATTTCGAAGTCGGAGTCCCCTTACAGTGCGGGAGTGGTGCTGTTACGCAAACCCAGTGGAGAACACCGCCTGTGCATCGACTACCGACAGCTGAATGCGTTAACACAGTTCCAGCCAGAACCGTTACCGGACCAGAACCAGCTATTTACTAAGCTGAGCAGGGCTCGCTATTTTTCAAAGATCGACCTCAGTAAAGGGTACTATCAAATACCGGTAAAAGCTGAGGTGAGGAATCTGTTAGCCTTCAGTACTCCAGATGGACACTTCGAATTTAATGTGATGCCATTTGGACTGAACAATGCTCCTAGTGTCTTCACAAGGATGATGCGAAAGTTATTGGATCCTTTGAATCATCCCGCCATCAGCAATTTTATGGATGATATCCTAGTAGCTACTGAATCGTTTGAAGAACATATATCAGCGCTATCCTTGCTGTTTAACAGACTCAGAGAAGCGGGACTAACCGCCCGCCCAACCAAATGTCAAATTGGGTGTGAACAGCTAGAATTCCTAGGACATACTATATCCCATGGGACCATGTTTCCCGAGACTCGAAACGTTGAGAAGCTGAGAAATGCACCGAGACCGTCCACTAAAAGGGATGTCCGGTCATTTGTATCTCTCTGTGGATTCTACCAGAGATATATAAAGGATTTTAATAGCCTCTGTGCGCCGCTTACGTCGCTAACCAAGAAAGGAAACCCAGATAAAGTGACATGGTCAGCAGAATGTGAACATGCATATGCACTCTTAAAAGAGAAACTCACCACAAAACATATTTTACGGCTTCCGGATTTAACTAGAAAATTCATCTTGCGCACAGATGCCAGTAACATTGGAATCGGGGCTACATTACTACAGCCAGATGACAGAAGCCCCCCAAATCTATTTCCGGTCGCATATGCGAGTCGGAAGTTAAACCGAGCAGAACAAAACTATTCCACAATCGAAAAGGAATGTTTGTCCCTCGTCTGGGGAATACAAAAATTTCAAGCATACCTGTACGGAAGGAAATTTACAATCCAGAGTGATCACCAACCTCTGACCTTCCTCGCCAATTCAAAGAATTTGAATGCTAGACTGATGAGGTGGTCGCTTGTTCTACAACCTTACACGTTCCAAGTGGACTATATCCAAGGAAAACATAACGTAGGAGCGGATTTTTTAAGCCGTCATCCTATGAGGCAGGACGAAGAGCACGGACAAGTAGAGGAAAGGGTGGAAACCGGAGAGAAAAACGAAGATGAGGAAAAGGATTAAAGAATCCCGAGCAAGAAGTCTAAGCTCTCCTGAGTACGATTGACATCACACTTGAGGAGGGGCTATTGTGATAAACGAGCGCAAAGGCCTTATTGCTCCATCTTTTCCTACATTCTTCATACTGTATTTTCTCCGACATTTGCTCTCTCATCTCATATTTGCGATCCACATTTGCTATTTCATTGTTGTGATTACTCGCGACCGGTATCTAGAGAACCACATTTGTTCTTTCATCGGGGGAAATAAAGTCCTTTGATTGAGTCCACATGCCTGACATTATCATTTGAAGCCCACATTGTATCGTGATAAATCTGGTAAAAACACATATGGTCATCCTAATCAAACTGTAATTTCTGTGACACCACATTGGACGCCCAGATTGGCCAGGGGAAAACGTGGCCGCGGTTCAGACAAGCGTGGGTTGACCACATTGGACGCCCAGCTTGGGCAGGGTGACTTCCAGAAATATATAATACCGCATAATCTACTAGAGTGAGGCAGTCCAGGTTTTTACCTTGTGAGGAAGAGATCAAACCCAAAAACGCATAGCCTAATACACGTGTTTATTCAGAGTGGATGATAATTCAGTTCCGTGATTAATTGTGTTCTTAAAGGATTTTGCGAAGGGAAAAGAAGGTTAGTAGATCTTATACTTATTAATACATTTTCTTAATTTTGTTTATTTTAACCTCACAGCTAAAATGTGCGGAAGATAAAGTTTCAAATAATTCTTGGCATAACTGATTAATAAAATCAGAAGATTTTCATAGAAGATGATAGGATGATAGAAGGTAATTAATAGTTCATATTTCACCTTTATCATCATCACAGTCTCCCATATGCACACACTCTCATGCACAAGATATTTAACACCATTAGAATTGAACTCAGAGAGAGGGAGATGAATAATGAGCAGTAGTTTAAATGAAAGTCAACCAGTGATGTTAAATGTGAAAAACTTACGAAGACTTTTGTGTGTCTTCAGTTCATCAGAAGTCTGAGTCTACACGCAACGTGTCTGACGTCTAACCAGAAATAAGTTATCAAAAACGGACATTTGGCTAGCAGAATTCGCCATAGGACATCTTTCATTCCTCAATTTAAAAGGAATATTGTCTCACCCACAAGTCATAAGGTGGACGCAGCATTTTTCGTCACCATATACTGCTTGCTCACAAGTTCAATACAGAGTTATCACAAGTTCAATACATCGTTATCACAAGTTCAATACAGAGTCATCATAAACTCTAATCACTCGAAAGATCATTATTATCTGAAGTCAAGCAAAAGAGCTCAAAAGAGGAATCGCATATTTATACCACGTGCAACACACTCTTAAGCGCATTTTATGAAGCAGACTCGAAAGTATATGAATCACGACTACATACGCAAGATTATGAGTCTACATATCACTAACATTTCGTGAAGATATCCAGTCTGACCAGTACCGTCGGGAGATTAGACCACAGACCTTTTGTTCATATGACAACTATTAACTGTTGATCCACACTACAGAGATATACTCAAACAGTGAAGGAATATACATAAATATCTCGTCAGCGTTCTCCGTACGACAACAGTATTCATCAGAACGTCCTCGACTTAGAGATACCCCATTCGACATAACGTATAACAACTTGGGACATTTTATGCATACATGTGAATCCTCATATCTAGGAGAAGCATTTAGAGACACATGGACTGTGTAGAGTACTCACCATTTTGGTAACACGTATCATATCACATCATCATTTCACTCTACACCAGTTCATCCTTAATTAACTATTACTTAATTAACTGTAATTTTATTATCTCATCTGTGTGTTTTGTGTGAATCGTCTTTCACCATCATCACGTTCTAACCATTACTAACCCTATATGTGTGGATATTTCATTAATAAACCCAACGATCAGTTGATCATTATCAAGAGTTTGTTAATGTATCACTCGTGCTGTCGGTGTTACATATTCACCTATAGGAACCTTTCTCTACTCAGATGAGGTTGGGGGCTTTTTCTTTACGGGATCTAAGGGCAGAAGCTAAGGTCGTGGGGAAACAGAACTCTTTCCATAATTTATTAGAAAACACTGTCTAGTGGAAAGCATTCGCATTCCTGTCTTCTTGTCCCTATCTCGAATAGGTCTTTTTTTCTTTCTTAACGAGCCAATTTCTAGAGACCTTATATCTAATATCTCATAGACTATTCCTGGCAAAAACTACTGTCGTAGTTGCCCCAGTGACTCACCACACGACAGTAGTGGCTTCATGCTCCAGAAGGAGCAGGAACAAAATGAATGAAAAATTATGGCTCACCCCCCACCCCCCACCCTTAAAAAAATAATAGTAAATTGTATGAGGAGGTAATTGATCTAGCGCAGGCTTTTTTGTGTGCTACGGACTCCTTTGATTGTCCGATTAAGAGTATAGACCCCTTTCATTGTCCGGTGAAGGCCGTGGACTCCTTTGATTGTCCGATGGAGGCTAAAGACTCCTTTGATGGTCTAATGAAGGCCGTGGACTCCTTTGTCCGATGAAGGCCATAGACCCCTTTCATTGTCCGATGAAGGCCATAGACTCCTTTCATTGTCCGATGAAGGCCATGGACTCCTTTGATTGTCCGATAAAGGCTATGGACACCTTAAATTTTAGTTAATGCACACGGACCTAAGGCGTCCGAGGACCACAGGTTAAGAAACCCTGCGACATGTGGTAGGCCTACCTGGATCATCACTCCTAAGCTTAAGCGGTCTTAGTGCATGGGGCCAGTGGTTTGACATGCGCCCTTCTCCACATTTCTAGCCGCGAAAATTACTGTACTAGAAAATGAATAAGATTCGTGAATAAATTGCAGATCAGTCTTAGGTAGCAATTTACTTGTAAAATAAAATACTGTAAAAACGCAACGACAAACGAAATGTTAAAAATATCTCACAATTTTTGGTTGAAGCGTTTCATTATAAAAGTTGTTCGTTACGTGCTTTGGGCAGGAAGAATTGAAAATAATATTTTTGTTCCTCGCCTGCTTCGATGTCTCTTATCCTTAGCGCCCAGGGCGAACGAACTTTATTTTCGAAGGGTAAAGAATTGGGCGCGCAGGCCCGTCTAACATTCTGCCCTTCCACTCTCATTAATCTTGCATACTATATCCTTTCATTCCCACATGATGCTCTAAGCATTAATTTAAAGGCATGCAACATTCATTTACAGTAGCCTTGCAATCATAATAAAAAAATGAGTAGGTTTTTTTTTGGAAACAAACAAGCTAGTAATTGGGGGAAAAAAGTAAAAATAAAATAAATAAAACAATAAATAAATTCTGTATACCGACACTCACTCATGCGGTCAATCCGTCTACAATTAATCTCTATTTTTGAATGTGTCATCAATACAAAAATTACATAAACACATTCTCGCTTATGTCCATACATCTTGGTGGAAAATGAAATAATAATAATAACACTTTCTTACGCACTTCTGTGGCAGGAAAAGTCTTTTAGCAGTAAAAAAAAGTTCACATTTCTAAAGTACAGTAGTATGCTGGTACATTCTCACAACTCGCATTTCTAAAGTACAGTATTATGTGGGTACATTCACACATACATTACATTATATAATATTATTTTAAAGTGAATATAATAATGATATTTCATGGATATAAAACAAATTATTCACACACAAAAACGAGCGGAAGAGGAAAAGAAATGTTGACCTATGGATGAGATGTTGACAGGCAAATGCTGTTTCTATGGGGGTAGATAATCAGTGTTAAGGAAGTGTTTGTAAAGTGATTTGTTAAAAGAATATTGTGTAGGTACGACGTAGGTATTAGACAAGTTGAAATACCTTAGAGTAACCATCGATCGTGGGCTATCATATAAGCACCATGTTGATCACACCATACAGAAGTGCAAGAGGGGTCTGGCAGCCCTAAAAACAATGGCCGCAGCGCACCTGGAGCAGAGACTACTGTTTCTCTTGTATCATCAGCTGGTCTTGTCTGTAATCGAGTATGGCCTGGGAATACTCACGCTGTCAATATCACAGTGTGAACGACTGGAACGCATTCAAAACGAAGGGAAGCGTAAAGTCTTGGGCTGCACGCGAGATACCCCTATTGTGATGATGCGGCACATTCTTGGATTCCTGTCAATTAGATCCAGATATACAATGGCCCAGGTAAAAGCGTATATGCGAATAACCACAGACAAAAGGCAATCCCTGCATGGGAACATAGCTGACATCAGAGGAGCGAGAATAAAGAGGGGAATGTCATGGATGGCGCAAGCGGAGGAGACTATTAGACAGGTGGCCACAGTTGAGAATATATTCAAGGGAGAAGAGTGGAGTAAGTCAGATGAGAGCTGGAAGAACTACCAGCAAGTCATCATCAGCCTCGGTAGAGAGTACAGAACTTGGGCCAATGGGAGAGCAGAGCTGGAAGTTGATCAGCTTATAAATGATGATGATGCCATTGTCTACACTGATGGGTCTGTAATCGGTGGTAATAAATCACGGTGGGGCTTCTCTGCTAAAGTAAAGGGCAGAACCGTCGCTGAACATAGCGGGGCTTACATGATAACAACCTCCAGCATGAGAATGCAGGTAAAGGCAGTTACTGCTGCCTTAAGATGGCTGTCTGAGACTTCATTTTAACAAAGGCAGTTATTGTATCAGACTCATAATCCATGCTTCGAAAGGTCCAAAATGGTTGGCTTCGACATGAATGGAAAACCTCCATAGAAGCATCGAATCTTCAAGAACTGATATGGATCTACTGCCCTGGTCATGCCGGGCTACGTGGCAATGAAAGAGCTGACAGACTAGCTTCAAGAGCATCCATAAAAGGTGCATTGGCCATGTGTTGCTGTCTATTTAGCATATATATTAAAGACATCAACCTGTTTAATTATTTTGATAGTCTAAGAAAGGGAACTGGTGATTTACATTAATGACAGGATTGATTCCTGGTTATCTTCCCCTTGTCTTATGTTGACCTGTGTCTTAAATTGCTGTCATGTCTTAAGTTACTATTCACATTACCATATACGGAGTGGCTTTGCCTCTCGCTTGAGGAAACGCCCTGGTCTTTTGTTTGTTTCGCTCAGGTCTGTGCTGTTTGCACATGCGTAGGTTTTTGGCGCAAAGACCGGGGACTTCCGTCTTGTACGAGTGTACCCTGGGCGTTGTGATCGGACAGAGGCCTGAAGATTTTCCTTGCCATCTTTTTTCGGGGATTTGGAAGTTCATTGTATGACTGAGATGTCATCTTTCCTTCCCCAGTTCATTCTGTATGCCAGGAATGGCAGTGTGGTGTTTAGTGTTTTTCTAGGATTCTGAACAAAGGTAATAAAGTCATTTATGATCTTTCGTATGCCTAGAGTATAGAAATACATTTCGGCGACATGTTGAATAGAGCTCACAGCTGATATGTTATATAGAGCCCCATTGTTGGTGCTTGATACGGGAGCTAAGACCAAGCGTCTTTTGAACATTAGAGCCCAGATAAAGTTATCTACTTGAGTAGAGGATTGGCAGGAATATGTACACGAAAAGTTAAAACACCAAGGTTACCTAATATTTGAGGTCCGCTACTTGCGGCCTGATGCTGTCGCCATAAAGGTCCGTGGTTACGGCCTTTATTCTTCATGAGAAGAAGTGCCTGGCATGTGATGCCAGAAAAAGTCATAGCCTTTTGTTAGGCCATTGAAACCGCCCTTCCCGTGCGGTATACAAGGTATTTGCAGAGGTGTCTCTGACGGGTTCTGTCAGGGTACCAGAACTTCAGTAGATGAAAGCAGAAGGTAGATTGACAATTCATCATTGTGGGCACCATGTATCTGAGCTGATGCAAAGGGTTAACTACAATTACCATCATATAATGTCCATGATTATTATACCATTGACTGTGTCGTCCATACTATGAAACGTCGTATAATAAATATTGTGAAACGTCAGCAGCATTACCTACCTTCACTGACTTCTGCATGTGGGTGAGTGGGTTCAGTGTGCAGCTGTCCAAGAGCCTAGACGCATTCGCCTACACCCACACTTACCACATCATCCCACATGATATTACAAGTATTACACGCCTGAATACATGTATGCTGCTTGTGTGTGAGTGTCTTCATTACACCCTGACAGCGGCTCATGCTGATGACCCAGATATTCACCGCAACATTGAACTGTCCAGGTGACAAAACGACACGCCCACACTACGACACTTTAACCCGCACTACCAGAGACTTACATCTGGTAGGCCAGATTCGTGGGTTTTTCAGCTACACAGGACAGTGGTAAATAGGTCAACGACTGCTGACCCACATAAACACTGACGTTAGCATCTTATGATATTGCCACATGGACCACAGCTGCTACAGAAGTTGAGGATATTGCTACATGGACCACAGCTGCTACAGAAGTTGAGTGACACTACTACGAATAAGCGTTCTACTGCAGTTCTACAGACGATGTCCATTTATGTGTGCGAGCAAGTTACATCGTTTACTGTCAAGCTCTTAGTGTAAACAATTCAGCTGTTTGTTTACATACTACAGTCTACAGACATAACAACGTTGGATCTTCCGGTCGCAACTGGTTGTCGAGAATGTCACAGTAGCTGTACGTTTGAAGACCACTGTATATTGTCGTCGGTCGGTAACCATCGACGGTGGATCTTCCATTTTATTGCTGTTCTATATTGTACTTCGGTGTTGACAAAAGGCCAGGATTGTACTTTAAGATAAGTGGCAGTTCGTTTTGGAAACTAGGCCGTTATATTGTGTGTAACTGAGCCTTCTTTGCAACACATTCTATTATATGCTTTCTGTTGTGTTGCATGTATAGATTAGTGTGTTTATTTCTGCGGGTTTGGTTGGGTCGGTGACTCCAATAGAATATCCCACATAACCGAGGGTCTATTGTGAGCGTTCTGTTAGGGAACTTATCGTGAATTTCCCATTTGTGGAAATTTATTGCGACTTTTGTTGCTAGCGCGATATTTTTTGTTAGTTGTGACGAGATGTGTTAGTGTCGTTTTCGTTATTTTTCTCAATTTTTCAGTTTTGTTCTGATTTGTTTGTATTCGTCTGCCTTCTCTTTTCTATTGTTTATTTCTATACACCCTTTATATTTATACACTGTGTTGTGTTTGTATTATTGTGATTTTTCGCAGTTATCATTACAATTTTTTGTAACATTTTCTTTAGTTTAACATTTCAGTTTAGTTGACTTCTGCGAATGTTTTCGATTGTCCAGATGTTTGTCTTTGTTTAATTAATGTTGTATTTTGTTATCATATACAGTCTACATATATACTTGATCATGTACTATTATTAATATGATGCTCATTAGATACTGAGGAGATTAATGGTGTCATTATAAACAAGGTAATTATACAAAGTCTTTGTCAAAGACTTGTCTCCCACTGAGATTGGGATATTGTGTATTATTATTTCAGAGGTATTGATAGCACATTATTGAACATAATGTCTACATTGGATTACTTTATCCAGCAAGGGATAACCCTTGGCAAAACTGGTGATAAATTGGAAGAGTTTGTAGTTACTCAATACGACAAGGCGCAAAAAGCAGAAGAGAAAAAACAAAAAGCTGAGGAGAAAAGATTGGAAAGAATATGAAGAGAAAAAGTTACAGCAACAAAGAGAAGCTGAAGAGAGACAAAGGGAAGCTGAAGAGAAAAAGTTACAAAGAGATGCTGAAGAGAAAAAGTTACAGCAACAAAGAGAAGCTGAAGAGAGACAAAGGGAATTTGAAGAAAAAAGTTTCAAAGGGAAGCTGAAGAGAAAAAGTTACAAAAAGAAGCTGAAGAGAGAAAAATTCAGCAGGAATTTGAAGAGAAAAAGTTACAAAAAGAAGCTGAAGAGAGAATAGAAAAACAGAAAATGGAACATGAGGAAAAACTCTTAACTTTGGAGATTGAGAAATCAAAAGTGATGAATATGAGTAGTTCTCAAGCGACTTCTAGTAAGACAGATCATAATACTTATAAAGTAAAGCTACCTCCTTTCAATGCTGCAAAGGACGATATAACGTTCTATCTTGATAGATTTGAACTTTCATGCGTATCGCATAAGGTAGATAAGGAAAAAAATGTCGGTCAACTGTTGGATACACTTACAGGTGAACCATTAAATACAATAATGGCAATAGATGAGCCTGACAAGACTAACTATGAAGTGGTCAGAGCAACCTTATTAAAGAGGTATCAACTTAAAGAAGATGATTATCGTCTTCGTTTTAAGAGTATGTTACCAGAAACTGGGGTAGAGTTCTCAGACTTTGTTACAAAGATACGTCTTACTTTCACTCGATGAATTGAGTTGTCTAAGACTAAAAAAACATATGAAGCACTTATGGACTTATTACTTAGGGACAAACTAATGTCATCAGTTAGTGAGTCCTTTCTTGCCTTCATACATGAACGTTAACCTAAAAACATAAAAGACACGGAACAATACTGTTGCCAGTATGTCACTGCACACCCACAACAAACGATTAGTAATTCTAAGATTAAAGAGGGTTTGCCCGTGGCTTCTGCAACACCATATGGGCCTAATTTTCAGGGTAAATTTCAAGGCAATAAACGCAACTTTGATAAGAAAAGTAATCGTTATTATGGACAGGATCAGGGTGATCCTGTCCCACAGTGGTTCGTCTTCAAAGAACTGGAGGCGATCTGACAGCCCTCGTAATTTTGGTTCCGGCAATTATGGGAACTTTCGTAGGGGTAGCCACAATAGAAACTATCCTAGCTATCATAATTTTGCAGGGAAACAGCAACGTCAATCTGGTAGATATTATAATCAAAGTGTAAATCACAATCACAATTGTGAAAACTGCGGTGCAAACCAAAGCAAAAAGTCAAATAACAATAATTCCAGAGGACATAATAGTCGGGGTAGATGGCAACACAACAATAATAGATCATGTCATCATGCTTACTGTGCTCAACAAGAGTCACAGGTAGTTAGTAATGAATCAAATGATAATAAAGCTAACCCATGTGCTGTCACATGTTCTGCCTTCGATTATGGGAGAGCATCTCAATGCCCTCAGTGCACTACTTTGTTTGAACCTACTACCATATCTACCTTGAGTTGTGGCCATCCTCTACCCGCTCTTCATGCTGCAGCGGCACATGACGGGAGAGGATCTCTTCTCTTACATAGGGGTCTAGTGAATAAAAATCCAGTCTCAGTTCTCTTTGATTCTGGATGTACTACTATTGGGGTTAAACAATCTCTCGTAGATCCTTCCTGTGCCACTGGAAAGGTAATCAAATGTGTAACATTTGGTGGCACAGTAAAAAAATATTCGACTGCTATCATACACATAGCTACTCCTTTCTTTACGGGAGATGTCCACGCATGTCTGCTGCCGAATCCTATTGCGGATCTTATCGTCGGGCGTATACACGGGGTTAAGGAATGTACCCCGCAGCAAATTGTTGCCTGGGAAGAAGAAAATATGGAAATTGCTTATGCAGTTGTCACGAGAGCACAGGCTCATAATATGCCTCCGTCTTCATCGACCGAAGGTGATGAAGTACTTGATCAAGATGATCATTCGTTAATTTCGCGTGACTCTTTTATAAAAAGTCAACAAGCGGACACTTCTTTTAAAAAATTCTTCGTTCTGGTTAAAGATGGTGATCCAAATCAGAACACAAATCGCAAATCTTGGATCACTATGAAGAATGGTGTTCTAGTACGTATGGTACAACACTCAGACACGTCTATACACTCACAAGTTCTTGTACCCAAAAGTATGAGAGTTCTTATACTGCAACATGCTCACGACTCCCAATGCGCGGGTCATATGGAATTTTCACGTACTAAGTCGAGAGTTCTTGCAGCTTTCTTTTGGCCATCCGTAAATAGAGACATGCGTCTTTATTGCCGCTCGTGCAAAGTATGTCAAGAAGTCAAGTCGAAAGGTCCTCGCCATGCAGCACCTATACAGGCTGCGGACATTCCTATTTGTCCTTTTCAAAAAATGGTGATAGATATCATTGGTCCTTTTAAAATCAAATCAGCCAGAGGACACCAATTTATTCTTACATGCATAGACATGTGTACTCGTTGGCCAGAGGCGATCCCTCTTAAGAGCATTTCTACTGCCGATATTGCAGACGCTCTTTGGCTGATATTTTCACGTCTGGGATTTCCTAGAGAAATCTTGTCAGACCATGGCACCCAACTGATATTTGACACTATGTCAAAAGTGATGTCTACTCTTAATATTGAGAGGTCTTTGAGTAGCATCTATCACCCGATGTCTAATGGGTTGGTCGAACGTCTCAATAGAACCCTCAAAAATTTACTTGGGAAAATAACTGAGGATCATCCTCAGGATTGGGACAGAGTCTTACCCGCGGCTCTCTTTGCATACAGAGAGGTTCCTAATGAACACACCGGGTTTTTTCCTTTTGAGCTCGTCTTTGGCGCGCGTCCGCGCGGCCCTATGTCTTTGCTTCACGACCTTACAGGTGCCGATGATATCAGTGATGACACACAATCTTCTTATAAATATGTCATTGCACTCAGGCACAAAATCATTGAAGCATGCAAATTAGCAACTTCTGCATCGGAATTTGCTAAAGAAAAGGCAAGGCAATTTGCAAATAAAAATAGATGCCTACGACAACTTTGTCCTGGTGACAAAGCATTTGTATTACTCCCTACCACGGAAAATAGACTTCTCATCGGATGGAAAGGTCTTTTTATGATTGTCTCTAAAATTTCTGATGTCGACTATGTTGTCGATATAGACGGGAAACATAAAACCTTTCATTTAAACATGCTTACGGAATTTTTTGAACGTCCAGAATACTTGCAACCTATCTTTCAAGCGACGGACAACACTCCAGTCCCTCATGGTTATTACTCATCTCTGTCAGTTATACAGGATGAAGAATCTACTTTCTCGGACGTTAATCTTCCTCTTCCGATGATTCCACTTCATTCTACGGAATCATGGAAAAATGTTGCTATTTCTCCTAGATTGTCTACTGAGGAACAGCTACAAGTCTATTCCACGTTACAAACATTTCAGGATGTTCTCACGGACATTCCTGGACACACATCAGTCATTAAGCATGACATAATACTTACTGACCATACTCCTATCAGGGCAGACCTTACCCTATTCCTATTCATTTCCAAACACAGGTCGAGAAAGAATTGGATGAAATGATACAGTTAGGGATAATTGAACCATCCAATTCGGCATACTCATCGTCTATGGTTATTGTTCGAAAGAAAGACAATAACATACGCCTTTGCGTCGATTACCGTAAACTAAACCAAGTAACAAAATTCGATGCTGAACCTATGCCTCTATTGGATGAGCTACTTACTAGACTTTCTAACTCTCGTTTCTTCACCAAACTCGACTTGTCTAAAGGTTATTGGCAAGTTCCTCTAACTGAACGAGCCAAACCTCTCACTGCTTTCTCTACACCCAGGGGCTTGTTCCAATGGAACTTCATGCCTTTCGGCCTTATGAATGCCCCAGCTACATTCGTACGCATGATGCGTCGAATTCTTTCACATCATTCTGATGGTCTTTTTAGTGATTCTTGGGAAGATCACTATTTGGGTTTATGTGAACTGCTGTCTACTCTGCGTGAGCATAACTTGACAGCTAAACCCTCTAAAGCCTATGTTGGATTTAGTGAAATTTCTTTTCTTAGTCACCGTGTTGGACATGGTCTCTTGAAGACAGAGGACCACAACACTTCTAAGATACTCAACATCACTATTTCTAAGACAAAGAAACAGATCCGTAGTCTCTTAGGCCTAATACAGTTCTACGGAAGATTCATTCAGAATCTTTCTTCTATTACGGCACCACTCTCAACCCTATGGAAGAAAGGGTCTCCTAATGTTGTGCGCTGGTCACAAGAATGCCAATCTTCATTTGATCAGATTAAGTCATTATTTTCATCTCCTATCTTAAAACTTCCTACAGCTGATAAGATGTTTGTCCTTCGTAGTGACGCCTCATCAACAGGGATCGGGGCGGCACTGATGCAAGAGTATTCAGACACTCTGCATCCTGTAATGTACGTCTCTAGGAAACTGAATGCGGCAGAAAGGAATTATTCCGTTCTA
The DNA here is from genome assembly GCA_024509875.1 of Oreohelix idahoensis. Lineage (NCBI taxonomy): Eukaryota > Metazoa > Mollusca > Gastropoda > Stylommatophora > Oreohelicidae > Oreohelix > Oreohelix idahoensis. Next base: position 414,794 of record JAMPIV010009120.1, read on the forward strand.
GACCGAGAATTATTGGCTATGGTCTGGGCGATTCTTAAACTTCAAAGATTTTTTCTCGGCGCGCATTTCATAGTAGAAACCGACCAAAAAGCTCTCACAGCTATGCAGAGTAAGGATTTGAAGAGCTCAAGATCCACTCGATATGCTATTGCTCTTCAACCTTTTCATTTCACGGTTCGAGCTATCCGTGGTTCGGATAATGTGATGGCAGACATATTGTCGCGATGCCCACATGAATCTACTTAACTCTCATGTCTAGATCTCCTGATATATATCTAGATTTACGTCTGTACCTTACAATAACATGCTACTAGAACATTTATGTCACTTTACTTAAATTCAGTGTTATGAAGTGTATGATTTCTTTCTCTGTTACTGTTCTTGGTATAACAGCGAAGGTTTAGTTGCAACGATATAAAGGTCGGAAATTATTACGGCCACACTTAATAAGGTAGAAATATAATAGTGACTATGGTACATTATAAGAATTGTATTATTTGTATTGTTTTCAGCAACCAGTACTTTGTTCGGGAGTGCCGTCACAGATTTATCTTGATGCTTTATGACTTCCATGCTGTCCATTTATATGCTGCTTACAAGCGACCTCCGGATAAAGCTTCTGAGGTTATCGCCTGTTAGTTAGAATGTATACCTATATAGTCACATTGATATGAAATTACTGTATAAATTTTGTATTAATCATCTATTGGATAATAATGAGTTAATGACATTAGTCTTTGAAAGATTCTATGCTAATGTGAGAGATAATGACATTCACCATTGCTTCTCATATTGATATGATTTTTCTCGAGATGTAGTAATTAATGTTAGCATTGCCTGGACCTTTGGGTTTTTTGGGTGGCACCTCCCTGGATATGTTTTATTTGCAGAAAATATATTTTCTCTTGTCTTGCGAGATATTTGTTGTTCTCACCAGACGCGCTATTGTGCGTCGATTGGGTCTGACATTATGTCGTTATATTTTTATTGATCCTTTCATCGGCGCATCATTCATGCGTTATGAGCTTGTTGCATCTTGCTCAGTGATGTATTTTTAAAAAAAAAATGTGTTTCATTTTTTTCCCGGGGGGGGGGGGGGGGGGGGGGGGGGTTTCGCTCAGGTCTGTGCTGTTTGCACATACGCAGGTTTTTGGCGCAAAGACCGGGGACTTCCGTCTTGTACGAGTGTACCCTGGGCGTTGTGATCGGACAGAGGTCCGAACATTTTACTTGCCATCTTTTTTCGGGGATTTGGAAGTTCATTGTATGACTGAGATGTCATCTTTCCTTCCCCAGTTCATTCTGTATGCCAGGAACGGCAGTGGGGTGTTTAGTGTTTTTCTAGGATTCTGAACAAAGGTAATAAAGTCATTTATGATCTTTCGTATGCCTAGAGTATAGAAATACATTTCGGCGACACGTTGAACAGAGCTCACAGCTGATATATTATATAGAGCCCCATTGTTGGTGCTTGATACGGGAGCTAAGACCAAGCGTCTTTTGAACATTAGAGCCCAGATAAAGTTATCTACTTGAGTAGAGGATTGGCAGGAATATGTACACGAAAAGTTAAAACACCAAGGTTACCTAATATTTGAGGTCCGCTACTTGCGGCCTGATGCTGTCGCCATAAAGGTCCGTGGTTACGGCCTTTATTCTTCATGAAAAGAAGTGCCTGGCATGTGATGCCAGAAAAAGTCATAGCCTTTTGTTAGGCCATTGAAACCGCCCTTCCCGTGCGGTATATTTGCAGAGGTGTCTCTGACGGGTTCTCTCAGGGTACCAGAACTTCAGTAGATGAAAGCAGAAAGTAGATTGACAATTCATCATTGTGGGCACCATGTATCTGAGCTGATGCAAAGGGTTAACTACAGTTACCATCATACAATGTCCATGATTATTATACCATTGACTGTGTCGTCCATACTATGAAACGTCGTATAATAAATATTGTGAAACGTCAGCAGCATTACCTACCTTCACTGACTTCTGCATGTGGGTGAGTGGGTTCAGTGTGCAGCTGTCCAAGAGCCTAGACGCATTCACCTACACCCACACTTACCACATCATCCCACATGATATTACAAGTACTACACGCCTGAATACATGTATGCTGTTTGTGTGTGAGTGTCTTCATTACACCCTGACAGCGCCTCATGCTGGTGACCCAGATATTCACCGCAACATTGAACTGTCCAGGTGACAAAACGACACGCCCACTCTACGACACTTTAACACGAACAAACAGACTTTTACACCATGGATAAGGAAGAAATACTGAGGGCGATTCATGTTCGTCTTTTAGAAAATGACACGGCAATCGATGAATCATCAAGGCTAAGATTGCTGGAATTCGGCATCAAACGTAAGACCAGCAGGGATGGACGTATGAGAGGACGCATCCGCCGTGTATACAACCAGTGCGGAACAGGAACAATTAGCATTCATACCCTTCGACATTTGCTGCGGGAGACAGAGCACCTATGGGTTTGCCCGGAGTGCAATGACGTCGATTCTGATAAACTATAACAACGAAAAAAGGGAAACAATTAAGATAACGTTGCTTTCACACATGGCCTCGTGCCCAGAATTTGTTGATGAATTTATTATTAACCCTAATCGTACATTCTTTTGAAGAGAATTAAACAGAAATCAGAAGAAATCTTGTCCGAGGAACAGGCTGGCTTTAGACCAAAAAGAAGTACCTCAGAACAAATCTTCAATATTAGATTACTGATCGAAAAACATCTCCAGCATCAACGCGATTTATACCATAACTTCATCGATTTCACAAAAGCCTTCGATCGAGTCTGGCATGAAGGCTTATGGCAAATAATGAGAAAATTCAATTTTGATACCAACATCATAGATATCATTGAAGCCCTATACAAAGACGCAAGCAGTGCTGTTTTTGCAAGCAATGACATTGGAGAATTTTTCAAAACAACTGTAGGAGTTCGTCAGGGATGTATCCTGTCCCAAGTGCTTTTTAATATATATCTAGAACATATTATGCAGAAGGCTCTCTACGATTATAAAACAACCATATTGATTGGAGGCCGACCTCTATGCAATATACTTTTTGCTGATGATATCGATCTTATAGCTGAAACAGAATCATAACTTTAAGACCTTACTGATATCTCGTTTTTCTGGCCATCACATAGATAAGTGTATGTTTCACACCGTTGATAAATGTCATTCTTTATGTATTAGTGATGGAATGAATGTTTGTATGTACTCGTCTGCTTGATGAGAGTAAGTGGTCAACTCAAACCTAAACACAGTGTAGGTTAACAGGTCACCTTGTCCGGAACGTGTTGAGGCCCTGGCAAGGGATGTTGACGTTAAGTGTGAGTATGAATATCAGTAACGCGAATGGGATGAATGGTTCTATGGAGTTGACAAGTTGGTAACAATGCACTCATACCCTCACGGCTGGAAGTCAATAATAGCTGGAACTACTGTAGACGTTTTTAGACAGTTTAATGACACACACTCTGACAGCACGGTTGACAGTCATTGGAACAGGTTGACACAATAAATCATTGGATACTTGACCAAATGGGTGGCAACATCAATTTGGCAATCTCATAGAATGTAAATATAATTGAACGATAGTAGCACTTATATAGTTCTGATTGTCTATCGTTTCATATCTCCACTGACTAATCGTATCAGTTTGAGTTAACAATAATAATGGTCATCACAATGCTCCTTTACAGACCCTCTGCTGACTACGTCTTTTAGGCTCTAACTTCAACAGGGTCTTTTTTTTAAGGTTGACAATCTCAAATAACAAAGAGTGGACTTCAGTACAATGTAAGTCTTGGTATCGCCATCAGGTAATAAGATATATCTGTTCTCTGACTGACGATTCAAAGAGACCAACAGTGGGGTTCAAAATGGCGCTGGTCCCAGTGAGCGGCGTTCATCCAAAAAGATCTCCTCACTACAAATGAAAGCTCCGTTCATTTGCTCAACTAATATCTTGGGTTTTCCATACCCGTAAGAAATGTTACATATGTCCACTCATAGTGCTAATAGTACAGGAATCGTCTACATACGATCCATCAAATATATAAAGATGATATAACATCTATGATGTCGTTAGGCCTAGGTAAAGTTTTAGAAAATGTTCCTTCTTTACCTTAAGTTCAGAAAATACTAGTACTAGCACACGCCATTCCCTCGGCGTAAAGAATATATATTCTGGGAGAAGTATCGACCATTATAGTCTACTAAGAGAAACTCCTCTTTTCCCCAGAATCAATCACAATGACGAAAAACTTCGGACTCCCTTTTGTCCGACAGCCTTCAAGATTCGTCCATCACGGAAGAGCCAACGACGAATAATCGTCTCATAGGGCATGCGCTAATGTTAACCTTTCAACTATATTCAAGTGGGGCGACTACATATTTACTTTCACTCGAAGCAAAAAATGAGTATTCGCCCTTTGACTAGAGTTCTAATCTTAGACCCAAAATATTATTACCAAATATTTCCAAACATAACAAGTATACAAACAAATAAATATCTTCCTATATATATCTCTCTCTATATTCATTGCCACCAGTAATCTGTTGGTAACAGACTACCGCAACCCCCGGGGGAAAAAAAATGAAAATTTTTTTTTTTCATCTGAGAGCAACATACAATAGGCTCACAACGCACGAATAATGCGCAGATGACTAATAAGAGCTATTTATAATGTCAAATTAAGGTAAAGTCGAAGCATAGATCGACTTGTGAGAATATATCTCAACATCTCAGAGAAAGCATTTCTCTTAAGCATAAATATTTCCAGGGAGGTGCCACCAACGTATACCACAATGCTGGCAATGACACAATGCATATAACAATTTCATATTTAAGCACTATAAGTACATGATTGACAAAGAAGAAAAATCATCAAAGAACCTGAGACTGAAGAGAGAAAACTAAAAGCTGAGGAGAAAAAAATGGAATTGGAAGCTGAACAAAAGAAATTGCAGATGCAGGTGGAGGAAAAGAGAATCCAGATGGAAATGAAAAAAGAAGAAAAAAGATTACAAAGAGAAGCTGAACAAAAGGGATTAGATAGAGACGCTGAAGCCGAGGAGAGAAAAGCAAAAAGGGAACATGAGGAAAAACTGTTAGCATTTGAGTTAGAAAAATTGAAGTTCACAAACATGGGTAATGTTAATCAGTCAACTGGTAATAATGGTAAACCTTCTACTTATAAGGTCAAGGTACCACCGTTCAATCCTTCCAGTGACGATATTACATTCTGGCTGGATCGTTTTGAACGTTCCTGTCGAACTCATAATGTGGATAAATCACAGTATGCTAATCAGTTGTCAGAAAATTTGAAAGGTGATTCTCTTACAAGTTTATGCTTGGTAGAAGAGGCTGATAAGGATAATTATGATGTTATTAGAGCAGCCTTGATAAAAAAAAATATCAGTTGACAGAAGAAGGTTATCGTATTTTGTTTAAGACGATGGTGCCTGAGGCAGGAGTAGAGTTCTCAGAATTCATTGCAAAGGCACGTCTTACATTTACACGATGGATTGAGCTATCCGTGAATTAGATAATGTGATGGCAGACATTTTGTCTAGATTCCCACACTGGCCACCACATTGATAACTCGTTTTTCTGGCCATCACATAGATAAGTGTATGTTTCACACCGTTGATAAATGTCATTCTTTATGTATTAGTGATGGAATGAATGTTTGTATGTACTCGTCTGCTTGATGAGAGTAAGTGGTCAACTCAAACCTAAACACAGTGTAGGTTAACAGGTCACCTTGTCCGGAACGTGTTGAGGCCCTGGCAAGGGATGTTGACGTTAAGTGTGAGTATGAATATCAGTAACGCGAATGGGATGAATGGTTCTATGGAGTTGACAAGTTGGTAACAATGCACTCATACCCTCACGGCTGGAAGTCAATAATAGCTGGAACTACTGTAGACGTTTTTAGACAGTTTAATGACACACACTCTGACAGCACGGTTGACAGTCATTGGAACAGGTTGACACAATAAATCATTGGATACTTGACCAAATGGGTGGCAACATCAATTTGGCAATCTCATAGAATGTAAATATAATTGAACGATAGTAGCACTTATATAGTTCTGATTGTCTATCGTTTCATATCTCCACTGACTAATCGTATCAGTTTGAGTTAACAATAATAATGGTCATCACAATGCTCCTTTACAGACCCTCTGCTGACTACGTCTTTCAGGCTCTAACTTCAACAGGGTCTTTTTTTTAAGGTTGACAATCTCAAATAACAAAGAGTGGACTTCAATACAATGTAAGTCTTGGTATCGCCATCAGGTAATAAGATATATCTGTTCTCTGACTGACGATTCAAAGAGACCAACAGTGGGGTTCAAAATGGCGCTGGTCCCAGTGAGCGGCGTTCATCCAAAAAGATCTCCTCACTACAAATGAAAGCTCTGTTCATTTGCTCAACTAATATCTTGGGTTTTCCATACCCGTAAGAAATGTTACATATGTCCACTCATAGTGCTAATAGTACAGGAATCGTCTACATACGATCCATCAAATATATAAAGATGATATAACATCTATGATGTCGTTAGGCCTAGGTAAAGTTTTAGAAAATGTTCCTTCTTTACCTTAAGTTCAGAAAATACTAGTACTAGCACACGCCATTCCCTCGGCGTAAAGAATATATATTCTGGGAGAAGTATCGACCATTATAGTCTACTAAGAGAAACTCCTCTTTTCCCCAGAATCAATCACAATGACGAAAAACTTCGGACTCCCCTTTGTCCGACAGCCTTCAAGATTCGTCCATCATCACGGAAGAGCCAACGACGAATAATCGTCTCATTGGGCATGCGCTAATGTTAACCTTTCAACTATATTCAAGTGGGGCGACTACATATTTACTTTCACTCGAAGCAAAAAATGAGTATTCGCCCTTTGACTAGAGTTCTAATCTTAGACCCAAAATATTATTACCAAATATTTCCAAAACATAACAAGTATACAAACAAATAAATATCTTCATATATATATATATATATATATATATATATATATATATATATATATATATATATATATATATATATATATATATATATATATATATATATATATATATATATATATATATATATATATATATATTCATTGCCACCAGTAATCTGTTGGTAACACTTACCTCTAGACTGGAGAAAGTGACAAGAAAGTATGGGATGGAAATTAATATAGAAAAAAGCAAGATATTTGTGAATAGCCATAAGAAACATGTTCCGACCAACATTACGTTAAATGGGCAAATGTTAGAAGAAGTGAACACCTTTAAATATCTCGGGTCCACTATATGTAGGGATGGAAGATCAAGTAAAGAAATCAAGACAAGACTTGAGATGGCCTCAGCTGCCATGACAAGGCTGAATGTAATCTGGAAAAGTAACATCAGTTTTCCTGTGAAGATCAAATTATACAAATCACTTGTATTATCTATTCTCTTGTATGGGTGTGAGGGCTAGACACTCACTGCAGAAACGGAGCGATGGATTCAGGCTTTCGAGTATAAATGTTATAGAAGAATTTTGCGCATTTGCTATAAAGAGCACAAAACAAATGTCTATGTTAGAGAGAAAATAAACACGTATGCAGGCCACCAAGAACCACTTTTGTCAGTAGTGAAACGTCTAAAGCTTGCCTGGTTTGGGTATGTAACTCTTCATGACTCGAAAACGATCCTCCAGAGAACAGTCGAAGGTAAACGGAGAAGAGAAAGGCAAAGAAAATCCTGGGCCGATAACATCAAAGAATGGGCATGGCACGGTTTTTCAACACTTGTACGCATTGGTCAGGAAAGAGAACAGTGGAGGACTGTCGTACATTTTTAGATAGGTTAGAGATATATTTGGTCCCGTCTAAGTAGAGCAGAAGATGGGTTTATATTCCACGAGTGAATAGATTAAGGTGAAGAACCGTCTCTGAAATGAGTGGTTTCTCTAGTCCAGCCTATCTATACGACTATCTTTAGTATATGACGATCTGTCAAACCTCCCTATAAGTATAATTATAAGTTTACTACTCACACACACACAATTATGTGACAACAAGACACACAAACGTGAAAACTATGGTAAATGGATGTGGGTCTGACCAACACACTAAATTAAGTTTTGTTTAGTTTATTATCACTTAAACTTTACAACATCAAACATATGGAAATAAAAAAATTCATGTTTACAGACATAGGAAAATAACCCAATAAGTGCCCTCCCCCCTTGTTGAGAAAAGATCCCAAAAGAAGTTAATAACTCAAAAGGTCAAAGATTAACACTAGGGTATAGAATAGACAGTATAGAAAAGAACAAGGTTCCTACTTAAGCTATCCAGTAAAATATAACAGTATTTGCAAAGAAATTAAAGGATGGTTGATAAGGGTGGATTTAACTGGAATGATAAGCCAAAGGGTCTGACCACCAAAAGTGGATTTAGGCTGACGACAAATCACCACCCCTATCGACACCTGGTATAAAAGTGCAAGATGTAGGTGTCTTCTCTGGTTTATAGTGTTGCTGTGTATGTTGCAGTAGAATAGTTCACAGGGTACAACACAGGCAACATGATGTGTAGAGTCATGAAAATGGTAACTTCGCTTTATGTTTTATACCATTTATTGCACGCCACAAAACAGTCATGATATTTTGTCATCACCAACATAGTTTAACGAATGCAGCATTCAAAATCATATTAGCTGATAGTCATGTAGGATTCAATACTCAATAGTTCTATTGTAAACAGATAGCTTCTGTATATTCGATATCATAAAGTTCTGGTTCATGAAGCTGTATAAATAAATATATATATATAGATATATATATATATATATGTATATATATATATATATATATATATATATATATATATAGCACAGATCTGGGTGCCTAAGGTTCATACATATAACTTCTGCAACAGTGTCAGCTGCAGATCATCAATGTTCATAGACAATAATAAATGCTCCCTTCCTGATGCTAGCAGATCAGATGTGTACAATAAGTCCGTTTACTGTCTGCACGTGAATAGCATACATGGAATACAGGTCAAACCGACCCTTATAACCTTCCTAAGTCTAACCATCTGACTGGGACGTGATCTCTGATATAACGAACCATGGAACACAGACAATAGTCTTGTTGGTCTAGAGCGACCCATATATATATAACTAGTTCAGGTATAAAGATACCGGTGGCGAAAATCCTAGTCAAAGTACCTCTCCATTTTGAATCACACAGGCGAGCAAGGAGCCACAAAATGACGAACTTCTAGATGATAGCATAAAGTTCAATACAAGAGGAATTACCTTTCTTCGGAAATCAACCACGAACATATGCCTCCAGGCAGGCTTGAATAATACTGGGAAATAGTCTAGTTAGCTAACTAACTCACAAAGACAATGTATTTTTCCCTCAGAAAATCACAAGACGCACATTGCGTCCGCTCGCTGCTCAGACCATTTCTAAACTCCCGAGCTGGGCGGAACACACCAAACGAACTACCAGTTTTGACATGCGCAGAACTCCAATATCTGAGTCGCCGCTCACATAAGACGATTCTAAGAACATTCGAGATAAAAGTCTTACACAGTCGCGCCTTTTATGGTCATGAACAGAAGCGTTAAGACAGGTTTCAGACATCTACAACAGTTGACTGATACTACCAAATAAGGAGATATGGTCACGCTTCGTTCAAGAAATTATAGACCGAACGTGTCTCTATACAAGAGAAGGCAAACTCATAAAAAAAAATTGTAGTCTCGATATCTCGGGTTATGTCCCTTTGACTGTAAAAAACATAATACACCTTTCAGTCAAAAAATGATCATACATACGAAAAATGATCATACAAAGACTTTGGAAAAAGTAATTATTTGTGCGTAACATTACCGCACCCTCCCGGGAAAAAAAAAATGAAACATTTTTTTTAAAAATCCTGGAGCCGGAAAAATCTAGGCTCCTAACGCACGTATGATGCGCGGATATATACCTAACAAACTAGCTCAACGCATGGAGCGAAACTGAGATCATATCTCAGGTCCTTAGAGAAAAAATTTATCTAAGTATTCGCGTATATTTTCCAGGAAGGTGCCACCAACACACGCCACAATGATGGCAACATCATAATAAAAGTCAAATTACTCTCATACCAATATATGAAATTAAATATATCATTATGATATCATACAATGTGTTGTGCAAATAGCGGTGTAATATACTAATATACCGCACTATATTATTACATTATATAATGCATCAGTAATTAATAACTAATACAATGTTATTCTTCGTTGACATAAAACAATCAATAGAAGAAGATGTGGACATCATCCGCTCCCAATCTAGGACAGGACTTGATATCCTCAATGTTCCACAATGGACATAATCTCGCAGACTTCACTGATGTGCTGCGAAAATATCAATAACACAAATCTTAAAGACAACTGGTAAATCTCTTAATACAATTATGCAAATATATTATCTAAATGTGGCCGAGTGATCTTTTGGCCCGTATATCACTAACTAAGCCTTCTTAGATAATTACATGGTACAATGTTATAAATTCCCCCCAAAAAAGTGAGAAAAAAATCTACTAACATGTCATTATAATATTGGACTGTATATCAGGAAATATATATGATAGAAGAATTATGTGGAATCATGTTGTGATCTATCACAATTATTATCTATATTGAGCCCATTGCTCTTATTTGAACTCCAGTTAACATAGTTATGATTGTTATTTCTCTTCTATTAAATGGTTTTTGTTGTCCTGGAGAAAAATTATTACCATGATGATAACCTTTATGAAAGTTCTTATAATTACTGGGACCAAAATGTTGAGGGCAATTAAATTGCCTCCAGTTCTTTGAAGAACTATTATCATATGGACGCGTTTGGTAATGTCCACTATCAAGATTATCTCTCTTAGCAAAATTGCTTTTATTTTTCCCTTTGGCAATGTGTTTGAAAGGAGCATCACGCTGTCTGTGCTGAGTATGATGAGTAATAGGGATAATAGGGTTCTCATTGTTCCGAATATAATAGATCTTATTTCGGGAACTAATATTACAAGTTTTTTCTCAGATACAAATTTATCAGTAATCTGCGAAGTCGATGCTTGATTCGTTAGAGTAGCCTTATTATGACATTTTTCAGTGTTGTTACTCTGATGTAAAGGACTGACAATATGATTACTTTTGTTGGCCTGACGCCAACTCCCATTAGAGGCAGTATCGTTGTCACGTGGGAAACCATATTTACCACGAAACGATTTGTTGACATATTGTCTAATGTTACTGCTGGCATCGAGTGCATGTCGCTGACTCTTTGCATTAAAATATTGACCATCAGCTTTATGTCTAACTTCATTGACCTTGGTAGCAGATAATATCTTATTACACAAAACAATATCTAATAACCCGTCAACTCTTTTACGAAGTTTTGTAACTTCTGCTTCTGCAATAGTTTTCTCTCTAGCGACAGCTTTGTATACTCTCTCGTTGGTTTTAACCCTCCTGTTATAATCCAACCTTATGTCATGTAGCTGGGAAGTAAGAGTCTTTTCTTTAGTGATCCTATCTCTAAGATCTATTTTCAATTGTTCATTTTGAGATGTAGTTTCTAAAACTGTAGCTCTTTCCTGAATCAGTTCAAGTTTAAGTGCTTCAATAGCACTATGCTGGCTAGTCACAAATTCATCAATCTTTTCAGGAACAACTGTATCCTTCTCATTCACTACCTTTTTTTCTTTCAGTTCCATAGACGACAACTTCTCTTCATGCAAGTTCATATTTTCTTCAGTTTGCATATGCATCTGCCATTTTTTCTCTTTAGCTCCAAGTTTCTGATCCTCAATTTCTATTTTCTGTTTTTCAATCTCAAACTCCAAATCTATATAATTTGACTTCCACTTCTCATTGTTTATTTTGACTTGTTCTAGTTCTCTAATAAGAGCCTGTTCCTTACATAGATATTTGTCTTTAATTGAGTTCATCTCATCTTCCAACTCTTTTTTCTCCTTTTCCAGTTGAAAATGTCTTAACTTATTCTCATGAGGAAGAGCTAATGTTTCTATTATCTTCCACAGTAGTTTTAAGTCAAGCGTGGAAGAGTTCACCTGCTCCATCTGGTTATTCAACAACTGTTTTAATGAGATTACTTCATCATCTAACTGTTTCTTCTGACTAAGAGAAGAGTCATAGAATTCCTTATTATCTTCTATTAACATTGTCACTTTACCCTTTAATACAGTATTTTCTGAATTCATTGCTGATAACTTATCAGTAAGAGCTTTCTTTTCATTCTGAAGCTCATTTATTGTTTCCTTTAATGAATCAAACTCCAAACTACTGCTCCTCTGAGTATTTGGTTTTCCCTCATCATAAAAAATTGTAGATATCAACTTGGAAAGTCTCAATGCTTTCTCTTTTGAATAGTCGTATCCAAACCTACACAAGGCATATTGTTTTAGATCCTGACTCACTTGAAGTAGGAGCTGTTCTGTGGCATATTCTTCACAGCTTGATCCAAATAAACGTAATTTCTTATCTCCCTCACGGAGAAAATAATCCAACATATCCATTATGTCTAATATTATGAGTCACCACCTGAAATAATTAATTAACTTATTTCAACCTTAATAGTAACAAGACTTAATAAAGTACTTGTATAATCACTATGTTTACTCCAATCTCTGTGGGAAACAAGACTTGACACCAACTTGTATTATCAAATGTATAATAATATCACAAGTCACCTCTTTATCATCAGTGCACTACACAAATCAGTGCACAACCATCAGTTATTTATCATAACTGCACTACAATAGTGCATAAGCAAAAAACCACCAGTTAGTTATGATAAGTGCACTATAGACCAATAGTGCATAGCATATATGTAACAATAGTGAAAGCTAACTATGCAAGAACTATGTAAACAATAACAAGACAATGTAAACAATAACAAAGGTCACCAACAATGTAAACAATAACAAAGATCAAAGTCAAATGTAAACAACAACAAAGATCAAGTCAATGTAAACAACAACAAAGATCAAAGTCAATGTAAACAATAACAAAGATCAAAGCAATACGAAAACATTCGCATAAGTCAAATAAATAAACAGCGAAAACTAAAAAGAAATATGCGAAGATATGACAAACAAATGACGCTACAGTGTATAGACAGCAATTTTGTAAAGAATTGAATAATAGAAAAGAGGAGACCTACAAATACAAACAAATGAAATCGAAACTAAAAAACAGAAAGAGAGAGAGAAAAAAAAATATACAAAAAACGAAAATAAAGCACAACTCGTCACAACTAAACAGATATAGCAACGATTGTCGCTAGCAAATTTCACAGTAGGAAATTCGCACAGTCCCTAACGAAAACGCTAACAGTAGAACCTCTGTGACGTGGTATCTTCTACTGAAAGACACCGCCCAACCGAAAAACCCGCTGAAATATAAACATATAAATATTCAAATACAAATAACATTTAACATGTAACATGTAAACAGTGTGAAAAATGTGAGAGACAGAAGGCTCAGTTAGAACATAAGGGCACAGTTCACAAACAAAACAGGCCACTTAACTTCTATGAATCCACAACGTCAGCACAGTTCAGAACAGGATGTGATCAGCATTCTTAGGACAATGATCCAACGTTGATCCATATCTGCTCTCATAAACTGCCACGACGACGGAAATGAGCTTCTGACAGAAAACAGCTTCTGAACTTGACCTTCTGAATTGACTTGAGCACTTGACCTTCTCAATCCGGAACAGTTGTTACGGCACTTGTCCTTCTTCCTAACAGATCAGGAAATCGATTTGCTCGGCACTTGTCCTTCTATCGTAGGAAAACTGCCAACTTGACGAGCAACGCCGGGTATTTTGAAACAATTTCCAACTTTCAGCAACGCCGGGTACTTTCAAAATCTTTCATCAAACATTGAGGTGATGAGTTGAAACTGTAATGTTGAAAGCTTGATGATGATGTCTGGGTTTGTTGACCCCCTTGATAGCTGGTACCAGAGTAAACCAACAATTGGCCACCAAAAATGATAATGGTGCGCCAAAAAATGCCAGGTACGTTAGCTCCGTTATAACACACTACAGTTCAACGAATGTCTGGCCATTCAAAATCATATATATATATATATATATATATATAGCACAGATCTGGGTGCCTAAGGTTCATACATATAACTTCTGCAACAGTGTCAGCTGCAGATCATCAATGTTCATAGACAATAATAAATGCTCCCTTCCTGATGCTAGCAGATCAGATGTGTACAATAAGTCCGTTTACTGTCTGCACGTGAATAGCATACATGGAATACAGGTCAAACCGACCCTTATAACCTTCCTAAGTCTAACCATCTGACTTGGACGTGATCTCTGATATAACGAATCCTGGAACACAGACAATAGTCTTGTTGGTCTAGAGCGACCCATATATATATATAACTAGTTCAGGTATAAAGATACCGGTGGCGAAAATCCTAGTCAAAGTACCTCTCCATTTTGAATCACACAGGCGAGCAAGGAGCCACAAAATGACGAACTTCTAGATGATAGCATAAAGTTCAATACAAGAGGAATTACCTTTCTTCGGAAATCAACCACGAACATATGCCTCCAGGCAGGCTTGAATAATACTGGGAAATAGTCTAGTTAGCTAACTAACTCACAAAGACAATGTATTTCCCTCAGAAAATCACAAGACGCACATTGCGTCCGCTCGCTGCTCAGACCATTTCTAAACTCCCGAGCTGGGCGGAACACACCAAACGAACTACCAGTTTTGACATGCGCAGAACTCCAATATCTGAGTCGCCGCTCACATAAGACGATTCCAAGAACATTCGAGATAAAAGTCTTACACAGTCGCGCCTTTTATGGTCATGAACAGAAGCGTTAAGACAGGTTTCAGAC